>JAWRVZ010000218.1:605000-1021405 GCA_037043235.1 Rhodeus uyekii | reverse complement strand
ATATACACACACACACACACACACACACCTCTATACATATTATATATATATATATATATACACATACACATCTATTTAGTATATATAAAAGGCTACATATACATGCAGTGTAACTGCAGTCTCTTTTGAAAGTGATTAGCCTATACTAATAATGCTTAATTACAGCTTTAAAATAGAAATTAAACAAAGTATTTTTTGCATTAGTGAAAACTGACCGTTAAAAGCCAAGGATGTAATTAAACCGTAAACATTTTTATAAACTAATTACAATTTTCCAACACTTTGAGGATCAAAAAGCATAATTATAACTTATTTTTAAGTTTAAACTCTCAAAACTTTTCAAGCTAATTAACGATAAATCTTGCTAACAATATGCTAATTCAGCAAATTCTTGCCAGCAACATGCTTATTTATGTTAAATGTTGCTAATGACTTCGGAATTCATACTAAATCTTGCTAGCAACAAGATAATTAACATTAAATCTTGCTAGCAAAATTGATCATCAATTGATTAAAGATTAAATTATGATCAAAGAACATAACGACACCTTAGTAACTGCCTAGAAACAACGCAAGGCAATAACTAACAAGAGTATATATGCTCAAGATCTAATTCTTTCCATCTATCCATCTGTAAACTTTCAAAACTTTTTAAGCTTTTACAAATAAATTTAACTTTCAGGCTAGGCTTTCTCAAGCCAACTGAAGTTTATATCATAAACTTCCTCTATCTAGTTATTAAGTTGGCTTGAGAAAGCCAACTTAGTGATATTGTATCTAAACTTATTATTATTATTATTATTATTATTATTATTCTTACCTAAAATTCTCAATGCATCTCCTCCTAGAGCTTTAAAGCTACAACCACTAAACTCTGCTCAGACTTCAGACCTGTTCTGACTTGAGTTGCTATCCCTTTTCAGACTGATCAGACTTATGATTTTTGATAAAACTGAAGATTAAAGTCATAAAATCTCCATAGACTTTCACTAATGAAGTGAAAACTGAATTTTAGATAGAGCGTCCACTCCATCTGTTGGTAACATCACAACATTACACCTGATATATAATACATTTCAATACAGTATGTGTGAACATGTCCATTCCAATGGGCATGCATTTTATTTTTTTAAATCCTGAAAAAAAACTTGCAGGTCTACAATCGATTTTTTACTTTAATTAGTAAGTTAAATCTCTCTATTTTACATTCATAATATCACAAAATTACACCCCTGTCAGTGAGAGCACTGAAGTTTGAACGAATCAGAGCGCTGCAATTCAAAGCCTCAAAGCTTTTCAAAGACGCCATTACTGCTGGAGAGAGAGATCATAATCTCCTAAAATAGATTTATGTGAGAGAGTTTATGATCAAACGGAAATTGTTTCCGATTATCAAGTAACCGCTGCAGCGTGTTTCCTTGAAGATTTATGCACTTATATGGCCAAATTCTGACTCTCATTCGTCTTTACTCGGCAAAGGAGTACATTACTATGGGGAAGGTAGGTGAAGTTTAAACGCGCGTCCTCCTGGACTCGCGCCAAAGCATAACCGTCTAAGCACCTACGTTTATTTATAGCGCTCATTTATGTACTTTATTGCCGAATTCTGACTCTCGCTCGTGAGTCAATATACATTGGAAAAGGCTTCCCTGAGCAGCGCGCGCGCTGACTCTCTTCAAATGCAGCGTCTAACAGTCAAAGTTATTTATAACTAATTCTTGAGTATGTAGTTACATTGTGTTAATTCTTTTATCTGCTTTTAACTAAAGTCTGACTCCTGTTCTCGAGTTCAAACGCGCTTCCTGAGCAGATTCGCTGATAGATCGATGTTTTGTGAACACTTAAACAGTAAATGAAATAAGATTTTTAAAGGATGCAAAAAACATGGCAGATCGATTCAAACTGTAAACTGCTTGAGATTAAAAAAAACTGCATTACTCTGCTGCATTACATGAGCAGGAATTATTTAAAAAATACTAATATTTAAGTTATTTTGTTTCCCATGGAGGAAGGCTTTATACAAATATTACATTGCGTTGATTCCTTTATCTGCTATAATTGCCGTGTTGAACTGAAGTCTGACATGGCAGATCGAGTCAATCTGAAAACTGCTTGAGATTAGAAAAAACTGCATTACTCTCCTCATTGTACTTTAGCAGGAATTATTTTAAAAATACTAATATTTAAGTTTGTTTCCCATGAAGGAAGGATTTACATATACATCTAAAAAGTATGTATTAGAGGCTCCATATACGCGCGTCCTCCCGCATTCGCGCGTCCACGCCTAAGCGCCTACGTTTATTTATAGCGCCTAAATCTATTCACACACATACATGCATATCTATCTACATTTATATTGTAAATATAAAGGGCTCCATATACATTCAGTGTAACTGCTGTCTGTTTTGAAAGTGGTAAGACTACATAAATAATGCTTAATTACATCTTTAAAATAGAAATAAAACAAAGTATTATTCACAGTATCACAGTACCATTTATTTATATATATATATATATATATATATATATATATATATATATATATACACACACATCTATTTCGTATATATAAAAGGCTACATATAGTGTAACTGTGGTGTAACTGCAGTCTCTTTTGAAAGTGATTAGCCTATATTAATAATGCTTAATTACAGCTTTAAAATAGAAATAAAACAAAGTATTATTCACAGTATCATATATATATATATATATATATATATATATATATATATATATATATATATATATATATATATATACACACACACACACACCTCTATACATATTATATATATATATATATATATATATATATATATATATATATACACATACACATCTATTTAGTATATATAAAAGGCTACATATACATGCAGTGTAACTGCAGTCTCTTTTGAAAGTGATTAGCCTATACTAATAATGCTTAATTACAGCTTTAAAATAGAAATTAAACAAAGTATTTTTTGCATTAGTGAAAACTGACCGTTAAAAGCCAAGGATGTAATTAAACCGTAAACATTTTTATAAACTAATTACAATTTTCCAACACTTTGAGGATCAAAAAGCATAATTATAACTTATTTTTAAGTTTAAACTCTCAAAACTTTTCAAGCTAATTAACGATAAATCTTGCTAACAATATGCTAATTCAGCAAATTCTTGCCAGCAACATGCTTATTTATGTTAAATGTTGCTAATGACTTCGGAATTCATACTAAATCTTGCTAGCAACAAGATAATTAACATTAAATCTTGCTAGCAAAATTGATCATCAATTGATTAAAGATTAAATTATGATCAAAGAACATAACGACACCTTAGTAACTGCCTAGAAACAACGCAAGGCAATAACTAACAAGAGTATATATGCTCAAGATCTAATTCTTTCCATCTATCCATCTGTAAACTTTCAAAACTTTTTAAGCTTTTACAAATAAATTTAACTTTCAGGCTAGGCTTTCTCAAGCCAACTGAAGTTTATATCATAAACTTCCTCTATCTAGTTAAGTTGGCTTGAGAAAGCCAACTTAGTGATATTGTATCTAAACTTATTATTATTATTATTATTCTTCTTACCTAAAATTCTCAATGCATCTCCTCCTAGAGCTTTAAAGCTACAACCACTAAACTCTGCTCAGACTTCAGACCTGTTCTGACTTGAGTTGCTATCCCTTTTCAGACTGATCAGACTTATGATTTTTGATAAAACTGAAGATTAAAGTCATAAAATCTCCATAGACTTTCACTAATAAAGTGAAAACTGAATTTTAGATAGAGCGTCCACTCCATCTGTTGGTAACATCACAACATTACACCTGATATATAATACATTTCAATACAGTATGTGTGAACATGTCCATTCCAATGGGCATGCATTTTATTTTTTTAAATCCTGAAAAAAAACTTGCAGGTCTACAATCGATTTTTTACTTTAATTAGTAAGTTAAATCTCTCTATTTTACATTCATAATATCACAAAATTACACCCCTGTCAGTGAGAGCACTGAAGTTTGAACGAATCAGAGCGCTGCAATTCAAAGCCTCAAAGCTTTTCAAAGACGCCATTACTGCTGGAGAGAGATCATAATCTCCTAAAATAGATTTATGTGAGAGAGTTTATGATCAAACGGAAATTGTTTCCGATTATCAAGTAACCACTGCAGCGTGTTTCCTTGAAGATTTATGCACTTATATGGCCAAATTCTGACTCTCATTCGTCTTTACTCGGCAAAGGATTTTCGCTGTTGAGCACTATGATACTATAGGAAAGGTAAGTGAAGTTTAAACGCGCGTCCTCCTGGACTCGCGCCAAAGCATAACCGTCTAATCGCCTAAGTTTATTTATAGCGCTCATTTATGTACTTTATTGCCGAATTCTGACTCTCGCTCGTGAGTCAATATACATTGGAAAAGGCTTCCCTGAGCAGCGCGCGCGCTGACTCTCTTCAAATGCAGCGTCTAACAGTCAAAGTTATTTATAACTAATTCTCGAGTATATAGTTACATTGTGTTAATTCTTTTATCTGCTTTTAACTAAAGTCTGACTCCTGTTCTCGAGTTCAAACGCGTTTCCTGAGCAGATTCGCTGATAGATCGATGTTTTGTGAACACTTAAACAATAAATGAAATAAGGTATTTAAAAGGATGCAAAAACGATGGCAGATCGCTTCAAACTGTAAACTGCTTGAGTTCAAAAAAACTGCATTACTCGGCTGCATTACATGAGCAGGAATTATTTTAAAAATACTAATATTTAAGTTATTTTGTTTCCCATGGAGGAAGGCTTTATACAAATATTACATTGCGTTGATTCATTTATCTGCTATAATTGCCGTGTTGAACTGAAGTCTGACATGGCAGATCAATTCAATCTGAAAACTGCTTGAGATTAGAAAAAACAGCATTACTCTCCTCATTGTACTTTAGCAGGAATTATTTAAGAAATACTAATATTTAAGTTATTTTATTTCACATGAAGAAAGGCTTTATACACACACATATACATATATATATATATACATATACATATATATATATATATATACACACACATACATATCTATCTATACACACATTTATATAGTAAATAAATGTATAAAGGGCTCCATATATATGCAGTGTAACTGCAGTCTGTTTAGAAAGTGGTAAGACTATATTAATAATGCTTAATTACATCTTTAAAATAGAAATAAAACAAAGTATTCACATTAGTGAAAACTGACCGTTAAAAGCCAAGGTTGTAATTAAACCGTAAACATTTTTATAAACTAATTGCAATTTTCAACACTTTGGGGATCAAAAAGCATTGTTATTTATTTTTTGGTATTTCGTTACAACACCGATGATCCCTCATGATGAAAAAACTCCATGTATGTTCCCTAGATGCCATTTTGTGCACTAACCAAGTATTGCAACACTTCTGTAATCAATTAATTATTTACTCATGTTTATTACCAATGTAAATGTTGTTTATTTTAGATTAATATTTAATATTCATTATTATTCTTTGATATTTCAGACCACTCACTGTTCAGCTGAATCATCAATAACCTCCAGTCTCTGCGTCAACTGACTCTTGTGTTCTTTAAAACATTAAATCTCACTAGTGACTTGTTAAATAACATTCATTCTCGTCAGTGACATGTTAACTCATGTTAAGGCCCCGTCCACACGGAGACGCGGATCACTGCATCCGCACACATTTCTTATCGGATTGGCGTTCCGTCCACACTGATCCGGCGATTTGGGAGACTGAATCCGCTCTCTTTTGATACCGGGTCCTAAAGTGGATAGATCTGAATCCGACACCCTTGCGGACTCGTGTGGACGGCCAATCCGTATATTTTTTTGTTTACCGATGATGTCATCACATCACGTGTCGGCTGCGTCACAGTAACAGCAACAGTGTTGCCAGATTGTACTGAAGATTCCAGCGCAGCTACAGCTTAAAACCCTCCAATTTAAAAAAATACCAGCCCAAAGTGCGTACTCTTATAAATAATGAAAAATATTGAGCGATTTTATGCATCAAAAACCATCCCAAATTTGATCAACCAGCCCAATGCATTTTTTCCCGATCGGACGTGACAAAAAGGTAACTAGCAATCTGGCAACACTGAACAGCAACAACAATGCGCATGCTCAAGGTCGTCTTCTCTGTGTATAGTGTATTATCTGTGGCAGAATTACAGCGCCCCATACTGGTCTGGCATATAAACTACACCGGATTCAGTCGGTTTCAGTGGTATCGTGTGGACGCTGATATTTTTTTTTGAACGAGGAAAAAAAAGATCGGATAGGGAACGCGCCGGCATCGTGTGGACGTGGCCTAAATCTCACAAGCGACCTACGAATTAACAAATCTCACTAGCGACATGTTAGTTCACAATAAATGTCAATAGCGTCTTGTTAATTAACGTTAAATCTTGCTAGCAACATGCTAGATCACGCAAATTCTCACTAGTGACATGCTAGATCATGCTAAATCTTGATAGCAACTTGTTAATTAACAATAAATCTTGCTACCAATATGCTAATTCAGCTAATTCTTGCCAGCAACATGCTTATTTATGTTAAATGTTGCTAATGACTTCGGAATTCATACTAAATCTTGCTATCAACAAGATAATTAACATTAAATCTTGCTAGCAAAATTGATCATTAATTGATTAAAGATTAAATTATGATCAAAGAACATAACGACACCTTAGTAACTGCCTAGAAACAACGCAAAGCAATAACTAACAAGTGTATATATGCTCAAGATCTAATTCTTTCCATCTATCTATCTGTAAACTTAAACAACTTGTTAAGCTTTT
Source organism: Rhodeus uyekii (assembly GCA_037043235.1). NCBI lineage: Eukaryota > Metazoa > Chordata > Actinopteri > Cypriniformes > Acheilognathidae > Rhodeus > Rhodeus uyekii. The sequence goes on along the minus strand of JAWRVZ010000218.1, from coordinate 1,014,587 downwards.
ACAAATAAATTTAACTTTCACAATAGGCTTTCTCAAGCCAACTGAAGTTTATATCATAAACTTCCTCTATCTAGTTATTATTATTCTTCTTACCTAAAATTCTCAATGCATCTCCTCCTAGAGCTTTAAAGCTACAACCACTAAACTCTGCTCAGACTTCAGACCTGTTCTGACTTGAGTTGCTATCCCTTTTCAGACTGATCAGACTTATGATTTTTGATAAAACTGAAGATTAAAGTCATAAAATCTCCATAGACTTTCACTAATGAAGTGAAAACTGAATTTTAGATAGAGCGTCCACTCCATCTGTTGGTAACATCACAACATTACACCTGATATATAATACATTTCAATACAGTATGTGTGAACATGTCCATTCCAATGGGCATGCATTTTATTTTTTTAAATCCTGAAAAAAAACTTGCAGGTCTACAATCGATTTTTTACTTTAATTAGTAAGTTAAATCTCTCTATTTTACATTCATAATATCACAAAATTACACCCCTGTCAGTGAGGGCACTGAAGTTTGAACGAATCAGAGCGCTGCAATTCAAAGCCTCAAAGCTTTTCAAAGACGCCATTACTGCTGGAGAGAGAGATCATAATCTCCTAAAATAGATTTATGTGAGAGAGTCTATGATCAAACGGAAATTGTTTCCGATTATCAAGTAACCGCTGCAGCGTGTTTCCTTGAAGATTTATGCACTTATATGGCCAAATTCTGACTCTCATTCGTCTTTACTCGGCAAAGGATTTTCGCTGTTGAGCACTATGATACTATAGGAAAGGTAAGTGAAGTTTAAACGCGCGTCCTCCTGGACTCGCGCCAAAGCATAACCGTCTAATCGCCTACGTTTATTTATAGCGCTCATTTATGTACTTTATTGCCGAATTCTGACTCTCGCTCGTGTTTGCACGGGGAAGACACATGTAAACGGCTTCCCTGAGCAGAGCGCGCTGACTCTCTTCAAATGCAGCGTCTAACAGTCAAAGTTATTTATAACTGATTCTCGAGTATATAGTTACATTGTGTTAATTCTTTTATCTGCTTTTAACTAAAGTCTGACTCCTGTTCTCGAGTTCAAACGCGCTTCCTGAGCAGATTCGCTGATAGATCGATGTTTTGTGAACACTTAAACAATAAATGAAATAAGGTATTTAAAAGGATGCAAAAACGATGGCAGATCGCTTCAAACTGTAAACTGCTTGAGTTAAAAAAAACTGCATTACTCTGCTGCATTACATGAGCAGGAATTATTTTAAAAATACTAATATTTAAGTTATTTTGTTTCCCATGGAGGAAGGCTTTATACAAATATTACATTGCGTTGATTCATTTATCTGCTATAATTGCCGTGTTGAACTGAAGTCTGACATGGCAGATCGAGTCAATCTGAAAACTGCTTGAGATTAGAAAAAACAGCATTACTCTCCTCATTGTACTTTAGCAGGAATGATTTAAGAAATACTAATATTTAAGTTATTTTATTTCACATGAAGAAAGGCTTTATACACACACACACATATATACATATATATATATATATATATATACACATACATATCTATCTATACACACATTTATATAGTAAATAAATGTATAAAGGGCTCCATATATATGCAGTGGAACTGCAGTCTGTTTAGAAAGTGGTAAGACTATATTAATAATGCTTAATTACATCTTTAAAATAGAAATAAAACAAAGTATTCACATTAGTGAAAACTGACCGTTAAAAGCCAAGGATGTAATTAAACCGTAAACATTTTTATAAACTAATTGCAATTTTCAACACTTTGGGGATCAAAAAGCATTGTTATTTATTTTTTGGTATTTCGTTACAACACCGATGATCCCTCATGATGAAAAAACTCCATGTATGTTCCCTAGATGCCATTTTGTGCACTAACCAAGTATTGCAACACTTCTGTAATCAATTAATTATTTACTCATGTTTATTACCAATGTAAATGTTGTTTATTTTAGATTTATATTTAATATTCATTATTATTCTTTGATATTTCAGACCACTCACTGTTCAGCTGAATCATCAATAACCTCCAGTCTCTGCGTCAAGTGACTCTTGTGTTCTTTAAAACATTAAATCTCACTAGTGACTTGTTAAATAACATTCAATCTCGTCAGTGACATGTTAACTCATGTTAAATCTCACAAGCGACCTACGAATTAACAAATCTCACTAGCGAGATGTTAGTTCACACTAAATGTCAATAGCGTCTTGTTAATTAACGTTAAATCTTGCTAGCAATATGCTAGATCACGCAAATTCTCACTAGTGACATGCTAGATCATGCTAAATCTTGCTAGCAACTTGTTAATTAACAATAAATCTTGCTACCAATATGCTAATTCAGCGAATTCTTGCCAGCAACATGCTTATTTATGTTAAATGTTGCTAATGACTTCGGAATTCATTCTAAATCTTGCTAGCAACAAGATAATTAACATTAAATCTTGCTAGCAAAATTGATCATCAATTGATTAAAGATTAAATTATGATCAAAGAACATAACGACACCTTAGTAACTGCCTAGAAACAACGCAAGGCAATAACTAACAAGTGTATATATGCTCAAGATCTAATTCTTTCCATCTATCTATCTGTAAACTTAAACAACTTTTTAAGCTTTTACAAATAAATTTAACTTTCAGGATAGGCTTTCTCAAGCCAACTGAAGTTTATATCATAAACTTCCTCTATCTAGTTTTTATTGCCCTGTTGTAATAAACATGATGGGATGGGTAAGAACATAAAGATATTGGATGGCTTCAAATGACTGCCGTTACCTTTGGCTACAGGAACTCTGACCTGACACCTGAACCAATCTGTCTGGAGAACATGAACTTCAAAGAGCACTTTGATGGCAGAGGAGGCTTATTGGATAGATCAGAGCATGAGTGGCCTTTCACTTCAGATTAGCTTCTCTGACGCGAGCTCATGACTAATAACAGAGATGCACTATCATAAAAAGGAACTAGGGATCTCAGTTTTGGAAAGGACATCGCTTACGTGATCAGTGGGAGAATCAGCGCTTGAGATAAGAAACTCCTTTATATACCTTTATATCTTTTTCAAATAACGCTTTTCATAACACTTTATGGCAGAAACAGAACAGTAGACGTTATTTGCTATCCGAACACCACATTTGAGATTTATTTGTGAATCTTTTTGAATGGTTCTTTGAAAGAACTGGCTCGTAAGAGTCATCCACTCATGAATCATTGATCTTTAGCAAAAAAGGTTAGTATTTTTGCACAGTATTGAATCTTTGTTAATGACGCCACAAATGTGCATATTAAAAACAAATATGATCCTTTTTTATTATATGTCAAGTCAAGTCAAGTCACCTTTATTTATATAGCGCTTTTTACAATGTAGATTGTTTCAAAGCAGCTTTACAGGAAAAACAATATAAACAAAGTTTGTTTGGCTGAACAGAAGCCCCAAAAGAGCAGGTGAATCAATACTATTGATGAATTTTAAGTGTTAAGTTTCCCCAACTGAGCAAGCCATAGGCGACAGCGGCAAGGAACCAAAACTCCGGCAGGTGACGTAACGAATGAAGAATAGAATGGAGAAAAAACCTTGGGAGAAACCAGGCTCAGTCGGGGGACCAGTTCTCCTCTGGCCAACAGCCAAACAGTGCATGATTATTATACAACAATTCAAGTCCAATATGAAGTCCAATTTGGTCCGGTTAGAGATGGGTTCAGGATCGTCACAGGGGAGGGTCCAGTAGAGTCACGATCTCCGCAGACCCTTCAGGGCAGTGTTGTGCTCGTGTCCAGGTCCTTCATCTGATCTGGATACGGATCCAGCTGACCATGGTAACCTCGGAATAAACAGAGACCAATATCAGCGTAGATGCCATTCTTCTTCTGATTAGTTAAATACTAACTAATAAATGTATTTATTTAAAGTCAATAATTGTATCCCTTAGAACATATTGATCACCAAAATTACATTTAAACAGTTTTTCCTGTAAAAAACAAAACTTCATGCTTTAAAATAGCTTTAATGTAACTCTACATGCTTGCTTCATGTAGCATATACAGAGCCATGAATATGCAAATTAGCTCCGCCTCACTTTAAGTAACCTAGTTGTTTTAAAATTTTAAGTTCATTGAAATAAAAAATTTGAGTTAGTACAATGAAGGAGATTTTATTGGTTTAATCAACATAAACTCAACATATTATGTTTTCTGAACCATACATTATCTAAGTTGATTTGGCTGAAGAAAAATTGTTGTGATGAATCATGAAAATAATTTTTACAGTGTGGAACTCATTCAAAATAAGTTCCAACCCTAGTTGACGTAGTTTGAAGAAACACCATATTGTTTCAGAATTAAGAGGGCTACGGATTAAATAAAAATCCATATGTGTTTTTTTCCAAACAGATGGCATAACAATATTCTGTAATAAATCGGGTTGAAAGCAGTTCGAAACAATCAATCATTTTTCTCCTGTGCATTAAAGAGAAACAGAATTGCATTTGCCAGTCCATCACATTCATCATCCACGTAGATCGAAAAGTTCAGTAGTACTTTCTTTTATTGTCACCTGGGATTTTAAGGGGAAAAAATAGCCAAAAATCTATTTAATGCTGTGCATAGACAAAAAAAAAAAAAAAAAAACTTGGACTCTGTTATGGACATCTGTCTCCTATTAATGTTGTGAGGGAATAAGGGAGAAGCAAATTATGCTTAAAGGAGAATTAATTTAGAGGAATGCTGGGGCTGAATCAGAATGTTAACACAAAACCTTGAAGTCCCTGCTAGAGTGGGAATAGGCAAGGCCAATGCAATCTGGAGAGGCTTTTTAATCCATGCCTGCTGTAACTCAGAGGTGCTGACAACAAGCATCAAACTGCGATATATCAAATCAAGCTAGAAAGGACTGATAAGACCTGCCTGCTTTGAAACTCTAAGGCAATAGTAAAAGCTTAAGTGGGAATGTTTCTGTCCCAGGCTGACTGGAGAAGCCTTGCTGTGAAACAGGAGTCTTGTCTGTTGCCACCCTTAAAGCGAGTGTCAGTCGGTTCCCTTTGGCAGGTCGAGTGTCCTCTGCTTTTCTAGTGGTTTTCTTAATACAGTCTACATTTTTGATTTTGTACAGTGGTATCTTTGTGCCGTTTACTCAACACAAACCAGTTATTTACAACATTTTAAAAGCATGTATTTTGTTAGGGCAACATATTTGAGTCGTAATTTTGTTTGCTTAGAAATTGTAATAAATGATTATATAAAAAATACTATTAGTATACTATAGTAAAATATTATTAAATGTATATATTAATAAAATACAGTAATAGGTTTTCAATTTGATTTAATCTTTTATTGTTTTAGTGTTTATGTATAAATTATATATTTGTATATTTTTTTAATATAGTATATATTATGAATGATTATATTTTCAATAAAAAATATTTAAATAAAAATAATAATTTTATTTTTGTATTTTTATATGCTATAGTATTTATTTAAAAAGTATTTTCATATAGTTATAATTCTTTGTGATACATTCTGCATACATATGTATTATAAAATATAGCTATTACATTAGAAATATCAAATTACAAAATAATATTAAATGTTATATGATTTAAATTTATATTAAATTTAAATATTAAATGTAATGATTTAGATTTTATGTTTTTAATGTACTTTTTTATAAATTATATTTGCATATATAATAAGGGGCCATTTACACACCATTTTCAACTAAAATCAGAAAAGTTTTCGCAGATCTGCCTGAACTCTTTGATATCGCAAAGGATCATTTGAGGTATTTCATCACAGATCTGTGGTATGATCACTCTGTTGGGGGGGGGGGGGGGGGGGGTGGGAGATGCGGCTCGCTTTTCGGCCTCTATCTGGATGACGTTAATGAAACGTGAAAGGGAGGTAATTACAGATCACAATATTTTCCACTTGCTGCAGATGCATCCTCCGCACAGGACGGTCCTATGTTCTGCCGCCAGCGTTTGTGACTACATTCATCTCACTTCCACACCACTGAATTTATTCTTGACTACAGCTAAAGCTGAAGAAGGCATGTAGCCACAGGGGAAAAAATCCACCTTTCTTTATTAGGTCCTATAAGGCCACCATGTGATCTTGTTCGGGCAACATGTTGCAACTCAAATATTGAATGATAAAAATGTAGGATGAATGTTGATATTAATCATATAAATTGTGGGAATTAGGTGTTCAAAATTGACATTTAGCTTAGTTTAGTTTAGTTTGGCTTTTATTATGAATATGTGATATACTGCTGGTGTCAAAACTTAGTTTCATCACAGTCTCGTCATTACATACATCACTCTGTAATTCAGCTTCTTATCAGATTTTCTGTTTAATCAAATGCTCTCTAGTATCTGAAGCCCCGTCCCCTATATATTATAAATAGATGTTGAAGCTGCGACTTAAATCGGTCATTTGTTAACACATTTACTACTTTCTATACGGTGATGTGCTATTCACTGTGTATACAGTGATTCTTTATGAGGAGAAACGGTTATTCAACGTTAGAAACATCACTGACGCATAGAAGAGATACACTAGTGCAGGGGTCACCAACCTTTTTGAAGGTGAGGGCTACTTCTTGGGTACCGATTAATGCGAAGGGCTACCAGTTTGATACACACTTCTAAAATAACAGATTTGCTCAATTTACCTTTAATTTTATGTCATTATTAATAATGAATGATATTCATCTATGTGAAGACACTGATCATGTTAATTATTTCTCACAATAATTATCAACAATGATTTAACAAGGTAAGAAACAGATCAATATCAATATGCAACACTTTATTTCTATAAATCTCTGCAAGTATTTACATTTTCAAATGATCACTTCTACAACATTTTCACTAGCCACTAACAATTTGTAAAAAATCATGCACTACCTTGCACCAAGTCTGCCCTATATTCAGTGCAGCTCGCTATTTTTCAGGCTTTCTGGTGTGTGCATTTTGGTAAGCTTCAGCTATTGATTTCATTGGTTTAGCTGCACCTATCAATAGTGAGCATACCTAGCGGCGTCGCCATTGGTTGGGCTGTGTGCCTCTTCGCTGTGATTGGCGTATGGATCCCTGTGTTTTTAGGCTGATCTGCATCTCTCTCACCGCGGGATTGAACACTGTTCCCAAATGCATTTCAATGCAATGTCTCGTTCCTGTTATCGAAAGGGAACATCTCCGGTTACTGTCGTAACCACAGTTCATTGAGAGATGGGAATGAGACATTGTATTAATCGCCATGTTTGCCGTCTGACCAGCTGTGCAGAATTTAGTGCTGATTCTGACAAAATTGATACGCTTATGCTATTTATACTGTTTGTCAGTCAGAGCTGCATCACGCTACAATTGGCCAGTTGTCAACTGTCGTTCTCCTATAAAGCTTCAGAAATAATGTGAAGTGGAGTTAATTTGCGGGTGTGATTTAAAAAAAGAATAGCAAGAAACATAGATGCAGCTCACTGGTAAGTGGCGCTATGTTGAGCTATTTTTAGGACAGGCCCGCGGGCGACTCATGTGGTCCTTGGGGGCGACCTGGTGCCCGCGGGCACCACGTTGGAGACCCCTGCACTAGTGCCAAGCACTAATATAAATTACACATTTTCCACCATGCTACTCATTAGAGTTGAGCCGGATACTCGGCTGAAACGAGTATCCTGTACGGATAAAGCATTTTTGCCGAGTACGAGTATCATACGGGTAATGCGAGTCAATATCTGTGCTCGGATTAAATAAAAATCATCATTGGGTAGCTGTCTGTGTCTGCTTTCTGTGATAGGCTAGTCACAGCGCCCCTCCCCTACACATACAGATTTGCTGCGTCCCGCAGCTCCGCCCTGCTCATTCACATGCAGAACACTGAGAAGAGAATCCTCTTTCTCTCTCTGTCTCTCCTTCAGTCACTCAGGTCTTTTCTGTTAACGTTTAGGGTTTCTTCAGCTTCAAGTTTGTTTTTTATTTCGGTTTGTTTGTAGAACTTACTTATTAACCAGTATAGTTATGGTAAATGTGGGGTTTGTTCAGACGTGGTGCTTGGTAGAATACCACTAGCGTTGCGTCTCTGCCTGTCGGAGATTTGTCTGCTAGCTCTAACCAGTTTTTTGACTTCACGCTAAAAATAATGATTAAAAATTATGATTCCTTCATAATTGCAACTGCATGTGTTGTATTCATTGTATTCAAAACTTGTTCTGTATATAGTTTGTTTGTTATCGTGATCAAAACCATTGATCTGAAGCTCAATGCTGGTGCTGTCATGTAAATAGTTTTCTAATCAGCAATAAATATAACAATTTCTGATCAACCCATATCAATTGCATGATTAAAAATAACATACCGGTTAAAGCCCAGTGCGTTTCTGGGTTAAATCCCACCCAATTCTGGGTTAGGCCCCGCCCAGTCCGAGTACAGATACAGATAATGCTGTACTCGCTCATCCCTACTACTCATCCTCAGCATCACTGTTTTGCTTTAGTTTTCATATTACATCTTATTAAAGGGGAATCTATAACACTGTTTTTATCAAATGTGGCTTTGTTGAACGTGATATAAATGAAAAGATGCAGCCTAGTGTTAAAAAGGGGAGGAGCTGAGCTGCTCGATATATCCCGCCCTGTCTTCTTGTTTCAGTGGAAATGACATCAACACTCGTTTTTCAAACTTCTTTTTACCCCTAAGCGAAGACTGGAAAAAGAACTTAGCTTGAGCACTTAGCATGGTCGCTAGCTAGCCAGAAGTTTAGTACACCTGTCAGAAGCGTGTTTGGAAACAGGAGATGTTGGCATACTCTGGAGAACACCAGCTGGATTAGGTATGCCATACATGCAGCAAAACAGCTTTCTGGCACAAACCTGTGCCAACCTGAGATTGGCACGGGCGCAGATACACTTACAAGTAGTGTGTTAACATGGCGAATACACAAGTAAAGAGCCTTTAAGACCATCTGCAGGACTTAAACATCAAATGGGGTCATGAGCAAACTACAATGATGTATTTTGGCTGTGGAAAAATGTTTTACAGTTTGAAAGTGCACAGGAAATGAATACCAAAAAGCACTCGTGATGATAAATGCATCCTAAAAGCAATTCTTATTTTGTATGGCGTGCTTATTTGTTTTAATTTATTAGGCTGGCGTTGATTATGATTTCCTTGTATTTTCCAAACCCTGGCGATTTAAGTAAATGAAAAAGTCATCAGGCAAAGAATGAAACTATTGCAGCCCATAAAAACAGTCTCACCTTGCTGGTAAAATCTAAAGTGCGTCTCTAACTGGTGTGAAAGCCCTGCCAGTCTGCTGCAAATTAGCGCAGTTAAAGCACGCTTGCCATTGGCCCAAACATTTCCAAAGGCACTCTGCTTATCAGAAGCCTGTACGTGACTTGCATGATTCATTAGTCCAACAAAAGAAGTTCAGTAGGGCTACTGTACTTCTGTAGCAGCTCTGCAAAAGTAAAATAAGGAATTTATGTAAAAGTGCCAACATCAGTGTTAGTCTAGATCACATTAACTCTATGAAAAATCCAATTTTCTTTGTATATTAACAATACAGTTTTGAAATGATAGAGCATCCTAAACCAACCTAATCATTCTTGTCTATTTGGATGGTTTTGGGTACTAGTTGGTTTAAGCTGAGTTTATGAAAATTACCACCAGGCAGTTTATTCACAAAAGAAGTGTTACCTTCCACTCTGCTAAAAGTCTGTAATTTCCATTATTGACGTATAATGCGTTTGCTTAACTGAGAAAAAGGTTATGCAAATGAGTTTCATCACAAGTACCAATGAGAGTAAAGCCAGTGGAACAGAAAATGGCGAGCAAGTTTTAAATTTGACATTTTTTTAATCTCGTTCCTAATACTATATAATTCACAATAGCTGTAACCATTAATGTTAAGCGATAGTTAAAAAAGGAAAATTCATCCTTCATTCAAAATTCAAATTCATCAAAAGTCAACATTTACTCACCCTTGTGTATTTTCGAAACTGTTGAAATTTTTATCCATACAATGAAAGTCAGTGGGGTCCAAATATTTTGGACAAGACAGTAGAAATGTTCTTAAGAATATATCTTCTTTTTTGTTCTGCAGATGAAAGTTAAACAGCTTTAGAACAAAATGTGGGTGATTTTCGGGTGAGCTATGAAACTTCCAACAACTAAATTGCTGTCATAATCAGTGGGGCATGTGTCAAACCCCTTGTATCGTTTCATAAAGTCCATGTTGTAACCCAACAAAGCTTAAATGCAGTCTCTGGAGGGTGGGTGGGTGGGTGGGTGGGTTATGCTCTTTTTGAAATGCATCGCCCCCTGTCTGTAAGACAACCCCAGTGCTTCTGTTCCCCAGTGTCCCCATTACAGACTGCTTGGCATTCTGGGAGGAATAAATTGGTTGGACGGGCTTTCTATGGGCTTAGCCACCAAGCTGGCACAATATAGCAGATCGGCAGTTCGTTCAGGCAGGATCACAGCCAGCTCCGCAGCTCGACAGACGCCCGGAGAGGAATGGCGTGGGGCGGCAGCTGTCTCCCCATAGGGAGTTGGTGGATTCAGACCTCCTGGTCATTAGTGGGAGACACAGTGAGTGAAACAGGATGCTGCGGAAGAATGACACATCTGCAAACAGCTGCGAACCCTTGGTGAAGTTTCTCTTCCAGTTGTTTGTGTGTAGTGAGACGCTACTTTGAACGCTGGTAGTTAGTCATGTTATTTGTTTCACTTGTTTACCACAGAACCAAAGAAAGATTCTGAGCATTGGCACTTTCTACAAATACATCTCATGCCTTTATTTATTTTTATGAAGCGTAAGTTTGATATGTTTGATAAACTACTCAAATTTTGGCCTGTCCCACTTTGACCTTGTCTTGACCTTTTCTGTATCCAACAATTAAATTTTTACAGGTTTTTTTTTTTTTTTACAGATTCTGGTAACTTCATATTTACAGTAAACAGTTCATATAAACAATTAATAATCAGTTCAAGTTAAATGATTCAATTATTAAATTAAGAAACAATTACGATTTCTTAAAATAATTAATTTTAAGAAATATTTACCATGTTCCATTTGTAAATATTATTTCTTGTATTATAGAATATCAGTATGAAGAATAAAATATCAGTGTATTATAGAATATAGCTAATTTGCACCCCTGTGTTTATATATGTATAATATTTTATATTTATTAAATGTTAATGGCTAGAAAACATCTTTTTTTCATTTGTATTAATTAACATTTAAATTTAACTATTTCAATTTTAGTAAAGGTGTTAAAAACGTTATATCAAATAAATTGAACGGACAAAAATGAAAATAACAATCCTGAGGTTAACATTCAGTATTTCCTGATTGGTAAGTTCCTCCTTTATTTTATTTTTTGTATCTTTATATACTTTTTGATATATAATATAAATATATTATTACATATTTTTAAATCCTATTTTGTATTCTATTTGTAGAAAATATTCTGCTTTTCTTGCATGAACCATACTGATTAGCTTCTATAAACCCATATATCTTGATTCAGTTTCATAATGTTGGTCATATTTTGGTATTTACAGTAAGTGTTATCAGACAATTAGTAGAATCAGAGTTTTTAAAGGACATTGAGAGGCCTGACCTCAAATTTAGGGACACAGAATATGCAAGTCAGCCTAATGTCCACCAGAAGAACAGTACTTGGCAACCCCATAAAACCCAGGGATTTTACATGGACTAGAAGCAAAATGAATCCATCCTAGCTGTCTTTTTCGCTTTAGCACAATTCATATATTGCTTAAATGCATCAGACAGCAGAGCACATCACACATCTGATGTGTTTTCTTTGTGGTAAACTGCCTTTCCCACTAATGGGTTGCATTCGGAGTACTCGCATTAAAAATATTCTTCTGGCCATTATCATTTGCTGTGTTTACAGACACGTGAAAAAACTTTAATGAAAGATTTAGTCATTTAAAACAAATGTTTTTTATAAAGTGCCAAATAGAGCAAATTGTTTGCGGCCACTAATGGGTTATATTGAGAGTGCTCAATGTTTATAGGCCCAATGATGATTTTACAACTCGACATGGGATGTACATCAACGGGATATTTTCAACCTCTCGCTGTTCTATAGTTTCGTTCCCGCATCGCCCCCACTCCCCTCCCAAAACGCATTTAGTGCTTTTGCATGCATTGTTAAATAGGACTGATGGAAGTGCCCTGACCATTATTCACCGTGTCGCTTGGTTAATTTGTGTGCTCTTACAAGTACAAAGATGTCAGGATGGAGCGGCGTGCTTTACCTTGGCTTCCCATGGGACCATTAATCCTTTGGCTTCTGTCATCTCCTCCAAGCCTTGCCTGCCTACCGGTGCTGCCAGGAAACTGCTGTTTGGGCCCTTTTCCATCCACTCTCTCAGCTATATTTATTCTTTGTTCCAGTCAGCTGTCATCAGCCGAGGAGAATAAGTGTAATGTAATAAACAATGCTTTTGTGATGAAATAACAGGTGAAGCCGGTAACAGTTCTAGTCAAACATTAGGATCTCACATGGGACATAATAATAATACGGAGGAAACGTAAGAGGTTTTAACGATCCACTTGGAAGGTTTGATGGAGTGTTTAACGTTTAACGTCTGTTATGAAATATTCATGTTGTAACATGATTTGATGCTTTTTAGCAGCAATATTTGTCAAGTCTCTTAAATGGTTTGTCAAAAGAGAATTTAGAAGCCCTAAAATATAAGCCCAAGTTTTTATGTATTTTGTTAGCATAGAAGTCATCATCACATTACACACGCTGCAAAACAATCATTTCATAATGCGTTTTTAGTACGCTTTTTTTCTATAATACCAAAAAATACTTGAAATGAGAAATGTACTTGTATAGTAATCCTTCGCCACTTCGCGGTTCAAGTTTCGCGGCCTCAGCGCATCGCGAATTTTTCCAAATAATTCATTGAAAAATAAAAACACCATATCAGCAGCCATATTGCGGAAAGCAGCTTTGCATAATCGTGATGCGCGAGAGAAACAGTTTCTCAGACAAAGAGGGATCTCTCTCAGAGGCTTTGTACACACCCACGGCCACTCACGATTGGTTCCCGGCACAAGATCGACGAATGAGAGCACGGGTGGATGTATCCCGTGAGCTGATTGGCTGATCCAAAATCTGCACTGGCAGATTTTTTGTATAGTGAATCTAACACTCTAACATTCTCTAATGTTGATTGCATGTATTAATGTGCAAAATATTAAAGACGAGAACAATCCAAATTTTATTGAAACGTAAAACGTGGCCTCTAGATGACAGCTGGTTGGAGGGGACGGGATAAAAATGGGAGGGTTTGGTAATGTCACCTGAAAAGGAAGCAAGCTTTTTAGTTTTTCTTTGAAGTAACATGCACCAATGAATTATTCACTATATGACCAGAAGCATGTATTAAGAATGTAGATTCAACGTTTATTAACATTGATAATAAAGAAAGTCTGTGATTTCAAGTCCCGGAGGTAACAGTGAATCGTATAGAGGCTTGACCTGGCATTTTCGCAAGGCTGTAGGTTTTTGGCATTGGGGATTAGGCATTAGGGGCTGGTTCTACATACTGATCCTGGGGCTTTGGCCTTGGCCTGTTGATAAGTTGCGATGTGAGCATGAACAGAGGAAGGTTGGGGACAGTGGGGGTAGAGAAACAGGGGAGTGAGATAAATGTGATTGGATCGCTGGCCGACCGCAGCCTCTCCCATCTGTCTCAGAGTCTGCCATCCCATCTCGCAGGCGGCAGGAGGTAATTGGGTTCATTGTTCTCACTGCAGGATCCCCTGGATTGAAAGCTTCATTATCTGGATAACCATGAATGTAAATGAGCCCCACGTATGCAGCTCGGATAATGGGGAAAAAATAGATCATTGCCCGCAAACACAAGCCCCTCCCTCAGCGCACACTTTTACTTTTTCAGCAAACCATCAAAACACTTAATCCCCATACACACAAACTCTTCCCTCTTGGTGTACTTTTTGCCACTTATGGTCAAGTAGAGTTTTTACTAAGATGTTGTTTGTTGAGGAATCACTTTATCATCTTTTTCCTTTCTCGTAAAATACTAGTCTTAATGAGTCGGAACAGACTTATTTTCATAGATTGAAAGATAGATTGACTAGATTGCTCCTTTGTGTGAGGAGGAGCATGAGGAGCACTGCCAGAGCCCTACAAAATGACCCCCAGCAGTCACTAGTGTGCATGTTTCTGACCAAACTGTCAGAAACAGACTTCATGAGGGTGGCACGAGGGCCCAACTTCCTCTAATGGGGTTGAGAGGGTTGTCAATGTCTATCTTGAATTCAGTGTAAGTCGCTTTGGATAAAAGCGTCTGCCAAATGCATAAATATAAATATCTGTGCTCACAGATCAGCTCCGTGGAGCTCGATTGGCTTTTTGCCAGAGAGTCCACCAATGGTCAAGTCCCCATTCTGTACATAGATAAGAGCAGATTCACACTGAATATATATGACACATGTGAAAGAGTTTGGAGATACCGTGAAGAACGTTATGCTGCATGCAATATCATCCAGCATGGTGGTGGGTCAGTAATGGCCTGGTGAAGAATATCCTTGGAGGGTCACACACAGACCTCCACATGCTAGACAATGGTTCCCTTACTGCTGTTAGGTACCGGGATGACATACACACTACTGACTTATAATATGAGTTGCTGTGATAAACTTCTTGCAAGTTGGATAAGCCTGTAACTACACTGATTTTGTTGGTATGACTTTGAATCCAGCCCTCAGTGTGTTGACGGTTTTGTTTTCCATTGACTGTTTTCACATAATTTTGTTCTTAAAAAATTATAGAAAGCATATACAGTAGTACCTCTAGATACGAAAGGCTCAACTTACGAAAAATCCAAGTTACGAAAGCAAAGACGAATAATTTTACTACTCTACATACGTAAAGTTTTCAAGATACGAAAGGTTTCTGAAAGTCCGAGATTCGCCCCATAACAATTTTGAAACTCACGCCGCATGCCGCCATCTTAGTTATAGTAGACTCGCCACCATCCTCCTGCTCTCCCATTGGTTCCTGATGCTAGCCAAGCCATGAGATCCTTCTCTCTAATTGGACAGCATCCCTCCTATCATGCATCTTCTATACGTACGTGCTGGCGTGCTTTAGCTCAGCCACACTTTCGCACCCGAAACTTTACTTTATCTGCCGTTTGTCCTCCTCCTCCTCTGCCGCCACTTTCGGAGATAGCCTCACTCAAAAGGTAAGCTTCGACATTTTACGTTATTTCATTGTTTATTGGTCAATTTAGCTTTATTATGAAATTTAATGGGGTGTTTTTGGAGGGCTTGGAACGGATTAGCCATTTTACATGTAAAA
The DNA here is from genome assembly GCA_037043235.1 of Rhodeus uyekii. Lineage (NCBI taxonomy): Eukaryota > Metazoa > Chordata > Actinopteri > Cypriniformes > Acheilognathidae > Rhodeus > Rhodeus uyekii. The sequence continues at coordinate 999,185 of JAWRVZ010000218.1, read as the reverse complement.
TGTGTTCCAAGATACGAAAAACTCATTATACGAAGGCCGCCTCGGAACGGATTAATTTCGTATCTCGAGGTACCACTGTAAATAAATGTAATTCATTGAGATCCAATGTGAGATTTAAGTGTTCCCTTCAATGTTTTGAGCAGTGTATTTAAATGAACTTATTGGAAAACTAGTTGTCTTATCTTCTATGCAGTACAATTAACATTTAAATAGTTTTCAAGGATTTCATGGATTTTAATATATATAATTATTACTTCTTTTTGTTTTTAAGTACACGTGTAAAAAAAGACTAATTAAAACTGATTTTGCAGTGCAGAGGACAGTAGAGCACTGACTGGGACTCTTCAGAAAGAGAGAGGGTGAACAGGACTGGGACCTAACCAAAGTCAGCCTCTAACCCATGTCCCCACGAGAATAATAGCTTTTTATATGTTACTTGCTCAAAATTTCTCCCACCAACTGGCTCGATAATCACCAGCTCAGCCGCCTAAAAGCCTTCTTATGTTGAGAGTGTTCAGGGAAATGTTGCTGTCTGTTATGTCAGATCACTCTATTTTGAACCATGAACCCATTTCACCAGATAATAGCAAACACAGCGCATGCAAAAATGCAGTTGTCAGCTAGTAACTATTCCATGAGCGTGGAGGTTTATCGGACCCATTTCTCCGGCTACCATGCTTCGTTCTGCATTTCACTTACGAGTGCACTCTGAGGTGGCCGGCAATCCGCTCTATACGGGCGACAACAATATGCCCGGCGTCCATTGCATTATTCATGCAAAACCAACATGCACACTGGAGAGCTTGCACAAACATTGTAATTATGTATAGGCCTAGGGAAGTGTCTGGAGATTCTTTGACAAACAGGTCACTGCTTATCAGCCCCCTTTCTTCAAAAGAGTGGTCTACAGATGAAGAACACTCCCCGCTATCAAACTGCCTCTCTATGGGCTAAATAAACACAAGTACACACTGGAACGAGCTGCTCTCAGATCCTCTAGCAAATCCATCAATTAGCCGCAGATGTGATCTGCATAGGAGATTACAGCAATTTAAGCATGTTGGGAGAAAAGGGCCTAATCCCGTCTCCGATGAGTGCCCTGCTTTTTGCTTTTTTTCCCAATTTTCTCTCCAGTGGGAACAATGATCAGAGACTTATGGGAGAAGGGTGGAAACTTTAGCATGTGCTACCTTAGAAATTCATTTGAATGCTCTTTGATAAGAGGATTTCAAGAGTGCCAATCCAAACCAAACCAACCAAACAGATGAATAAACAGAGACAAAAGAAACAGGTAATCCTGAGCTAAGGGACGCCATTAAAGTGTATGAGCTAAGCAGTATGGAAAGTGCTAATGCTAATGGGTAGACAATATCTAATCCTTCATGGCCTCGGTCAGCTCTGTTCTTCTGAAGGACATGATGTTTATTCAGAGTCAGGAGGAAGAAGCGCCTTTTTTCCTTTCTTTTTTTGACATCTTCAATGGGAGACCAAACCATGGAGGCCATGGTTAGGTAAGGTTAGCTAAGAGTTGGGGGCAACGAAACCAGTGTAGATGATAGGACACAACTGACAATATTTCTGAAAGAGTACATTAGAGTTGCACTCCTGAGGTTATGTGTCTTATGGGTGAAAATGCTAATGTAATGAGCAATTACCCTAGAGCTCTCGATATATCCACACCCTTGTTAAACACAGAAAATATATCTTCATCTTACGAACTAGTATGTTTTTGGGGGGTACAAACCTTTTTGAAATGTGAGAAGTCATCATTGGGAAGGAAACAATGGGGGTTTGCCTACAAAACCAATGACCTTAAATATAAGCAAAAATGCTGCTCTTTTGTTTGGCACACAGACTGCTAAGTCTGTTCCTTGACTTTTGTTGACTTAAGAGAAAAGAGTGTATAAAAATGGATGAATCCAGACTGGCTGCATTGCTAATGTCATGACTTCAGCTTGGCAGATGGCAGGAACAGTTAGGGATCTCATTAGACCAACCAAGCAGAGGATGCATCGTTGCAAAAGCTTTCATTAAAGTTCCATGGCTGGAATAGTATGCTGCCTTAGTATCGGTCAGAGTCAAGATAGGAGAAACAAGTGTTGCTTAGGGTTTGTGGCTCATAAATGCGTGAAACTGTCAGTGATGTATTTGCACTAGTAAATATTCAGAACCCCGCTGAGCGTAGTAAAGTCTAGGGAGCATTTTGAACGTTTTGCTTTGTAATTAACTGAAATTTGTTCAGCACTAATGCAGTGTGATATGTGGGAATATGGAGAAGAAAAAAAAACATTTCCTTGAAAGGGCACGCTTATCGATGGACTGGGTCTGTTTGTGCACGCCCGTGGGAGGAATTAGCTACTCCATGTTGGTATTTATTTAATTTTGTATTATCTTTAATGACATGAAAGCTAAATGGACCCTATTCTAAATGGATGAACGGAATGACTTAATTTAGCAGCCCCAAGTCAATATGAATATGTTAGGACAGTTTGTTATTGTTTTCATGCAGTGGAAGTAATTATATTTATGGCTCAGTAATATTGTGCTGTTTGCGTTATTTTACATCATGATTGGTGCTTTTGGCACAAATGTATTAAGTATTTATTTGATAGTGGACTGGTAAAGCAAGTGCTAGCTTTGGCCACACAGTTTTCTAGTCTTTTAAAGTGATTTAAAATCGTTAGCAGTTACATGATGTATGATTGACTTTGTAAAATAAATATGTACATATACATGCCACTTCTTGTTCAGTCTTGATCTGTTTCAGCCCGAACTCTGCTGTGCTTTGAAGCTGCAACGCTTTAGATTCCAGGCTACTAATTGACGCTGTTGCAAAGTAATCGTCAGGTCTATTATGTGAGGCGATTTTCCCGTTGCACCTCTGGGTGATCGCAGCGTGCAGGCAGGAGAGGAGGAGGCTGGAATGAAATTTGCATGGTGCCTGAGCCCTGAAAGCCAAACTATTTACAGGGAGCAGCAGCCTCAGAACCCGCGTTTTAGCCTCCGGGTGCAAACTACTTGAAAGTAAGCAGTTGGTCTCTTTGATGTTTGCTCCAAATCTAAACATACTTCAAGTGTTGCTGTCCATGAGTCAAGGACAAGTCTAAATTGTCTCATAGTAAGAAGGAATACCAGGTCGGAGCCTTTGATTTAAATATCAAATATTTATTTTTTGGCCAGTGTCAGAAACATCTTCATAAAGCATATCTGGAGTGAGATCTTAATCATACGCATAGGCAACTGATGTTGTCTTGAGTGGTGAAAGGTCTGTGTCTGTTTGTTAATGAATAAGCACAGCAGGATTTGTTTCAGAAATGGGGATAATTACTGTTACAGAGAAGCAACATCTTGAGCATGCTCAACTTGCTTAACAGAGTTGACACCATGAAAGGAAGTGTTTCAAACCAATCAGGAGATTTCTGTATACAACATTTGGTTTTAGTCTTAGATTGTGTTCTCAACAGCAGTCTGCTGTTGTAGCCCAGCAACAGTTATTCTTTACAGTCATTTTGACATCCGAGACAGTGGTGTGCCTCTCAAGGCTAATACGTCGCCGATTAATAACAGTAGGGATCCATCTAATGCAAGCATGCACATGTACTCACTCTCAAGTCTACTTGGACATGTTCTTGCTCTCTGTTATGCAGAAAGGGCATCTTGGAGAATGCAAACTCCTTGAAAAGTTAATTTCCAAGACCTAGAATAGTTTTACAGAGAGAAAGGACAACAAAGACATTTGTAAGCCAATGGCAAGTTTCATTCTATCTAGGTCTTGATTCAGAGTAGACAACTCTCCAGGACTCAGACCAAAGAAGGTCTGGTTACCCTAGTAAGGTTCCCGGCAACTTTAGAAACAGCAAGTAATAAAAACACACACAGTAAATAACATTGCACAATCCAGAGCCTTTCATTTTCTTTTTTCTTTTGGTCTCTTTATAAAAGGAAGCAAATCCCAAGCCTTTCATGCTTTAGAAGTTTGGCCCTTCTGCTGTTCGTGCCCAATCTTATGCCTTCTTATGAATTTCCCTCCATTTTTCTCTACTGCCACTTTAGAGCTAGGGGTCTCTCGACTCTGACCGCCTCAGACAACAGACGTTTGAAAGCCTTGTTTGAAGACAAAAGTGACAGTCAGAAGAATCCGTATTTAGACTGAGCCATTGCTGCCTCACTCCACAGCCTCCAAGCCATCCCTTTTTTCTTTTCTACCGCTGAGTCCCCTCAAATACCCCTGAGGGTTTTAATACCTCAGTCACCTGCCCCATTGATAAATGTATATACACAGAGAGCTTGAACATGTATATGCAGTGATGACCTTCATATATGCCCTCTGTATAGTTTTCAAGGTATCCACAGTACTCTAAAACTTCCCAAGTTGTGCCGCATGCATCCCGCAGACCGATTTTGCTCATTAAAAACTGTGGTCTACGTTTTTGCGAACAAGGCCCCATAAGGCCAGCTTGCTCTGTAGATGCTCTCATCATTAGCCGATGTACATCTACCATCTCCTGCACTGATTTGCAGACCCTCTGGGCTTCAGGTTTCATCTCATCAACCCAGGGTGTGTAGATTTAAGAGCAACTTCTCGCCTTCTTGCCGCATACTTTCAGCTTATTGCTACGTCTCGAGGTAGCCTGCACTCTTGCGGCCCATAAACCAGGCTACTCGGCAGACAGGAGCATTTAATGAACTGATTAAAGTGTGGATTGGAGCCGTGCTAGTCAGTCTTTGTTTTCTTCTGAAGGGCAGGAAGAGCTGCTCTTCTAGCCCCTGTCAAGAAGGGTCAGTCGGGAATCACCCCACCCTTTTGTTCCCATCTGAACTGCAGCAGTATGGGATCAATCAAGGCTTTCACACCTCTTGCTCTCATGGAGAATATATTAATCACAGGTAACTCCACGGTTCAAAGGTTTAATTTGCGCTCAAAGAGGAGGTGGCGCATCGGGATCAGACAAGCAGGATTGTCACTTTGACATTGTGGGCTGATGGATGCGCTGTGGCTTAAAGAGAAGGGCCTGCCTCTTCCCCCTTACGCCCAATCCTTCACCCCCCTACAACTCGCATTGATTTCCTCTCCTTACCTCAGGTCACTGGCTGGAAATTGAATTGGAAATAGTAGGAAACAGAGGTCTATTATTTCTTGTTCTGGTGGCATTTATTTTTTTTCCATCACCCCCTTCCCTCCACCCTCACAAATCCCCCCTTCCCCACTTAAACCCAACCCCCCAAGTCCCCACCCCCAGTACCAACATTTCAACAGACAGGAGAGGAACAAATGGGAATAGCAGTTACCGTCAGGACACACTTAAACGACTGCGCTGACTTTGCCTCGTCTAATAACGCCGTCCTCCGAAGCGAAAGGTTACGTTCACCCCTGCGGTTTTAGAGCACATCATTATGCCTTTATAGAAGTCTAGTTCTTCTCCCCTCTCCCTCTCATGGGAGCATCACCACTTCTGAGTGAAGGGGAAAAAATATTGGTGATATTGAGTTGAGTGGGTTGCTGAGCTGTAGAGCAAATATAGAGAAAGGGCATCCGATGCTTACCAAGAAGGTGAGAGCATTGAATGCAAGAATGAATGACCAGGCTGCCTTTACTACTTCTGAGGGGTTACTTTTTTTTACCACTTTTTTATCCCACTTTCATTGTCACATTATGACATGTTGAAATCATCTTATATGGAGCTGTTCAGTCGATCCTCAGATGCACAGTTTCTCAATATCAAGTGAGTACCAATGTTGAGGGTTTCATTTTGAAATGGTAGCCTGCTAAGTTACAAGTTACTCACAACTTAAACTACTCTTTTGAAAGTGCTTTTGAAGATTTTTTGTTGTTTGTTTAAAAGGATATTTCTTGCTTATTTATGTTACTTCTACTCTTTGTTAGTAGCTTGTAGTTAGTTAATTATATTGAGCTGTTTAAAGGGGCTGTATCTTTTTACAGAATGTTTTTGGGATCTGTTTGAACTGTAAATGATATCATTGCATAGTTAAAAGATTAAGTAGCTTCAATGTAGTTAGCTACTTTTCTTTACTAGCTTGTTGCCAAACAAACTACATTGACACTACGCAATGGGGAAATATCTTGTAAATAATTAATGTTTGATCATTTTAACCGCTCACTGTAGGAATGTGTGCAAAAAATGTAGCATTAAAAACAGACGTGTGACACTGATACCACTGTTATTGTAAACAAAATGTGTCATGTTACAAAAAAATATATTATTCAATTGGTAGCATTGCTAGTTTAAGCTACTTGTGGATGTTCAACATGTATTTGATATGCAACTGTAAGATGCAAAAGTATGTGTATACACAAGTATGTGAAACACAGTATGTATATACATTTTATATATTGGAAATTAAATGTAATTTTTAAATCATGCACATATTACTAAAATCATGTTCTCTTGCACCTTTAAAAACAGAATAGAAAAGACAGAAAATTACTATTTTAGTCCCGTTCTTAACTATTCTTGTTCTCTCTCTCTCTCTCTCTCTCTCTCTCTCTCTCTCTCTCTCTCTCTCTCTCTCTCTCTCTCTCTCCCCTTCCTTCCTCTGCATTTTATGACTGCCTGTTCTGTGGTGCTCTCCAGGGAGCTTTAATTGACAAGTGTGTACAATAACTAATCAGCAGTGGAGGGACTGCCCTTTGTAATGATGAATTGACCGAACTAATTTCAGATAATCCTTCACGTTACCCAGCAACGCTGACGCCGCCAATTGATATTTGGAATACAAGACACCCCTCGTTCTGCTCCCTGTCAGTCATCTCTGTATCACTTATGCAGCTAAAGAGGTGCAATTCGTAATGAGGCGCTGACTATGCGCTGCAAAGATTAAAACTTTCCTCAAGCCATTACCGTGGAACAAACCTCCACACATTCGCGCACACACATAAAAAGTCATAGATCATTGTTAAAGGGTAAGTCTAAGTGTTTGTTTTTTAAACTTTAACCTATCCACATAATTATTTGTATTTTTACAGCAGTTTAGCATTTATAAATCCTACAGCACTAATAATGTGAAATTCCCCTCCAGAGGCTAATAGGCAATGAGCTATTGGACAGAGAGATTCTTCCAGCTCAATTTAGCCAACTTCACAGTGCAGAGATGTTGAATGTCTGACTTTAATTGGATATTAGGACTTCAGAATTTCTGGGAAGGCTGAAGGACAATGCCAATAAAAAAGACGCCCTAGAGGTTCAGCGTTTGAAAATACCAGGCAAATATGTAAAATTAGATGAGAAGAATCCACTGGGCAGATACAAAGTCAGTTTCTCATCCTGAAATATGCTACAATCTGAGAATTGTCCTGCTATTTCATCATATGCTTATTGAGGGCTACTCATAAGGACCTGGGAGAGCTATCATAAGAATCAGCTGAGCCATAAGCAATTGCTATTTGTATGCCTTGAGCAATAGCAAATCTTAGTATGTTACAGGTTAGTATGTTGCATGTTGCCATGATACTGATTTGTGTCACATACCGCAAATCAGTTTCTCTTCTCGTCTTCATGAATTATACAGATTGAAACAGGAAGTTGAGGCAGGAATATTTATGTCGACTAGGGATGAGCGAGTACAGCGTTATCTGTATCTGTATCTGTTAACCATATGAATTATCTGTATCTGTACTCGGACTGGGCGGGGCCTACCCTGGAAGTGGGCGGGTTGTCTTGAAATGGGCAGTGCTTTAACCGGTATGTTATTTTTAATCATGCAATTGATATGGATTGATCAGAAATTGTTATATTTATTGCTGATTAGAAAACAAATTTACATGACAGCATCAGCATTGAGCCTCAGATCAATGGTTTTGATTACGATAACAAACAAACTGTATACAGAAGTTTTGCAACAATGAATACAACACATGCGGTGGCAATTATGAAATTTTTTTTTATGAAAAAGAGTTTTCATCTGAACATAACTTTCTTTTTTTAACTTTTAATTTTTTTATGATCAGTGTAATTTTTTGGGGGGGGTTCTTTTTAATTTCTACACCAGGTATATGTGTGTGTAGCTAATTAATGAAATGTAATATAGTTTTTATAGCTACCACTACTTACTTTATTTTTTGCATGAAGTCAAAAACTGGTTAGAGCCAGCAGACGGTTAAAAAAGGAAAAAAAAAAATCCGACAGGCAGAGACGCAACGCTAGTGGTATTTTACCAAGCACCACGTCTGAGCAAACCCCACGTTTACCAGAATCTAAGTAAGTACTACAAACAAACCAAAATAAAAACAAACTTGAAGCTGAAGAAACCCTAAACATTATCGGAAAAGACCCGCAAATTTGAGTGACTGAGGGAGAGACAGAGAGAGAAAGAGAGCTGTTCTCTTCTTAGCGTTCTGTGTGTGAGTGAGCAAAGCGGTACACAGCAAATCTGTATGTGTAGGGGAGGGGCGCTGTGACTAGCCTATCACAGAATGCAGACACAGTCAGCTGCCCAATGAGGATTCTTATTCAATCTGAGCACAGATATTGACTCGTATTACTCGTATAATACTCGTTCTTGGGAAAAGTGCTTTATCCATACTGGATACTCATTTCAGCAGAGTATCCGGCTCAACTCTAATGTCGACCTATTGTTTTTAAAGGCCCATAGGTTTTAGTTTGAAGGACATGAATTTGATTCTGCTTGTTTGATTCAGTTATGCTGCTTGTTAACTAGTGTTCTATATAGCATTTGATTGGACAAAAATCTGGGTCGTGCAGGATGAGTCATCACTTGTTCTTAAATTAATGCATTTATTCAGCAATGTATTAAATTTGTATTATTTGTATTACTGATGTATTAAATTAGTCAAAAGTGACTAAAGATACGTATTTTTACCTTTCCATTCATTAAAGTTTCCACAAAAATACTAAGCAAAAAAAAAGGTTCAACATTGATTATTATATGAACTGTTTCTTGAGCACCAAATCAGAATGTTAGAATGATTCCTGAAGGATCATGTGACTCTGAAGAATCAACGATTATTTTAAATTCTAATAATATTTCACATTATTAATGTTTTACTGTACTTTGGTGACCCCAAACTTTGGAATAGCAATATGTATGTCTAATTTTGTCTGTTTTGGAGCATTGACTAAATATTATTTTAAATCCATAAAACATTATTTTGCCATGACAGATTCAGCACTAGGAACGTGCAACGATTGCAACGTGCTATTGTAATGGCTCACAGACTTTGATTTGATATCATATGTGAAGATAGATGTAGATGAAAATTTGAAATCAGTTAAAAATTGCCCTTATAATAGAGAGGGAAAAAAATACTGTAACATTTAATTACTTTGGATACAACATTTTCAGGTACATTGAAATTCATGTATATGAGAAAATATTTCCCCATGCTTATGACCACAAATGTAATCAAAGTGCCACAGGGTTCAAGGGAAAACAGTCGTAGGAAATGACAGCCGATGACCAATTACAGCCACTTGGCACAACAATTTGGTCAATGTACAGATAGTTACAGTATTTCATTAAGTATCAAGCACACCATCTTAAAAATCAAAACAAATGGGCCTGTCAAAGCTTGCAGATAAAGCAGAGAGAGAGAGAGAGAGAGAGAGAGAGAGAGAGAGAGAGAGAGAGAGAGAGAGAGAGTCTCTCCCTCAAATCTATTTTTAATAAGTGTTAGGGGAAAGGCAGGCCTGGAGCACTGGGATTGAAGCTCCACTCTTGCTAGTTAAAACCCCACAAGACTGAGGCAGTGAAGAACCTCTCCTCCATAACCTAGCTACTTTAAAGACCAGTGGTTGTGAATGTGAGTGTGTGTCCAGCTGTTTGAAGTCTGTAGTTATGATGTGTGGCACAAGTTTCGTGGGAATAACACAGATTATGAGACGTAATTCAACAAAGATGGCTGCTACTGCATTTACATGGCCCAAAAAAGTGTTTGGACTCTTATAGAATATAAAATATAAAAAATATAGAAATGTTTGTGTGTTATATAACAGACTATCAAATCAAATACAGTGATCCCTCATTTATGGTGGTTAATGTGGACCGGAACCTCCCGCGATTGGTGAAAAGCCACGAAGTAGGATCAGCCAATCAGCTCACGGGATACATACACTCGTGCTCTCATTCGTCGATCTCGCGCCGGGAACCAATCTCTTGTCTTGTCTGAGTGCCCGTGGGTGTGTACAAAGCTTCATTGGTGAGTTTCTCTCTTTGTCTGGCATCCTGGGAAACCGTTTCTCTCGCGCATCACGATAAAACAACACTGCTTTCCGCAATACAGCTGCCGATTTGGCGGTATTTTTTATTTTTCGATAAATATTTTTGAAAAATCTGCGATGCACTGAGGCGAAGTGGCGAGGGATTACTGTACATATCAAAATATAGGTTTGCTATTTTGTTTAATTCAATGACATTCTAATCTTTTTAAGTGACTTTTTCTGTAAGTTACATTGTTACACCAATAAGTGGCACAAGTGATTGTCTTTATGAATGAATGACCTGATTCATTCAGGAACGAAATTAGTCTTTTTGAGTGAGTCATTAAATTCTACACTCAACTGATTCACTTAAAAATTCAATTCTGATTTATTTTGGAATAAATCCAATTGGATATCTTTATGAGTCAGTCAATGAATCATTCAATCAACTAATTCATTCGTGAACAAAACGAGAGTCATTGATTTGTTAACAAATTTAAGAACTGAACAAATGGCTTTCTTCATGAACGAGTCAATGAATCATTCACTCAGCTGATTTGTTCGAAACCACTGATTCATTCATGAACAGCACTGTGTGAACAGTTTTCTTTTCTGAAAAAAATATTTGACACTTTTGTTTCTAATATGTAATTTATTAAATATTAACTTCTTGTTAATTTAGAGAGAGTTACAGAATTTCAATTCTCTGTATGTATGTGCTGTATATATTGCAGAATTGACAATAAAGCTGACTTTGACTTTGACTTAATTTAACTGCTGTATAGGAACATCACATGTATCTTTCTTGTTATTTTACTTAAATATTGCATTTCAGACTTCCATTGGTTTAAGTTTTAGCATTAGCATTTAGCCTTTTTAGCATTTAGCCTTTTTAGCATTTTGCATTTTTTCATGTTTAAGTTGTAAACGTAAAAATTAAATCTCGTGCACCTTGAGATTACATCACCTGTAATTGACCCGTCCACTGAAGTGCACCGCTTGATTAATCTAATATAGTTGAAATTCCCTCAGGTTATGTTAGATGTCTGCCTGACCACCCAGATATGTTCATCTTTCATATATTTTGGACTTGATCCTAATAAGCTTTAAATGGCATAACCAAGTCAGGATGTTTCTTTCAAGCCGAGCTATCCTATTTACTTCTATAAATTACACACCCCACACAGAGAGTGAAGATGTATCCGCTCAAAGTCAATGTCAGGCCTACGGGACTCTCAGCTACTATACTATCCCGAGCCAATTTCCTACAGTCTTCTCCGTACTGCATTAAACAGCATGACAATGAGAGAGGAGGTGAGGAGTTAAAGGTTTATCAGTTTGCAGCACACTGTAATTTTAGTCTGTATACTGTACGGAGGAAATCAACCTGCTTTATTATGAAATCACCAAGATATGGGACTAGCTTTCGAAGCTTATGTTTTTATTTATGTATTTGCCACTTTACCTTATCCAGCATTTTTCCCATCTGTAACTGTTAACTCTGCAGATTTGGAAGTCAAAGTGCTGCACAGAGCAGCTCGTGAACACACCGAGATTAGAGAATGAATATGGATTTAAAGATACATTTGGGATGCTGTGACCTCATGTGTAATGATGATTGCAAAAATGCAGTCCCACCCCTGACCTGACTAGTCCATAGATACCATCTCTATTATGTATCAATAATAATATCTGCTGACAACTGCGTATGAATGAGCTGTGTGAGTGTGAGCAGTAATATGAGTGAATATTTCTTTAGATTTTTTAGTCATGTGGTTTGTCTGATATCATATACTGTCTGAATAGGTGCTACATTTGATGAGGTGCAAACTTGCGAGTTGGGAATGCCTGTGAAGTGTCACAACTGTAGGAAAGTAGGAAACGATAAAGCTGGTTTGTCTGGTTTACATTTATAGTATAAATAATCATACTATAATATGATTTTTAATTTATTTTATAAATAACAGTTGTGAAGTCCATTCCTCATTAAACTTAGTACCTACTCAGTACACAGTTTCAGTCGCAAGTTTCTCGTTAAATTTAGTACCTTCTCCATATGCGATTGGTTGTGAAGTTCATTTCTCATCAAATTTAGTAGCTACTCAGTATGCGATTTCTGTCGTGAAGTTCATCCTCATCAGATGTTGTACCTACTTGATAGTATGCAATTTCAGTTGCAAGTCTGTATCTCATCAGATGTTGTACTTACTCAGTATGTAATGTTGGTTGCAAGTTTCATTCCTCATCGATTTCAGTAACTACTCAGATGCGATTTCAGTAGAAAAGTTCGTAACTCATCAAATGCAATACATATTCAGTATGTGATGTTGGTTGCAAAATTTGTTCCTTATCCATTTTAGTACCTACTCCACACGGTATGAAATTTCAGTCACAAGTTCGTTCCTCATCAAATGTAGCACCTACTTAGTACGCGATTTCTGTCGTGAAGTTCGTTACTCATTAAATGTAGTACCTACTTAGTACGCGATTTCTGTCGTGAAGTTCGTTATTCATTAAATGTAGCACCTACATAGTACGCGATTTCTGTCGTGAAGTTCGTTACTCATTAAATGTAGCACCTACTTAGTATGCGATTTTGGTTGCAGAGTTCATAACTCATCAAATGCAGTACTTTCTCAGTATTTGATTTTTGTTGCGAAGTTTATAACTCATTAAATGCAGTACCTATTCAGACAGTATGTGGTGTCAGGCAAACCATTCCTATGGCGCTGTCCACAGATATGATTATTGATGAATAATGCAGACGTTATCTATGGTCTAGTCATGTCAGGGGTGGGACTGCAATCATCATTAGTTATCATTCATTCTTTTTAATCCATGTGACTCTGAGTTATTCATTTTAGTACATCATTTTAGTCCAAAAGTAAATGGAAACGTAATTGAAAATGGACGCTATTAGCAATAAAAGTTTAATATTAGGCCTAAAACGTTGTTGCACAACCTGTGAACATTACAATTTTTTCTCCTTGGGAAGTTGTGCTAGGCTTGGTTCGGTTCATTAATATTAATTATGTCAGGTCAAATTTCTTAAAGGGGAAGTGTGTCATTTTTGTCATTACAAAAATAATGATTGTTTCCAAACAATTGTTTTTGATCAGATCAGTTGATCAGTTTTTGATCAGACAAAATAAAATATTTAGCCAATTTTGCTGTCAGGCTGGCCACCTTCTGCTTTCCATGCTGGCTCTCCCCATCATTTATGAGTTATCACTCTTGTTCACTCACCTCTCGTCCTCTGTAGCAGCTTCGCTCTGCTCCTTGAAGAAACCCAGAAGGCCAGAACGGCCTCTTCACTCAGTGGCTTTTATGAGTGATGTTGAGACTCATGCCTGCTTGCTTGTAACCTCTTAATGAAGTTTGTTGTCTGGTATCTGTAGAACACTGCGTCCTCCGAAAAGGAAGAAAGGATAGGTTAATGATTAGAGTGCACTACCGCATGTGGCTACCTCATTAGCCAACCAAAACTAATGTGGTTGAGGGGCTTGTGAGGAAAAGCGTGCGTGGGGTTGGTTACAGTGAAGGGGTTTCAACCATGTGAAGCTTGAGAAATGAGAAAATAATTAAGGAACACATTGGGAACTGCTTTATGTACATCAAACGACAGCTACTATTAGAAAGAAAGAAGCTGTACTTGTTTATGTAATAGAAACACCCATAAATGTAATGAAAAACGAAATTCATATCATAACCGACTCCAAAGAACCCAGCCAATGGCATTATGTATAAATAGCCCTGCAGTATTGTAAATGTTTATATACTACAGCTCGCGTGGACATCGTGCGGCGGTTTGAAGATTTATGGTCGCCGCTGTAATACGTTGAAGCTGACACAAGGTAACAGGTCATATTTCACGTATGTTATCATATCGAGTGTAAATTTGCAGTGAAATATACAGGGGAGATAAAATATTTTAAGCCGTTTCTTCTAGTGTTTCCTCCCCCACGTCCTCATTCGACACGAATATTAGCCTCGAGACTCCTACACACGAGAGGTTTTATATGTGCGCGGTCAGATATAATATGTTCAAGGTTTCCCGCCGCAACTGAATGCGAATGACGTGTCAACCAGGGACGAACTCATTTTGATTACACCTTTCGAATTTTTCAGAAACGCTGAATTTTAAACAACCCAAGCCTTTTACCTCCCTCGCTTTTCTGAGAAAAAGCACCGGTGTTAAAATAGGACCATACAGTAGAGCTATAAGCCATCGAAAAGTGCTATTAGAGCGCACAGATATTCCCCCCACCCTCTCCGTTTTAACGTCGTTTGTGATCGAATGGTGACATAGAAAATGGGCTGGCCATTTGCTTCACGTCTCCCTGGGATTTATACACGCTGTCTGAAGGCCATCTCTGCAGCCGGCTGTTTTTATTTTATGTGTTGACCTAGCAGTTAACGGCAGGCGAAACCAGAATACCGCAAATCTGTTTAGATTAAACTATGCTGCATTTCGGTTCACTTAGCTTACACACAAAGAATTTAGTGTAGCTTTGAGTCAAGGACTTGGTTTAAGCATTTTGTATTACATTAAACATTATTATTTCCTAAAATATTATTTGGTTTTTGTTATTGTCAACCTATATAATAACCTATAGTGAATGATTTTAGTATTGCAAATCATTTCTTCAAATAATTATACTTTAAATATTTTTTATTATTATTTATTTAAATACAATACAGTTACTTTATTTAATTACAACAGCTTATGTGGGAGACAGAGGGTAGACAGAGGCACACTTTTTACTCGAGTGATTATTGTTCAGTTTTGATTTATTTTTGAAAGTTATTTTCTGTGTAGACTCATACCTTAAAGTCTTGGCAAAACAAAACAAAAACAAAACTACTGAACAAGATTAAAGCAGATGTTGACTTGCTGTCTGGGGCATGATGTCGCACTGTATGGGGTAAGTTGTCAAAATGGAACCTGTCGTGAAACAGCCAATTATTTGTTTGTTCAAGCAATTGTACTGCGTGAAACACTTCATGAAGCAAAAAGGTTTATATCTAAAAAATCATACACTGTAACTTTAACTATTTTAATGAAACACACACACACACACACACACACACATATATATATATATATATATATATATAGAGAGAGAGAGAGAGAGAGAGAGAGAGAGAGAGAGAGAGAGAGAGAAAGAGAGATAGATATAGATATGATTTGTGCCGTCAAATCGATTAATAGCGATTTTTAATCCAAGTTTGTAAATTTATTGTGTATGTATGTGTGTGTATATACATACATGCATATGTGTGTATGTATGTATGTATAGACACACTTATGTTAGATATGATTAATCGGGATCAATAGGTTTGACAAAACTAATATATATATAGTTGGTATATTTAATTATATTAAGGAATATAATGACCAGCCGCGGCTCGTCTGTAAGGGCAGGTAGAGCAGAGCCATAATATTCCATAATATTCATCCAAACATAGACCTGTATGTACACTGAATGAATAATAAATTGTTCATGTATTCAGCATTCTATAACAGACATTTTTCAGATTTTCTAGACTATTTTAAGTTGTAAAGTGAGCAGGATATGTATTAAAATGTAGTGCATGGCTTCGGCTGGAGCAGCGGGTGCCTGTGTCCTCTCCAGCTCTACAGCGCCTCACAAATTTCCAATGTAAATCTGTAGTGAAAAACTGAGAGCCATTGGGGCAGATTTCATGCTGCCCCAGTCATTTTCACATTACCTGTGTCTGCATCAGGTCAGTAACTAGTTGGCATGCGGAGTAGCATGTCAAATTACAGGAAGTATAAATTATTTAGTTTTAAACATGTTCACGTGAATAGCCTATATATACAGTTGTTTTATGTTTGTTCTGAGAATCGACATGACTTTGTTTTCCTCACTGGAATTCCTACACAACTTGCAACATTCTCAAACAACATTCGAAGGCAATAAATACTGCATGAAGGCAATTCTAAGATGGCATTCTTTGCTTCTGTTGTGTGTACTAAAGTCTGTCAATCACCATTAGAGCGCCACCCTCAGGCTGAAAATTGCAAGAATTTTGGCAAAAGTGTGTCTGATGTGTTCAGTGATTGGTATTTAATGCCTGCAAAATGTTTATTATAACTAACGCCAAGACCCGGAATCTGCCCTGCATAATTGTACAGCCAGGAGCTGCTACTGTTTATGACTTAAAACCTAGTTGAAGCATAAAAATATAAACCTTAAATCCTATGTGACAACCAGCCCAAGTCTATATCACTTTATAATGCAAAGCAAAGTCATTTACATAATTGTAAGGAAAACAGCTTTATATTTGCAATGAACTGAACCAGCAGGCCTGCATAAGTCAACTCTTTTCGATATTTTGCGTGGCAAAGTTACATAAACGGTTTAGGTTTATGTAACTCTGGCACGCGAAGCTATGGAAAGGAAGTTCTTGACTTCTTTTTT
This sequence comes from Rhodeus uyekii, assembly GCA_037043235.1. NCBI lineage: Eukaryota > Metazoa > Chordata > Actinopteri > Cypriniformes > Acheilognathidae > Rhodeus > Rhodeus uyekii. Next base: position 982,564 of record JAWRVZ010000218.1, on the reverse strand, counting down.
TACTTCCAAATTCTGATGCCCGTCTGTTTGATAGAAACTGCCAAACGTCTGTGGCTGTATGTAGATTAATCTATTTGGCCAAACCCTTGGTGAACTAATCCGAGGCTGATTGTTTCAGATTAACTCACTGGAGGTAAAACTCCTAGAGCTGAGAAAATGCATCTCAAGTTTGACAGCAGCCAAAAGACTTCGAAGCTCCTGATCGTCGCTGCCAGATAGAGGTCCCGACGGACGCGAATATTCCATCAGCGTTCGTACAAAACAAGATATGTTATATATAATGAATTGGATCAAAATCTACCGGTTTTTTTTTTTCCTGTAGGTTAATTACTTTAACCCTCTCTATCTGTTTGTTGAGGTTGTGTTTTGTTGCATGCGGTAATTGTTGTGTTGTTTTTAATTAGTGTTGGGGGCCGCGCGCCGCTTTCAAAGGCTCGATTTTGGTCTGCCAAGTGGAAATGGCAGCAAAATCTATCTCAGCCTATCCTATTTGTCTGCATCACTTATCTGCACGGTAAACCCAAACACTTTTCTCTCGGTTTGCTCAGTCTCCAGTTGAATAATCTCCCACCCGGTAATTCTCCGTTAATGTGTTTGTTCAGTCGTATGTTGCTTTTTATCAAGATGCTAATATTGTTCATCATTTCTCCTTATCACCGCCTCAGACAATGGAATTTACTCTGCGTGCCCGACAGCAGATTAAGGAATGACCCTCTCTTTTCCCGCGAACCCCATTTAGGCTTGATTGACGGCTGGTTGTCATGACAACTTGCACAGAATCTCTTTCCTGTGCAAAATCAAAAGAGAGCCAAAAGTGATGATTCACTATCGTTTGGCTCTCTCAGGACAATGATTTACAAACTCAACCGCTCACCTCCCACACTCATCCCGGCTTATCCGTGGCTGCAGGATCTTCTCATGCAAGCCAGGATATGGTCTGCATATTTTGAGAGCCTCCGCGGATGCTTTTTGCCGACAGAACAACAAGCGGGATCCAAATTGTAAAAACGCGATAGCAATTCAGCACTAGGCTTATCGCTTTTACGCTTTCGAATGTTTAGTGGAAGATCAGTGCCCTTAGGATAATAACCTGCAGTGAATGTAATGTGTAACATCCTTTATTCAGAATGATCAACATCTATATAATGATTTTTTTGTCAAATATGATTGTTGTTTTTTTCTAGTTTAAGGTTTAAAGTGCCCAAAATGGGCTTGTAGGAGCCTCAATGGACAGGAAATGTTCTAATCTGCACATAATTTGAATAAAATCAGCTACAGTACGAAAATCTTTCACTCCGACTGTTTTTCATACTGTCTATGGTAATATATTGTTTATATAAAAGGTTGTCAGTCTTGTATTTGAGTCCTTAATACGTTTAAAGACATCCCTCCTCTTCTGAAAGGTCTGAGAGTTTTCCCACATATTGATTGTGACACAAATTAAATACCGTATCCCGGAAATCGAGCGAGTGAGTGAGCGAGAGAGTCCACCTGGTATTAAGATTTTCAGTGAACCAATCACAAATGGTCTGCCAAGTCGCATTACCGTTTCACCTGGTATTATCCCATCTGTGACCACTTGCGTTCGGATTTTGTGGAGACCCTCGCCTCTTTTTTCGACTTTTGGCACTCGAATACTATTGAATGAACAAACCCGAGCTAGCCGGCTTACTTCAATGAATATTGCTGTGCCATCTTTAGTGAATTAGTTTTTACAGGATTAGACGTTCATACACAGTTCAGTTATTTACAGGAGTGACAACTGCACTCTTTAGCCAAATTTCCAGGACTCAGAACCACATCCCATAGGCTTTTTTGTCCTCTTTAAGCTATTTACCAGTAAACCCCAAGCTATAGTCAAGGCATAATAGCTTTGATTCTGCAGTCTAACTGCATACCTTGTATAATAAAGATACCACATATCACTTATGATCACAAGGACGTAAATTCCCTTAGACGTGTAGCTAGCGATCTTGTTTTCCCCTTGTCGTTTTGTCGCTTAATGTGTGATGTATTAAACAAAACTCTTTCTAGCCGCTGAAGTTGATGAAGCTTGATAGGAGTCATTTTTTGAGGCAGCATCACAGCTGGTGGGGCCGGACCCAGTATGAAGGACACAGGGGAGTAAAGTATGCAAATATCAAGAGCGCTAATCAATTAAACGTGCGATGAGAACGCCGCAGCACCTTAATGTCATTGTAGTGACTGAACGGTCTATCAAAATGCACTTATAGTTCAAATAAATATGATACTGTACAGCATGTGCTATACTCCAGTGCCTTTTAATGAATCTGTTGTGGTCATGCTGTCGATAAACTCACTTTGCTTGCTTATTTATGGACTGCGACTGCATTATTGACTGAAGTCAACTCTCATAACCTTTTGTTGTCTGAGTAAACAGAAAATGTTGAATAATGCAAGATGGCAATGCTATTCCATTCATACCTATATATGTAATGCAATCTGTATTGCATTCCAATATATCCTAAAATGGATTATATAGATTTTAGAAAGAAATGCGTGTGATTTTTCTTTTCTGTAAACGTGTGATGTCAGTTGCTGTGACTGTTTTTATTTTCTTACGGCGGCCCTGTGGTGATGCTTTATCCCTCATCCCTGTCAAAAAGAGTGATGAAAACATTCTCTGGCTGATTTATTTTATAAATCGCTTGGAGGTTCTCAAAACTTTTGCGGCTTATTGAATCATGGAAAAACAGGAGTACAGCTAAAGCGCTAAATAATGTATCCAATGATTTAAAGGAAAACGCATTAAAGGAAGGTTTCACTCTGAAATCAAAATTCTGTCATCATTTACTCGCCCTCACCTTTCTTTTCTTTAGAGAAAATGAAAACACTGATGGTTGCTGTTTTCCATGTAATTGCAATGACTGAAGGGGGACTGAAGCTTCAAAAATAGTCATACAAGTCATAGATTTGTGATAGACACAGGGAAAAGTCAGAACTGGATCAATCTTATTCAGATAATCTGTATCAAATAATGATTTGTTCTCAAATCTTGACAAATCATTTTGAACTGTTCTGATTCAATAAAATAGGCCTTCCTGTAGCTCAAACTGTCAGGAAGTTGTGTAACCCCGCCCATCTTGTTCCCTTGTTTCCCTTAATTGTTCCCAGCTATTTCTGCTCGTTACCTTCCTCATGTTCCCTATTTAATCCCTGTGTGTTTGCTGTCATGTGTCACGTTGTTGTCATTCCTTGTTATGTCTGCTGTGCCCAGTGTTTCTCTCGATGCCGAGTCCCGTCAGGTTTGTCTGTTTAGTTTCTGTTAGTTCGGTTTATCTGTAAAATTTTCCCTTCGGGGCAGTTTTTGTTTTGTGTGTTTGTCTTATTTTTTATTATAATAAATTCCCTTTCACCCTGCACATCTGAGTCCTCCATACTTGAACCGTGACACAAACAGTAGAGCGTGGCGCTTGCAACACCAAGGTCATGGGTTCGATTCTCAGGGAAAGCAAGAACTGATTAGAATGTATATTGAATTTGTATAAAAATGCCAAATGCATAAATGTAATGTAAAAAGATTTCACAAATCCGACAAATCATTCAGACCTTTTTTTAACCACAAAATTCCCAAATGATTCAGATCAAACGTAAAGATTTTACTTAAAAGAATGATCACAAATCAGACAAATCATTTCAAACCAAAAATATTTTATTCAACAAAATATTTTGACTCAAAAGAATGATTTAACTAGTCAGACTGGTTTTGTGATGCAATTAAAAGATTTGACTTAAAACAATGATTTGTTCATACAGTTTTTGGTTCTTTTGTTTTCCACCAAATAAAAGTCGTAAGGATTGCGAATGATGTGAGAATTGACGTTTTTACATAAACCTTTCGTTTAAGTTGTCTTCTTGGTATATTCTGATTTATTATTTGTGATTCTTTTATACTCTTTCAGGCTATAAGTATTATTCTATTCAGCTGTCAGCCATTGGACAGCCGCAAGGGTGTATTTTAAAGCACGCTACCACAGCAGGCATAAATATTGAGGTGAAGCACATGCGGTATTAAATTCATACGGGTCAGCTTCATACATTAATCCAGCCCGGTCAGAGTCCCACCGCTCTTTTCCTTGAGCTGAGACGTCACAAGAAGCACAAGACAAGACCTCAAGGCCACATCTACGCGAATCCGTCCAGGAACTTTACCAGCCCACCTTCGGATCGGAAGATCCCCCCCAGGCGCTGTCGAAGGCCCATCCCGCCCTTTGATTTTCCAGTTCAGGGCCTTCTTTTTTTGCAGATAAATGCTCTCCGATGTAACGTGACAGATGTCACAATGCATCGCCTCTATTTTGATACATACCCTCTGATCCTGCCACAAACGATAAAGAGCGCGCACGAGGCCCAGACAACGTGCTGACACTCGTGATTATTTTAGAGCACGTCATTGCAGCGCCAAGACACGGATTCCAGAGTGAGTGAAGGAATATCAATACATGCGGTTCAGAGACTAAAACTAAGGTAGACTCAATAGACACATCCGTCCCATTCAAAGCAATGATACATTTATAGGTTTAGTTTAGGTCACACAATTTTTTAGCCAACCTTGGTTTTTACAGGGAAGAGGAAAATGTGCAGAAATTGAAAACTGTTGTGTTAAATAGTTCAATAATTCAGTGTTTCATTATTCTTAATTCAATTTCAGTGACTCTTCTTTTCTACAGCTTACCTCATTATGTCAGTATATGAGTTGCATTTCTTTGAATTAACTGATTTAGGAACAGTTTTTCAGTTTTTTAATTACAATTATCTTGGTCTTTAATGCTAAATGATGATGAGTTTGAATCGGGATGATGCTTTTGACCCTTATAATATCCGATAGGACATAAAAATTGTCAGTATTACCTGGCATAGTCCACTTTATAATTCCTGATAATCATTTTTGTATAACATTCAAGATCTCAGCCCGGTCGAAGAAAGCATTATCTGTGAATACACCCAATTAACATAGACTAAACATAGAACGGGATGAAAACAACTCGTATTAGTTTGAATTCCAGGTCAGGGGTAGCGTCGCTCTCCGTCTATCTACACCCTCCAGAGTTTCATGGAAAGCGCTGTGGCACAGGGAACAATTACTGCTGTGACTCCATCCCACAAGCTAAATGGGCCAAGCAAAAGCAGTCCCTGTTTGCCCATGCTGGCCAAGGACCAAAAGTCTGAGTAGTATTTGGGTTGTGCTTACAATAGTAATGTATGTGGGTAATGGGTAGGTGAGAGGTTACGCCAATCGTTTCATTCGCTCTGTTTTTCTTTTGCTTCAGAAGACAGGAAGCTGTTCGTCGGGATGCTGAATAAACAACAGACGGAGGAGGACGTGTACCGCCTTTTCGAACCCTACGGAGTCATTGAGGAGTGCACTGTGCTAAGAGGTCCGGACGGAAACAGCAAAGGTGGGATTACGTCATTATTTTTACGCCGTTTGTCATGACTGTAGAGTTTTGTACACATTTCTGCTCTGTTGTGAACTATTATTAACTATACTAATTATTGTATATGCATTATAAATGACCAGTTAGAGGGTTGGAATAATTAAGTTTTTATGTTTTTGAAAGTAGTTACTTATTCTCACCAAACCTGTATTTATTTGAACAAAAATAAAAATTTAAAAGAACTGTTTTCTTAATTGAATATATTTTAAAATGTAATGCTTTCCTGTAGCCTAAATAGTAGAACATGGCGCTTACAACGCCAAGGTCATGGGTTCGATACCCAGGAAAAGAACTGATTAGAATGTCAATGTGTTTCTTGAATGCAATGTAAGTTGCTTTGGATAAAAGCGTCTGCCAAATAAATAAATAAAGAAAGAAAATAAGAATTAATCTAATAAAATATTTCAGAAATCATTCTAATATGATGATTTGGTGTTCAAAAGCGATAACTGTGGTATAATATCATTCAACATTTTGGGGGGACTAAGAAGATTTAAAATATAAATACGTTTATTCAGTCAGGACGCATTAAATTGATCAAATGTATTTATTATGCTATAAAAGATTTCTATATAAAATAAATGCTGTTCTTTTGAATCTTTAATTAATCAAAGAATCTAAAAAAAGTCATGGTTTCCGCAAAATAGTAAATGAACAATATGAATACAAAATGGTTATTTTAAATTGTAATGAGACAACATTATAGTTTTACTTTATTTTTCATCAAATAAATGGAAATTGATCAAAACCTTTAAAAAATAATCTTAATTATAAATAATCTTATTTGGACATGTATGTGTCTATATATATATATATATATATATATATATATATATATATATAGTTTATGCTGGCAAGTCCCACTTTTGTAATCTTCCCTCCATACATTTTATGTTCTCTTTGCATATTCTGTTAAATGTAATATAAAAATTGAATGTAGTCATTTTATGCTGTCCAAGAATCAACCATTTGTTCTGATTTGTCGCTCATTCAACATTGAAGACCCTTTAGAGACGGAGAAAAAGCACATATTTGAGTATTACACTTTTTATAGACTCCATTGTTTGCCCACCGAGGCTTTAGGGACACTGTAAGACGCTAATACAGCCTGGCATTTGGAAAAGCACTGTGGGAGTGGAAGTTTTCCCCTTGCCAGTGTTACAAAAATTGCTGTAGGATTATTTCTGCTACTTAGGGGGTGGATCCGTGAATATCCAGTCTTATGGAAGAGAAGAAAAAGATAGATGTCAAAACATTCCCTGTACAATAAGACAAGAACACTACATTTCATTTAGCTCCTAATGTGTTTCATTTCAAAGCCCGTTTCTGCCAAAAATGCTTAACTCTTAAATAAAAACGGTATAAAACATGTTACGCTTGTGTAAGGCACATTAAGACCTATGCTTAATATTTTGACAGCTTTTTCAATCGCTCTCAAAACGACCGCTCTTGAGTCCCAAATGGGTTTGAATTCTCGTGATGAATATCTGCAGCGGCGGTTTAAAACGATATCAATTATCCCGCATTTTGAGATTTGTTTGCATAGATGGGCATGTGGCGGTAAATAGCACGCTTGTTGCATCAGCACAGTCTCTAGAGGAGAAGCTTGCTTACCGTCGGAGGGCTTTCTGCCTCTCTCTCCAGCGTTTTAATGTGCTTCTCTACACTGTGGCTAAAGTGTTTGCGTACCTTTGTGTGTGTCTTTTTTCAGGCTGCGCCTTTGTAAAGTTCTCCACACACGCTGAAGCTCAGTCTGCAATCAGCGCTCTGCACGGCAGTCAAACCATGCCAGTGAGTACACACTCCTCTTTAACACACAAGTACACAGAAAACCTCTTATTTTTAGTGCTGCTTTTTTTCTGTTGGCTGCCTTCGTTTTTTGATGTTCCTCCGACAATCAGCAGCTGTGATGAATTTCATGCACCTGTCCAAGTATATTTTGGGGTCACTATAAGGTTTATATAGGAAAAATCTTTTAAACATCTTGTTTTCAGTGCTGAATGTGTGTGTGTGTGTGTGTGTGTGTGTGTGTGTGTGTGTGTGTGTATATACACACACGTATGTATATGTATGTATATATCTATATATATATATATATATATATATATATAATGTAGTGTGTATATATATATATATATATATATATATATATAATGTAGTGTGTATATATATATATATATATATATATATATATAATGTAGTGTGTGTATATATATATATATATATATATATATATATATATAGAGTGTGTAAAAACGTCTGTATATTGTAGTTCCTAGCTTAGATTATTTTAATGTCTTCTAATGTAAACCATATGATTATTCTATATTTATAACGCATACACACACTCACACAATATAGTTAATCATAAATAATATATAATAGATAGTTTAAAAAAACAAGACCCAAGAAATATATATAAATAAAATATATAATATATAAATATAATATATAATATACATATATGAAATGTGCTTGGATACATATTTTTCTTGAATACATTTGAGCGTACACATATTAATCCATATTTTTAAAAGAGTTTTGAATATATTTTCAAAACAAATTTATGTCACACCAAATGGCAATTTAAAAGATAATTATCATATATATATAGATTAGATTAGATTAGATTCAACTTTATTGTCACTACACAAGTACAGGTACAAGGCAACGAAATGCAGTTTAGGTCTAAAGGGCCAGTCACACAGCCGATTGCGCATGAATTACTCACAAATCACGCATAGATTGGGTTTGTGCGTGCTAGTGCGTCGAGAAATTGACCAAAGTATTCCACGAACACCCGACGCATGAATCACTGCCGGAGCGCGTCCAAACACGCACGCTTCGCGAACATTCCACGAACAAGCACTTTCAGAATCCACATTGTCAGTGGAATGAACGTGATATGCGCGCCGCGGTGCGCGGTTCATGAGTGATATGAAGGTGGGGCGTCAGTGGACGTGCGCGCTTTCGAACCAGTTCCGACGCATAAGCACTGACGGCCGACGCGTGTCCCGCGCATGTCACGCATACTCAACGCATAAACTACGCACGCCGACTCATAAATAACGCACACCGACGCACATCTGTGCGTCAGAAAATTTTTGAACCGTTCAAAACTCAAAATCACGCACAAACCACCTTCGACGCACATCCACTTACAATCACTGACGGTCCTCGTTCGTTCCACCGACGAATTACGCATATGACGTACACGCCGCGCAGAAACGAAAATCTGTGCGTAATTCGTGCGTTCTTCATGCGTTTTCGCTGTGTGACTGGGCCATAACCAGAAGTGCAATAGCAGCAAGTGCAGGATATATACAATGGTTGCATAAGTGCAGGATATGGAGATGTACAGGATTTACAGGTAATATGTACAATGAATATAAATATACAGATGGTTATTACTATAACAGATGAGTGTGTGCTAAAAATATAATTACAGGTGTCTATAAACAGCATTTACAGGTGAATATGTGCTATAAATGTAAATGTATATACAGATGTCTCTAACTATAAACAGAATTTTACAGGTAGATGTATACAATTGTTAGCTTAAGGTAAGCAGTAGATTTAAGGTAGTGCAATGAGCATGGACAGTGCAAATACGTGAAATGCGAAATGTAAACAGTTGGTACTGTATGAACAGTTGGTAGTGCAAATGAGCATGTTCCAGCTAAAGTACAGTAGTGCAAGGTGCAAGTGTAAACAGTTGTTACTGTAAGCAGTAAACAGTTGTTACTGTAATGAACAGTCGGCAGTGCAAATGGCACAAATAAGTAACAGAGTGAGCGAAGAGTCTATAAGGGTAGTAGTGGGGGGGGGGGGGGCAGTGAAGGAGTCTGGTGTAGTGGGGGGTGGGATGGTGGTGGGTGAGAGGAGAGTCTGTGAGGGGAGTGGGGTGGTGGTGGGGGGGGAGAGGAGTCTATGAGGGGAGTGGGATGGTGGCGGGGGGGGGGGGGGGTAAGAGAAGAGTCTGTGAGGGAAGTGGGATGGTGGTGGGGTAAGAGGAGAGTCTATGAGGGGAGTGGGATGGTGGTGGGGTCAATATAGTGATGTCAATTATTAAAATTATTTACTCTTAATCACACCTAACATTTAATGTTTTAATGTATTTTTTATATTGTAATATATAATTGTATAATTTGTATAATATATAAAGGTATATTTCACTTTTAATCTCCAGTTTAATGTAAAATCTCCATAAAAACAGTATATTTTAAATATTTGTTTAATCTTTTTTTATGAGTGAAGGCCAATATCACTAAGACCAATACCTTTACTGATGTCTCCGTGAAATATATTTTATCCATTCATTATAGCCAATCAGCATTACAGTTTAATTGAAAGCTTTCAATTTGAATATTTATTAGGCTTTAAAAAAATATAACAACTTTTATTTTAAGTGAACTTCACATAAACCATTATAATAAATGTCACATTTAGCTGTGCCTTTAATATATCAGGGCTTAACGCTAAGGATTTTTTCTCTTGGCCCAGTCAGACCAGTTCAGATTTTTACTTGCCCTGCTAAAATGCATAAAAATATACTGTTTCATTGTTTTTGAGCCATGTCATTTTTAAGATTTACAAGTAGGTCTAACAGGAATTATACAGAAATTTAATTATCAAACACTTTGCGGTCTTAAATTATAAATGAAATATAGATTAATCCTTATTAAAGCTACAAACATTATTCAGTCAACAGCAGTGAGTGATTGATTTTCTCTTTTTGTTTAGTTCTTTGATTAACATTAATGTGAGACAGCAGCAAGTCACTTTAAGATAGAACACAGATCTGACATGCATCCCACAACTTCATTTAAGACTTTATTTTACTCATATAAGACCAGTACCGTACTAAGCTCTCTTTTGTGTCTTATCTCGCTTTAATGTTTGAAAGAATTGGCATAAATAAAAGCGTGATCATTTAATGTAACACTAGCCAGAGGATGATGGAAAAAGATGCCGCGTTGATTACTTTAAATATTTTTAACCTGTTAAACTGCAAAAAAAAAAAAATCAAACACATTAATTTTGACTGCCCTAATATATATTGTCTGCCAAATCAAAGTCATATCTTTCTAAATTATATTTACCAACCTCTCAGCAAAAAAAAATCGCTAATACTTATTGACTGAATGAAGTGTGAACCAGGCAATTAAATAAATTTCACACACACAGGTAAGAACAAATCAGTTACTTCAACTTCCAAACTGCATATTTGGCCATATTGTTTTGTTGAATACCTGCATTGCCAGCATATCAGCAAGTGGCCTTTGTCCGGCCGTTTCAATCTCGAGGACTGGACGGTGAGCCATAAAAAGCCAGCTATTCAGCACAGTCTGTCTGAATCACACAGCTATTCAGTCACATACGCATTGTTCAGCTCTCAGAAGTAGCTCACACGCTGCTGTTTTATTTGCTAAAAGACTCCAGTAGGGTACTAACGAGTGATTGAATTTCGAAATGCTTTTTATAATGTTCTTTTTTTCCATTTTCCACAATGCAGTGGCATTTTTAAAGAAATGGTTGACCCAGAAACTCATTTTCTCTTTATTTTCTGTTCACCCTCATGTGGTCCCAAACCTGTATGATAGAAAAGGCCATGATTTGAACAATTATTTTTCTTTATGTGAGTGAGGATGATTTATTTTTAAATGAACGGTCCCTTTATGAGAAAGAAATGGGCAGAGAAACGGTGAGAGAGGTTGATCTGTGGTGTGATCCACTCTCTGGATAACCTTTAGGGTCAACTGAGGTGCAAATGATTCAGGGACATTGGAATATAAACCACAGCTCTAAAATCTTCACCTCACACATGCGCTCAGACATCCTTTCCTCTCTCCTCCCCTCCATCCTCCCGGGACATTAGGCAATAGACTTGTTTACCTCACCTTTCACCACATTGACTGGTGAATTATTCATTGGCATGTACTGAGGTGGGAGTGGAAGAGCAAAAAAAGAGAGAGAGAGGGAGAGAGAGAGAGAGAGCGGGAAGGAACGGCAGAAAGAAAAGTAAAAAGAGAGAGGTAGAGAGACAGAGGAAGAGTGGAGGAAGCTCACGGGGGAGGGAGGGAAAAGGTTTATAGTCATCTCGGAAGGTAAATTGATTATGGAAAACCTTACCGGCCTCCATTCTCTTGAGTCTGAAGTTGTAGAGGGAGGGGTCATGACTCGCACAGCTCCCAGGTGCCAAAGTGAGATGTTTAGCCGAGATAATGGAGTTCTTCTCAAGGCAGGGCTTGATGAAGCACTCGTCCATCTGCAAACTCTTCAAAAGAAGCAATACCGAACTTACCGAACACCCACCAGCCTCTCACGCCCTCGGTCCGCCATCAGAGAATCTCATGCTGCTCGCAGTTATTAAAGTAACACTAGCACTAGACACGGTTTGACAAATATCCAATCATTTTGATAACTAATACAGTTTTTTTTCTGCCGTCAAAGCAAAATGCTCTGTGAAGGGAAAAAAATGGCAACCAGTCAGAATGTATTTGATGTTTAATTTAATTTATGACAAACAGGGCTTCTATATTGCGTGATTGGAATAGAAAACGCAACAGAAAAAGGGGTGATGAGACAAGTTTACGCCGTCAAGTAATTTTTTTGTCCAGACTAAAGTACAATGCTTAACGTGAAACTGTAACGACAACCAGTTCGAGCATTTGTTTATGTTTAATTTAAGACTTAAGACCAATCAGATTTCAGTGTGGGCTATAAGGCCTGAGGCGATTCGAATAAAAAGTGAGACATAAGAAATAAGTGTGATTTACAGCGTCAAGTAATTTGTTTATCCAGATTAAAAGTATACGAGAAAATGACAACCAATCAGAACGTTTTGAAGACTTTAGACGAATGAGAGTTTATTCTTATAAAAAAAACTCCTTCTAAACAACGACGCAACAAGTTTACGCTGTCAAGTAAGTTGTTTGTCCAGACTAAAGTACAATACTTAACGTGAAACTTTAACGACAACCAGTTAGAGCATTTGTTTATGTTTAATTTATGAAAAACAAGACTTAAGACCAATCAAATTTCACTGTGGGCTATAATGCCTGAGGCAATTCGAATAAAAAGTGTGACAAAAGAAGAGTAATTTGTTTATCCAGATTAAAAGTATAAGAGAATGTGACAACCAATCAGAACGTTTTGAAGACTTTAGACCAGTGCTTCTCAAATATTTTCTGTCACGCCGCCCTAGGAAGAGGTACAAATTTCACACGCCCCCCCTCCCCCCATTTTGGAACTTTCGCCTTATTGTTTCCATGGCAATGCATCATGCTTGTCACCTGACATACCGCAGTCACAAAAAGCGTTGTATAATAGATAATTCAAAATAGTCACCAACTTGTTGGCTCAACTTGTTGAAACCTAAAAGAAATCTTATGTGATTGAAAACACTGAATTGTTGTGATAAATTACAAGCTCTCAAGCTCATGTACCCCAGGCTAACGCACCCCCCCCCCCCCGGCACTCGCCCGCCCCACTATTTGAGAACCACTGCTTTAGACGAATGAGAGTTGATTCTTATTAAAAAACTTGTTCTACATAACTGACGCGAGAAGTTTACAGCGACAAGCAAGTTGTTTTCGCAGGCCAAAAGTGTAATAGTGAACAAAATCAGAACATGTCTGACGTTTAATTTAGTTTGACAAACAGGATTTTAGACCAATGAGATCTCACTGTGGGCGGAGCTACATTGTGTGAAGCAATTGTAATAGAAATTGCGGCAGAAATAGGTGTGACTTGACAAATTTACAATTTGTTTGTCTGGACTAAAAGTGTAATGCTGAACAAAATGACAATCAGAACATATTTTATGTTTGTGAAAAACAAGTGTTTAGATCAGTGGGATTTCACTGTGGGTGGGGCTTTTGTGTCAGGTGATTGAAATAAGACACGGCAGAAATAAGTAATTATTTTGTCTAGACTGAAAGTGACAAACAAAATGACAGCTATTCAGAATATATTTCAGATTTAATGTACATTTGTGTCAAAAACGATTTTGGACCAACAAGTTTAAATTATAGGCGGGGCTACATAGAATGTCGTGACAGAAATAGAAACCCAAAACTTGAATTAAAATGGGAAATCGCTTTTGTCGCTTTATCGCGTTGCACCTGGTTAGAAGTTAATGAAAGCAATTTTTTTGACAGTGAAAAAGCCTATCAGAATATATTTGATGTTTAATTTTCCAGGCAAACCATTTTTTCCCCCCAAGGCTTCAAATATAAAACTCGACAAATGAAATTTTAGTGTGATGGTGGGAAATTGATGCATAATCAATTAGACCAAAAAGATTTCAATGTGGGGGAGGAAAGTGTAAAGCGAAAAAACAAGAAGCCAAATAAAAATGTCTTAAGGCTATGATAAATACAAAAACGTGCTTTAGCTTTAGCGTGTGAAAGATGATCATTTTTTGCTTTGAGTTGCTTTATACACCAGCTAACCTCTCGCAACCTCAGTTCACTCTCCAAGATCCAAATGTAATGTAGTTATTACAGTAAGAAGTCCAGTGAAGAAAAGACTGCTAATTCATTTTAAATACGCATGCATAAGGCAGTCTGCTAATGATGTGCTTGTGGGCAGCAAGAAACTGGCCTTATTGCAGAAATGCTTGATGCTTGTAGTCGGTCCAATCTTATATTCATCGCAAATCCCCCCGGCTCATCGCAGTCAGTGCATTATCTCCATGCGCACACACACTCACGCATGCATGCACACGCAGTCCACTTTCTCTGTTTTCCCCTCTTTTCTGTCTGTTTCTCTTGCTAGCACAACCATGAGGTCAGAGCTACATACTCTGATCTAATTTTTCAGCTCCAGAAGCTCTGGCTGAATGCGTTTGCATGTGTACGGACTAAATGTGGTGTGCGTATGCATATAAACAAGTACGAAGAGCAGACCAAGTTAGAGCGAGCAGGTTTGAGGCAGTGTGCTTTATTCCACGCACGGCCGCCCCCAGTGGCCTCCCCATTTCGTGCTTCGGACGTGGGGCAATTAAAAATTTACACTGCTGTGTGGTAAAGCAAATTGCCAGACTTCAGGAAGGCCTTGTACAACGGAAGACCAGGGACGAAATTACGCCGGGAGAAGGTTGGGAGGGTCAAGGAACTCTAGCCCCCTGCTTCGGTCTCATTTCCACCCGAGTGTATACGCCAGGAATTGACGGTATTTCAACAAATACAGGAAAATGAAACTGCCGCTGCTATCTGATATTACAATCTCCTTGGTTTAGGAGAGTTTGGGCCGCCGACCAATTGCCACTGTCTATGGTTGAATGGCAATGTGTTCAGCCGGATTTTCATTTCCTCATGACTGTGTGGATATCTGAGCAACAACTACCGGAGAAATACTGGCTCGAAATTGCAGACCCCAATGTTTGAGCCTCAGCTCAAATATGCTGTTCAAATATATGCATTTTTATATAAAATCTCTTCTTATTTGAAAATAAAGTAGACTCATTTGAAATAATAGCAACTTAAGAATGAATTATTTCAAGAATTACCTACAATCGCATCATTCTGTGGTCAGTTTAATAAAAATATAATAACTGCTCTACGTGTCTCAAATATCATCTGTGCTTCTCTTTAGGTGTACATTTGAATACATATTTAATATGTAGTTATTTGAATACATCTGAATATATTACAAGATTTATTTTTGTATGTTTGGATTTTTAGAACTATATATTCATGATTATGACTATTTTGAAATATACATATATACACACACACATATATATATATATATATATATATATATATATATATATATATATATATACAGTAATACCTCGGTTTACGAATTTAATTCGTTCCAAGAGTGAGCTCGTAACCCAAAATTCTCGTACACCAAAACAATTTTACCCATAAGAATGCACTAGAAATCAATTGATTCGTTCCACACGACCATAAATGCCCATTTTAAATATTTTGCAAAAATATGTAAATATGATGCAACCAAAATGTGCAACACTGAGATAATGAACAAGTTAACGGTTGATAAAGGAGTTGGAACCTATGACTGTTTTGTGAGAGGCTGTCGTTAGGATATTTCAAGTAAAAATGCGCGCGACGATGCTGAGCGTTAGATCTTTTCCACACAAAAATGCGCGTGGGCGATGGAATATTTTTCTCGCACACCGATACAATGCTCGTATACTAAGTCACTTGTAAACCGAGGTATTACTATATATATATATATATATATATAATATGAATAAATTATATAACTAAATTAATAAAAATAAATAAAAATATGTTGTATATACATCTATACACACACACAAACTTAAGCGATGGCTGTAAGAAGAAGTATGGCTTGGCTGCTCCAGAGCTGGTTGTTCTTTGAGCCAGGTAATCCTTTCTTGTTATTTATTCACAGTTAATGCGTAGAGACAGATGTGTAGAGTTAGAGTTATATCAGATTTATGGCTTAGTTAGTGCTTTTATGGTCCACGTTCACAAAAAGACCTCAAGAATCGGGAAAGAATGGCACCCCGTGCTCTGCACTTACTCGTAAAGATTCAGCCTCTCTTTGATTCAAGATCCTCGGTTCCCTCCTTTTTCCTCTGTTGAACAGCTGCACTTTTTATTCCCACAGTTTTACTCCCTCTCCTGAATCCATTTCGCTGGGTCCTGGACCTATGGGAATTCCTCCGGGTGCTTGGCGGCTTAAAATTTAATGAGAGTTTTACTTCACAGATCAACCAGCACTCTCTCTCTCCCCTTTTCCTCCCTCTCTCTCTGTCTATCACGTTCTCCTACAAACGCACAGCCTATATCTCGCTGGACCAACAAGCCCTCGGCCCTGATATTCACGGGATGTCTCAGAGCTAGAGCAAACAAGCAGTCAAGAAAAGATTGGACAAATACCATTAACAGTTTTTCAAAAATTCAAAGCTCCAAACTTTACATTGAATATCGTCTTTTATTGCTTTTGCCCAAGAACTTTCATAACACACAGTAAATATTTTGCTCTCCTTCTTAATAGCTCAAGGTGGTGTGCAGAACGTCTAGGTTTTCAATAAATACTCTAAGCACTGCAGATAATCGCATTCAAGGTTAATATTAAAATGCCAGCTTAGTTTAAATACAACCAGTAGTTCAAAAAGTCAAAGGCGTAGTTCACTCAAAAAGAAATGTTCTGTCATCATTTACTCTTTCGCTCTTCCAGGGAACACACTTTTTTATACAATGAGGGTGATATATAAACACTATAAAAGGATCATGTCTTGAATATGAATGTCTTGCACTCTATATTCCAAGTCTTCTGAAGATATACGACAAGTTTGCAAGAGGAAAAGAGTTTGTTACTCACCGAATTCATTGTGTGTAAAAGATCAGCTTGGACATTCTGTAAAATATTTCTTTTGTGTTCCACAGAAGAAAGAAAGTCAAATAGTCATTTTCATTTATATAGTGCTTTTTACAATACAGTACGGTTTTACAGTGTCAAATGAAAATGAATGTAACAAAGATTGCTTTGGCTGAACAGCAGCTCTAGAAGAAAGTCATTGTCCAGTTTAAGTAATTTTTGATTGATTCATTTTTGTTTTAAAAATCATTAGCTATTAATTTTTCAATTGAAAACAGCAAACTTTTAATGCGCTCTGGCCGTTCATTTACACGTCAAAGGTGTTTTTATGACCTAAGAACCTATTATTTTGTAATAGGTTCCAAAGGGCAAGTTTTTGAAAATGAGTTTTGAAATCGATACCGTTATCATCTCCATGTAAACTTCAAAAACTTCAAAGACTAATGCTTAGTCTATATAGTTTTATTATAGGCATGTAGGTTTGAATGTGTATGTGTGTAGTTTTTCTTTACAAAGTGACCTCGCCTCTTACTTGTCTGGCATGCATAATACAGCTTTTTTTTGTAATTTCCACAGATCCTTGTGAACAGGGATCATTTTTATAACGTTTTCATCTGTACAGTAATGAGTACATCAGTTGTTGTGGGAAGTGTTCCCGGTTCAGGTTGACCTAAATTATGTAGCCTAACAATCATTTTACATGATTTGAATTGAAAAAATATATAATGTGTTATGTGTAAGCCAGGTCGAAGAGATGTGTTTTAAGTCTGTATTTAAACTGGCAGAGTGTGTCTGCATCCCGAACAACACTAGGAAGACTGTTCAAGAGTTTAGGTGTTAAATAGGAAAAGTAGTACATTTTGACATTTTAAGTATTTTCAATTATCGCCAACAAGATCTCGATAAACTTGAAGGCCTATAATGCTTTAAGACAGGGGTCTCAAACTCAAATGACCTGGGGGCCGCAGGAGGCAGAGTTTGGGTGAGGCAGGGCCGCATCAGTGTATTCCACAAAAAAAATATTTCAAACACAATAAGAAGTAATAATTATATGACGGCTTTGACAAATGTTACACGGGCAGCTCCATAATTGTGAAATGTTTCTCGGTCTGCATGATCAAGCCCGGCCGATGCCCCGCACACGGGAGTCATTTACTCCACTGTGATTGGCCCCCGGGAGTCATATAGTCCACACAATTCGGTAAAGCGCTATTCATTCAAAACTCGTGGGCCGCACTTACATTAAACTTTCATATTGTCCCGCGGGCCACAAAATATTGTTACGTGGGCCGCAATTGTCGAAAAAGAGAATTCTCAAGTACTGGGGAAGGTACACTTTTAGTACTTTGTAAGGAATTAGCTCAGTTTTATAATGTGTATGATGTTTAATAGGTTTGGAACAACATGAGGGTAGAGAAATGATAATATAATTGAAATGTTTAGCTGTACTATCCCTTTAATCAGGGGGAAAAGGATATGCAGGTCCCAACCTCGTCCAGAATCAAACCTTTAGACTTTAGACTTCCCTGAACACCAAATGTTTTTATTCCAATTCACAGAGTCACAGATGTCGGTTTCCCTTGAGGTTATACCCAGAAATAATTTTAACTGCTTTGGTGATACAAATCCTGAAGGGATAGAAGATAAGGCCTTTTTTGGAGATAGCAGCCTTGCTCTGTATTGCGTTTGGATGTCTTGAGGTACAATTCCTGACCTGTAAAGTTCCATTTTGTTTAGTCGTGCAGAACGACTAATGAACAATGACTGAACGCATTGATATTGTCCCTGGTAATGATATCCTAACTAAGCAGTTGAGGAAACAATACAATAAAACAGTTTGGGGAAGGCTAAAGTCATGAGGGTTCAAACAGAGTGAAATTGAAAATCAAATCTGCTTTTATTTTCCCAGTGACTGGCTTCCGTTGAGTTTCTGGCCACCCCTTCAAACGCCCACATGAGTGTCGTATGCCTAGAGCCAGAGTTGTTCAGATTGCTTTGTACTCGGCCCTCACTAAGTGTTCTGACAACAACGCAGAGCACAACACTGACCAGCACTTACTTTTTCAACAGCCTTTGTTCTGGTTCTCCAGGGGGGTTTTCTCATTCACCATAGGCATTTTTAACATTTCTTTGACAAAGACTTTTAATCTGGATCAACCAGTTCTGTGTCAAAGCGGAACGTTACACATTTGATTTAAAGTACTTTAAAATTGTTCATCGATATACTTTAAAAAATGTATGTTAATGAGAATGAACTACTCATCCCACAAAGCTTTAAAATGTACAAATCATAAACAACACAATAAAATGATTGACTTTCCCAATACTAATTAATTTTCCTGTGTTCTACCCTATTTTATAGTAAAAGTAGTTTGCTTGTTTTTGTTTTTTTTTGGGATGCAACTTTAGGCATCGATAAAGTTTTTTAAAAACATAGAACTTAGAACTTATAGAACTTTTGGCCCTTTAACAATAAAAAACAAAAATCTCCATGCATTTTGTGGACGAACATTGTTTTGGCCGTGCTTTGGCTCTGTGACTGTGCAGATGAATATGGTTAATCTACTGCTTATAAAATATTCACTACTAGACTTCAAGAGATCAAGAGATATAACCAGTTAGATGGAAAGAGTCTCAAGCTGTACACGTTACTGTAGTTCTTAATAGACATGGTAATTCCTTAAAAATAAGCTCCAGTGCAGCGCTGCAACAAACATAATGAAATGAACCTTCAAAATAGATAATGCTTTACAATCAACTCTGTTAGAGAGTTATACATGACTACTGTATCTGTTCAATAAAATATATTAATCACCTGTTGAGTAATAAAATGCGCTATCTCCATATCATTTTTACAACATTTTCAAATCTCTCAGTTCTCGCCATCTGAAAAGCCAAGCCAATGTTGATTCTTGTTTTATTACGAGCTCTATAGTGTTCTCTTTTTGCTAGCAGATGATTCCACGGTGGTTCTATATTTAATGTGTTGTTTCCCTTTCTCGCTCGATCTCGCTCATGGCAACTAACCTGTGCCACTCGTACACGTGTCAAAGTAGTCAGAGCAATTTTTTCTCTGTTTACGGATATGACTAAACACGCGTGGTCAAGTGACATATGTATGGTTGGTATGCATCAGTAATAATATTGAACAAAAAGTACCTTTAAGTTTATTTAAAAAAGAGAAATTTGTTGGTTGTAAATCTTAAT
Source organism: Rhodeus uyekii (assembly GCA_037043235.1). Taxonomy (NCBI): domain Eukaryota; kingdom Metazoa; phylum Chordata; class Actinopteri; order Cypriniformes; family Acheilognathidae; genus Rhodeus; species Rhodeus uyekii. The sequence goes on along the minus strand of JAWRVZ010000218.1, from coordinate 962,573 downwards.
CACAAAATTTGAATATATATATATATATATATACAAGTTAAATTAAAATATTAATAAATGCTATAGTATGGCAGCTATGGGTGGCAGCACAACCAGGGCAGCTAGAAAGAGAGATTTATTTTTTTATCTTCCGGTAGATATGCTTATTATATAATATAATACAAAACTTGAATTTGCAGCTAATGGTTGCGTGCAGATTTCTTTTACAATAATCAAACTCTCCAGTCTTTCACATGCATCTAAAAAATTGTGTTCAATTGTGAATGTGAAGGGGGGGATGGAACGATGGTGTTTTGCCTAGAGCTTGAGTTGACTCTGATGTGCCCGATTTTGACTCCATTCTGCAATCAAAATAATAATTTGATGATAATAAAGATAATGACTTAGTTATAAATTTTAATTAAAATGTTTTATTTAATATGTTCAGTTTCTAAATGCCTTTTGAATCTTAGTGTATAATTCACTGTGCAAAGCAGGTTGTGTGTTTGCCCATATTATGCACAATTATATAGTTAGATGCTTTTTATTATTGCCGTAGTGTATACCATTATGTTTTTCCTGCCCAGATATAGTATTCCAACTCAATTTTGGATCACAAACCACCAGTTGAGGGCTTAAAGCACAGCCCCCTTTCAGCTCTACAGACAAGGCTAGTGGCCTTGCTTGATTTTCCCCCATATTGTCGGCTGCTTATCGACATTTTCACATCAATTTCAGCTAGCCTCTTATCTTGGCTGATGCACAACCTTTCTCTACCGTCGGATCACAGTCATATTTCGCCTTTTTGCCAAAATCGATTCTGTAGTTGTTGTTTTTTTTTATTCTGACTATATAGTGCTGGAACAGAGGATGTTGTAGGCTGATAAAGGTCAAGTGTAGCATTGAGAGATTCATAATGAATGTGAGCATGGTTTCAGCAGCAGGTGTTTCATTACCATGGTACGGGAAAGAATGAGTGAGACGGACTCAGAAACCCACACATCCAAGGTCAGAACATGATCATCCTTGACCTTGTCAATCTCAAAACACACCCACGTTTCTTCAGCTAATCCGTTTGATATTTCAGGAGCGATATCAAATACAAAAATCTGAAATAGATTTTGTTATGTAACGGTCAATCTACCAAGGCTCATGTCAGTCTGCTGATGCCACTAACAGTTTTGTAGATGTATTTGTTTGTTTGCCTGAGGTTTGATGTTGAAACTCTTTTGGGAATTTTTTGTTGTTGAATTGTTATATTTAAGGGTGTGTTCACAATTGGCATGTTTGGTTCAATTAAAATAAACCCTGGTGCGATTGCTCTGTTAGCGGAGTTCATTTAAATAAGTGTGAACTCTGGTGCACACAAAACAGGTGGACCAAGACAAATGAAAAGATGGGTTTTGTCCACTTCCAAACCAACTCTGGTGTGGTTTGAATGAAATATGAATATAACATGGACCAAAGACATGTAAACGAACCAAAAACAGGAAGATGAAACCCTAAAAAGCACAGAATGCTCACACATACCTGTTTTTTCTCGTCATAGTCGTGATGTTGCCCATCACTGTTCGGCACAGGCATCAAAACCGTGTCTCCTCGCAGAAGATCTTCATTTGTGCGTGTGATGGAGGGATTCCTGTCGTTGTTTCGACTCCTTTACACATTTTAAAAGCTCTTACAAGTTCTCAGCTGGTCAAAATACCATCATATAAAGGCTACGCACACACAATGTGAACATTTATCCAAGTTTTGGATGTTCGGTACGTTTCGTCACAAAATAGGCAGTGCGTCATAAAAGCCGACCAATAAGGTTGTGAACGCATTTTTATCGCAAACCTAAAGATGCCAATCTAAACCAGGACTAAATGTTTTTGTTTTGTTTTTTGGGGTCAGAACCAAACAAGCAAAGTGAACCAAACTACAATGCTATCCACTCTTATTTATATATATATATATATATATATATATATATATCTGTCTACTTCCTGGTTCCTCCCATGATCTCCCAGTGTTTTTTCACTCACCTGTTGTGTCATCAATCACCTCGTTAGTCTTGTCAGCTGTGTCTTGTTCCCTCATTCAGGCCGGGTGTATATCTACCCTGTGTTTCCTTCAAGACACCCTTGTGTTTGGTGGAATAGTTGAAGTGGAAAAAGTCTTGGTCGTGCCTCAATGTTTTTGATCATTCTTAAAGGGACAGTTCATCCAAACTCATAACAATTCTGCCTTCATTTACAAACTCTCATGTCACTCCAAACCTCGATGACACATTATTTTATGCAATACAAAATAATTAAAATTCCTTACACAAAGATTTTGTATGGCTTCAAAGAATTTGATATAACACATCCAAGTTGTATGGACAACTTTTACTTTTTTAATGTCCTGTTTTTTTTATCGGGGTGGGGGGGGGGGGGGATATCCTTCGGGATATTCTTTAAAAATTCACCTTTTGTTTTCCATACAGGTTTGAAATAACATGAGGGTGAGTAAAAGGCAGTTCACACCATGAACGATAACTATAACTATAAAATTGAATAATTATTATAGTTCTGTGAAAATATGGGAGTTCCGACACAGAGGAACAATATCACTGGGATCACTTTCAGAAAGTTTTTTTTCCAGCTTATAAATGATAAAAACATCAACAGGCAATAATAATCCATCCTGCTTTAAAGAGTTCACACTTAGTTTACACTTAGTGAACTTTATTGTCCATTGGTGTGGACAATAATATCCTTATAGCTGTCATTCTTGGTGTGAACAGGACTTAAGTTGCAGAATTTTCTGTAAACTATCCCTCTACCACAAGTTTATTCAATTTCTTTCTTAGTATGTTAACCTGCTCTAAAATTCCATTGAATTCTGTAGCATGTTACTGTAAAGGTGCGTTCACATTTACCATTCCTCAGCCAAATTCCAATCATTTCAATAAGAATCCACATATTCATGAGGGTGAGAAAGTACCCCATGCAGATTTCGTTCGTGTTCATGTGATTTGAAATATCCCTGAAATATCGCTAATGTGACCGCACCTTAATTCAGAATCAAGAACCTATGTACATTGCATTTTGTGTGGTGGTCAGTGGTCTCGCTTGCAAAGCGGGAGGTTAAACGCAGCCTGCCCTCTCTCCTCAGACTGGCTCCGATTCTCTCCTCCCTCAGGGCGCGTCGTCCAGTCTGGTGGTCAAGTTTGCCGACACGGACAAGGAGCGCACCATCCGTCGCATGCAGCAGATGGTGGGCCAGTTTGGCATTTTCAACCCTGCAATTGCCCTGCCCTTCAGCACCTACAGCACCTACGCACATGCGGTGAGTACCCTTCCCCCCCTCCGGGTTACTTGGACACCTCCAGGCCCGACACGTTTTGATGATCTCATTGCTGCCCACGTGCCCTGCACGCCCACATGTCCTCGCTCACGTTCCCGGAGTGACTCAGTATATTCCATAGGAAAATCTTCACATGGCTATTTATAGCACGCATTGGTTCCTTCAGTACGTGGGAGGTTGAAAAGCTGCAGAGAGGTTGAGTCAGTACTTAATATTCATTCATGGGGGACATCTTGGCTCAATTTTGGGGAAGACAGTATAAAACTGTTGGGGAGTAACTATCCTTCTAGTTAGTTCCTCCATATGGAGTAGATAGATATACATATATTCATGTACTGATAAGCATAGATGAATTTTTCTTGTAAATGCCAGGAGTAATTGTTGGCATGGACCCGGCCCCCGGGGGCTTATCATTCACACTCATTTTCATATCACAGACATGCGGGGATGGGGTTGCAGAGGAAGACGTGTGTGCGGACAATCCCACAGTAACTGCCGGGCCAGTGCACGGAAAAAATACATCCTCATTAGCATTCATGAGATGCGAAGCGTCCATAGGAAATGCAAATGGTCCAAGAGTGGCGTGCGGGAAGGCAGGCAGAGTGGTTGCTGTGGCTCCCACAGGTTGGCAGAGACTTTTATCTCCCATGTCAGCGATGGTGCAGTGTGCTGCACGGTGGCAATGACACTGTCTCTATAATTCACTGTTCCAGCCCAAGCCACAACCCACACATGCCAAAACCGACTACCTTATGATATCGCATTCGGCTTGTGGCAAAGTTTGTGACTTTTTATGCGGGTCGTCTTTTTTGCTTGTTAACTTTTCTGTTTTTGACTCATATAAACAAGGGCTTTATTTTAAACCAGATACATATTTAATGGGCTATTCACAGTTTTTCTTTCCTCATTTTCAAGTTTTACATGTGAAGAACTGTTCTTTTTAAAAATGTTATCTGCACATCACCTGAGTGGATGACTTTAGTTTTAGTTAACAAAAACATCACTTGTAAATACAGAGTTTTTACAATGGCAACTTATGATTTAGTGTAATTCTGTTTCCACACCACTAGGTGTCAGTATAAGGCATGGACAACAATGTGAACATAGCCAGAAAAGAAGATGGAGTTCACCTTTAAAGATACTTGGGCTGTATCCGAAATCAGATAAGACACTATTTGAGGGGGCAGCCATTTGTAGTGGTGTCCGAAACCGTAGTGGATGTTATCGAGTGCACTCATTCAATCCCACAATGCACTGAAGTAATGATCACACAACAGAAGATGCTGGACCAAACCGCTGGTCCAATGTGGCCACAGCATAATATCATACAGGTGTAAATTCAATATTAATTGATTCAGTTGTTTAATTAAGGTTTATACATAGTTTCCATGGCAGAGTTTGAGATATCTTTCTCTAGCCAGTTTGTGGAGTTTCAAATGATTATTAAACAGCAAGCACAAGCTATGCAAAAGCTCAGTGTTCGAATTCACTCACTCATTTTCATTCGCTTTCTCAAGGGGACTATGTTAGTTTAGCAATTCCCCAAAACATGATTTTCTTCTAGGTTTTAATAATTTGTTACTCTTGACAGTATCAAAGGAAAAAGTATTAAATTATAGTGTGTTATTTGCAGTGGCGGACCGAGCAAATACGGGGCCCTAGGCAAATGTTGAAAAGGGGCCCCTCCCCTCCCGAAAAATGAAAGTAAAAGTCCGATCAAGGCCTGTATGTCTGATAGAAAACGTAGCGGTTTGTGAGCACGATGCTCGGTTGTTGACAGGGAAGTGGAAGTGCGCGATGCTCGGTTGTTGACAGGGGAGTGGAAGTGCGCGATGCTCGGTTGTTGACGGGGGGGTGCAATCGCGATTTTATTTGGGGGCCCTTGTAGGTTCGGGGGCCCTAGGCAAATGCCTACACTTGCCTAATGGTCCGCCTATGGTTATTTGATAGAAATGATAGCCTACCTCAGATTGTTCAGTGTATAGCTTTTTGTTTTCTAAGCTATGGCTTTACTATTCTCGCCTTGCAGATGATAAAACAGTCTAAAAATCCTGCTTGTAAAGAGGCAACTCAAACCAGTACAAACCCATCTGGAATCTACAATCAAAAGATTTCATTGCTGACTACTTAATGCTGAAACTAATATTACTCCTAACCCTACCCTTCAACCTTAACTTTAACATAGGGTTTATAGTTCATCCTGATCGATTTAACATTAATATTTGTCGCGATCATATGCATTCATGATATTTGTAAACTCTGTATAGAATCAGTCTGTTCTGAATAAGTGATTACTGCATGATTGAGTTGACCAATGAAATCAGATGCGTGTAGGGTTTGGAGCAAAAAACACAACTGTAGAACAACTTACTTTACTACAATGGTACCGAAGCCTGCGAGGAAGGAGGGACATGCTGTCTGAGAGTCCTCACTGTTGGGAGGGATTGAGGTAAAGAGGAGGTTGGGCAGCAGGAAGGCATGGAGATTGCCCGAGACAATGAGGAGAGCTCGCTGCTGTGCTCCTGGGTTAAGGTGGGATGGCTGGTGTCCGAGAGGGAGTAAAGGAGTCGCCCCGAGACTTGTTGCTGGCTGCCCTGAACTGGAGGAGCCATCGCCGGCCTCCAAGAGGCGAAGAGGGTGTCCAGCTCCATCGCATGACACCGTGAGTGAGAGCTTTTCAGCTGGTTAAGGACTGAATGCCAGTGTGTCCGGGAACCGGACCAAGAATTTTTTTTCTCTCTCGTCTCTGTTGCTCTTCATGCTTCTATCTCCTTTTCTCTCGCCTCGTCTGTCCTTTGCCACAGCTGCCGTGACTGACCCCCTGGAGGGGGGTGTGGGATTAGAGCGCAGTCTCAAGGGCAAAAGTCCCAAAGCCTGCAAGGGATGATTGGGGTATGAGGCTAGCAGGAAGAGGACAAGAGTCGTGAGAGATTGGCGAGAGGCCGTTAGCGGGATTGATAATGAGAGTCACCTGTGTACTGCACCAGTATCGTATCTCACGGAGGAAGCATAAAAGGAGGAACGACGACAGTGAAGGACCAGGACCTGGCCTGGATTTTATGTTATGTTTTATCCGTGAGGGGCTGCCATTTTAATTTAATTTTGTTATTTGATTATTAAAAATGTTCGTCGGGTTCCTGTCTCCTACTTCCCAGAACATCTTACTTTGCTACAGTAAACATCTAGCAAACTTCCAGAAGACCATAGCATAGCCTAGCAATTAACTAAAAACACAAACTCCTAAAGGACTACATTAGCAGTGCGTAGTAACTATGCTAGCAACTGGAAGCGTCAAGCTAGGAAGTTGCTAACTCCACTAGCGTTTTGCATTTTCTACTGTTCACTCATTTCCTTACCTGAGCAGAACCTGAAAGGGTTTCCAACAGGCATTCGTTGCGCCAAACAGCATAAGCTAACGTTTAGCTTCAGATATGGCAATGGTACATTTAGAAATGTGGAGGACGAGCAAATTAAGAGGCTCCTTCCACAAACACAGCTGTGCAGAGGATTACGGGGTTGAGCTGACAGCCAGTAAATTGGATTTTAGTCAGAGCAGAGGAGGGGGCATCTGAGCGCAAATTGGAGGGGTAATAGTGCTGACAACATCGTGGCAAAAGACAGATGCATTTTTTTTTTAAATGGTACATCTAACTTCTAAATCTGAGTAACAGCTTATCATTCAGTATTACATGAAGATGTCGAAAATATCAGATGCGGCCTCGTCCTCGTCTCTGGAGTGGAATGGGGGGGTGTGACATAAACACGCGATGAAAGCGAGAAACATTAATTTTCTTTCAGACGCTCTTGTCAATACAAGCCGAACATCTTTTATCTGTCTTTTTCTCCCGCTGCTTCGTGTTTGATCTTTTTCCTTTTTCTAAGCAGAGCCATCTTCATTTTCGGCTTTTTTCTCTCTCTTTATTTTTTTTTGGAAGATGAATAAAAGCACGACTGTTGATGGAAAGCCAGAAAGATCTCTTTTACTTGATGCCAATCACCAGAGACGGTGCATTAGATTAATATGACGCACAAATTGCTTGAAAGCATTTCAGAATGTTCTGAAGCCAACATTAATGAGGGGAATGTTTGGTTGGGTATTTTTGGGTGAAGGGGGCTGAGGAGGGGGGCGCACGCTCTGCTATTGACCTACATTGCCCCCTGTTGTTTGGAAATATAACAGTGTTTGACATTCAAAGAGCGTAAAAGTATTTGTTTCTTTGTTTCTGCATCTTGTTTCAAACAGAATTTAGTTTAATGCATCGTTCAGAAGCATTCTTTCTTATGGACCATCTATAAATAGACAAAATTATATTATAATATAGAAGCTCACCCCTAATTTCCTCAGTAGAATGTTGCTTCACTCAAAATGTCTTTTTAGGAGTGAATTAACACTTTACAGAAAGAAAACTATCTACTATGTATGTTAACCACCTTCTTTGCGCAAAATGTACTACAAAAAATATACGCACTCAAGCCCTAAACATATTCTACACATATTCTGTGTGTGAATGCTTTTAGATATGCAAGAAATGCATTTAGAATTCATGCAGCATACTTCCTAATGCATTACAGATAAATATTGCATACTCAGTATTGCCACAGGGGGCACTATAGTGGGCATTATTGTAAACTAACTACACACCATTATTTCATTTTTTTATGCATTTGGCAGACGCTTTTATCCAAAGCGACGTGCATTGCATTCAAGGAACACATTGACATTCTAATCAGTTCTTGCTTTCCCTTGGAATCGAACCCATGACCTTGGCATTGCGAGCGCCACGCTCTACTATTTGAGTTACAATTATCACACATTTTTTTCAACAAGCTTTGATGGATGGAAAGATCAAATTAAATTGAAATTGAGATCTTTTGTACATTTTAGCATTTCACTTTTGATCAGTTTAACCCAATCTTGCATACCCCATACTTTTGAATAGTAGTTTTTCACCGTTTACAGAAAGATGTTATGCATAAAAAACTGTTGAGACATGAAGTATGATGCTGAACATTCACAGGAATAAATTGTTTTCAAAGTAGAAAAGAGTTATTTTAAATTTTTTACAGTTTGTACTGTATTTTTGATCAAATAAATGCATAAAAGACATTTTATGTGATCATAAAAGACTTATTGTTTGGCTTATGATTCCAAACGTTTCATTAGTAGTGTGAATTATAATTACTTATATTGTCTTAAAATGTGAGATTTTTTTCCTTTGTTTGATTTTTTTTTTATTACGTTTTTTGGGGGGACGGGGGGGTCTAAAGAAAGAAATATTTATTTCTGGACAACAAGACAAACAAAAAATGTATGCACTCCAAGAGCGAATGTATGTATGTTAATTAGTACCAAGCATTAAAGTGCCCCTATTATGCTATTGTAAAGTTTCCTAATTTTGTTTTGGAAGTTTTCATGCATGCAACATTTTCTCATAATATACATTACACATCACCACATTTTTCAAGGATTTTCAAACGACCCGTCGGATGATTCAGTTTCTCTAAATCCCTCCTTCCTACGATCTACTCTGCTCTGATTGGCCAGATGGCTCAGTCAGTTGTGATTAGTCTGCGGCTTACGGTGCTTGTCAGAAGCTAAACGTCCATTATCATAACTGTGTTCAATCGCTGAGAACTGAGGAAGACTCTGGAACTGAACGATTAACGATAGCGTCGATTTTACCATATCAATCCGAGCGTGAAGAACTATTTGACCATTGGAAGAACTAGTTATTCAACCTGAACCTTCATCGCAAGGGTGACTTGAGCAGGAATAACATCGCCTACGTTTAGCATTAATGTGAATGACTGATTTGACATTAAAGCTTGCAAAAAAATCTTGCTCCATCCTTTATCATTACTCGAAGTAGTAAGAACAACAACCTCTTTAGCTCTGTGAAACTCTGCCACGGACCCATTGGTGGATTCCATATCGCATCATCATAATTATTTTTAATTTAACTACAAATATGGCATCATTTGAAAGCTTAAAAAGATACCATGTTTTTCAAGTTTTGTGCGCCACAACTTTTTTCAAGATTTTAAAAAATAATTATGATGATGCAATATTGGACGCACCGATGGGTCCGTGGGGCAGAGTTTCAAAGAGTTGAAGAGGTTAGTAGACCGTTTTTTGGTATTGGGCCCACAGCTGCTTAGCACAACTATTTCACAACTATAATAACGTGAATTAGACGGTTAGCCGAACACTTACACAATACACAACACAAAACTACATATTTTGAACACCTTGTAGAAAATACATACATCAATATCATCATTCTTACAGGTTGTGATTCTGAGGAGCAAGCTAGTCCAAAACTAGTCCAAATAAACTGAGTACTGACACATCTTTGACGAATCCTGCATTGGTCTCCGTGATTTAAAAGTCGTCGTCAGTAAAATCACGTGTTTGAAGGCGGGTCAAATTGTTGGTGGACGGTTGTAAGCATGCATTATGCAAATGTATTTCTAGTGACGTAGAACCATAAATAGGATTAGCATAATAGGGGCACTTGCATACTTGCGCAAACCATGTTTCAGGCCTAAAACAAGCTCTGGTAGAACCAAAAACTCTGTTGGCACCATCTCTGAGTTTAGTCGTGAAGATGTTCCTCAGCAAACAACAGAAAGAGGAGCGAAGCCGTTTCAGGCAATCTTACGGGGCCAGGGACCTTAATAACCGGGGTCCTCGCATTCAGCTCATTCCATTTCTCGTCGCTCTATAAATATCTCTCCAGTCATCCCGCCATTCTCCCTGCGCTGCAGCAGGGCCAGACCGACTGTAAGGGGTCATGTGTGATGCAGGCAGAGGTGGGCAGAGACACAGAGCAGCTCTGGGTAGATAATTGCCAAGTGATAAAGAGGTGATTGCCTGGTGGCACCGAGGGAGACTTATGCCATCGGCAGGCCATAAAAAAACCCACATGCCTGACACTAAACGAACGCTGTTACCCAGGCAACTTATTCCCGTGGACGCTTCTGTTTTTTTCCCCACTTTGAAGGAAGAAAAGGTTACGACCTCAGTGATGAAGACTTTGCTGAAGGCAATTTGGTCCCTTTTGCCTGCACTTGAATGCTTCCTGTCTATTCAGGATGATGGGTAATGTTTTGGTTCTAAAATGTTCAGGGATAGTTCACCCAGATTAATTGTTATAATTGCGTAATTATTTATAATTATTATTTCACCTTCATGTCCTTCCAAACGTGTGTGTTTTTTTACACAGTCCTTATTAGTAGTTTGTAAAGACCATGGCTGTCAAGAACTACACAGAAATGCGTAAAATTCCTTAGAAGTTTTAGAAAGTCATACATCTTCATGGAATATTTTTATTGTATACACGAACACATCATTAAATCACAGTAAAAGTAGGTCACATAACTCTTGCATTATATTTCAAGTCTTCAAAAGCTGTACAACATATTTTTATATTTAACTCAGTTTAAACAGTGGCAATCTTGCTCACCATCTTTCATTATGGAATATTTTCATCATGTACACAAAAAAACTCCATACATTCACAATAAAAGAAGGTCATATAGTCTTAACACCTTTGTGTTTGTACATTTTTTATTTAGTTTAACCATTGGCAGTCTTGGTCACTTCACTTTCATCATATTAATTATTTTCATTGCATACACAAAAATGGCATAAACGCACTATAAAAATTGGTCATACATTCTTGTGCTAAACATTGAAAATCTTAGTCACCATTCAATTTCATTGTATTGAATAGAGCAGCTTGAGTATGTAGAAAGACAGGCAAGTGAATGATTTCAAAATGTTCATTTTTGCCTCAACTATGCCTTTAAATAAGAATAACAGAGATGCACAAGAGATGTGTGTGTGTGTGTGTTTTTTTTAAATAGTCTTGTTCGGCCGCCGACAGCCGAAGGGCCTTGTTTTTCTTTTCTTTTTTTCTCTCCTCTCCCCTCCACCTCCTCCAAGAACAAATTGATGTTGCTCACTTCTCCCCAACATAATTACATGCTTGGGCCTCCAATTTTCTGTTTTAATTCCTAAAGAGCAGAACTGAATGCCACATCGTTATCTGAGGCAATCTGGTGGCAGCCATGAAAGGCGACATTATCCGAGCCGTTCATGGAGGGAAATTACAATATGGAAGTCTTCAACTCACCGCACTATGCTCTGCCCAAAGCCTGTCCCTCTGGCTTTTAAAGGGCATTAGCAAACTGTCACCCGGCTAGAGCCAGCCAGCTTAACTCTGACGCCCCACTCAGCAGGAAGGAAGAGGCCGCGAGATGGGCACAAAAGCGTCTGATTACTGTGGCATGGCTATTACATGGTGGAGAGAGACCAGACTGTCTTGAAGGTTGACAAATGCATTAAACCGGTGGTCCGTGACACATTTTTTAACTTCCAAAATTCTTGCAGACCTACATAACACACCTCAGGCGAATAAAAGACGGGACGAAGCCGAATTTGTTGAGAAAGCACATTAGACAGGCAGAACACAAGAAAGTATGAAATCTAGTACAGCGTGATGACCTCACGAATATGTTGTGACTGTTTACGCTGTGAGCGAAATTGTGTTTGCAATGTTGGAGAATATAATTAAAGTTTTGTATCGAGAATCAAAGGTGTTTTTATTGTATACTGGTAAATCTCTGCTGTTAGTTGGTGCACATATGCCTTTTGTTGTTAGCAAACATATGCAGTGTATGTACATTTTTATAGCATGCCGATCGCTTCATCAAATAAATCGCCATATTGGCTGTTGGTTATCTCGTTAAACGGTTATCTCGACGCTTTTTTGCAACCCCCGAGGCCGTCAACATAACCGAACTCCACTGTATATATACACTCGCACAGCAATGCCAAAGCCATGGATTCGATTCCCAGGGAAAGCAGGAACTGATATGAATGTCAATGTGTTTCTTGAATGCAATGCAAGTTGCATTGTTTACATAAATTTAAATGTGTGTGTATAGAGAGAGAGAGAGAGATAGAAGTAGAGAGTGATGTAGATAAATACCTCTGAATTTAATGTTCTCATTGCACGATTGTTACACAATGCCAAGCATTTGAGGTTATTTGAGTTTTTCTTTTTATATTTAGTAAACTTCGCAAAAACTGTGCAATATTTGTACCTGTAGGATAATAGATGATCCTCGGCAGTTTGTTGATGGAATTATGCAAATGAAAGGAGGAGTTTATAGAAAATAGTGCAGTTGAGGCTTATAGATTTGTTTTGTGGGTGGACGGCATCTTTAAGGCTCAGTGACAAGGCCAATGAGAAAATATGATTGCATTTCTACTATCTAGGGAAGAAACACTGGCGGAGAGCAAAGCACCCTGTGCCTACATGAACAATACCTTCCTCAGCATTGGCAGCAATGAAGCAAATGAAGTGTGGCAGCTTGATGATCTTTGTATGAAGTAGCATCTTACTTTTGGCCTCTTTAGGGACTAAATGCTGTGATGTACAGGAATGCTGATTGATTAGTTGTAGTATTCTCTTGCTGGATGGGAATAGTTTGGTGTCTAGCAAGTATTGTTCTTACTTAGAGACTTTATCACAATAGACAGCGTATTATATTTAATTTTTCGTGAATAAAAACAGCCTTGCGTCAATAAAAAAAAGAATTCCAGCGGATATGACCAATGAAACGCCATTTCATAACCCATTTTGCAATCTCATTTTCATTCCCAAGAAGTTAAACATTGTATCTACGGCGACAAAAGTCTATAGATGCACGGTGACGTTATTGGAAAAGACGAGACTTACAAACACGTTTTTCGTCAACGATGCATGTGAACCGCAATTTATGCAGGAGTTCTGGATCTAAGAATATCTGCTTCAATGCAACTTTGATATATTCAGCATTGATGGCTGTCACGTCATAAAGGAAAATGCGGGGGAAGGAAGTTTTGCTGTCAAGGCCATGAAGAAAGCATTGCCTTAAAGTTTGAAAGGGAAAAAATGAATACAATTCAATTTTTCCTGCTCCGAACTCCCAGGTCCCTTAAGGACTACAATAATATGTGCGTCGATCCCTCTATTAGAATGAGCCAGACCGACAGCTATTGAAATGTTTCAAGGGGGCTTGTGACAGCCCTCTGACTGGGAAGATGGACGCTTTCACTAAACATAGGTTGACACATTTTTCTCTTTTTCCGCTCTACTTTCTCCTCTACTCTGCGAAGCACTGCCTATCCATCATGCCCCCATGTAGCCTGTGTGCTTCTAGTAACTTTTCTCTCTCTCTTTCCCTCTCTGCTTTCTGTTTTCTCTATCCGGCAGCTGATGCAGCAGCAGGCGGCCCTCATGGCTGCCAGTCACGGAGGCTACCTGGCGCCCAGCGTGGCTTTTCCCACCACCCAGATACACCAGATGGGGGCGCTCAATATCAACAGCCTGCCGCCCACCCCCATGACCCCGGTGTCGGGTGAGTTTCATCAGACACTGGGTGAGCAACAGCGCTTCATTTCCTCTCTTACGGGATGGGGTCTTAGATGAACTGTTAGCATAATGTTAATTGGACTGCAATTAACATTATGCATATGCACACAGTCACAACATTACAGAGCCTTTAAAAGGACAGAAGCAATAATCTTTAGTGTGATTTTTGTGCACTTAAATAATGCTCCGCCTAACAAGCATCCTTGGACAACTGACTACTCAAAAACCTACTGTAGCTTGATTGTAACTGAGCATGCAAATGTAGTTATGTTCTGTTTATGGTCTATTAAGAAGTCAGTTTGTGCAACAGAATAAATGGTGTAAATGCGAATAGTCTATGAGATCTTGTTCTGAATAATAGTTGATGCCACAGTAAAAAAAACCTCATACTTTTCATAGTTTTCAGTATGTTGAAAGGTTACACTTTATTTTACACTGTACTTACTCAGATAAGTAATATTAATGAACTATTTGACTTATGGTTTGGTTCAGGGTTTGTAGTTACAGTAATCCCTCGCCACTTCGCGGTTCTAGTTTTGCGGCCTAAAAGTAAAAATAAAAGTTTCCGTATTGCGGAAAGCAGCGCTGCTTCTCTCGTGATGCGAGAGAAACGGTTCCCCAGGATGCCAGACAAAGAGAGAAACTCTCTCAGGGGCTTTGAACACACCCACGGCACTCAGACAAGGCACGTGATTGGTTCCCGGCGCGAGATCGACCAATGAGAGCACGAGTGGATGTATCCCGTGAGCTGATTGGCTGATCCTACTTCGCGGATTCACCTATCGCAGGGGCTTCCGGTCCACATTAAGCGTTATAAACGAGGGATTACTGTACTTGTAATTATGCATCATTTACTGTTATTAAGTATTTAGTAAGTACATATAGTAACGTGTAGCTATGTCAACTTAAATTAAAGTATTGCCTGTTTAAAAGTCAGCAAGAATCATTTTTGGCTTGACTGAACAAAATCACAAAAACAAAATAATTTTTACTTGAATTTTTAACTTGTTTTTGTACAACCTTTCGCAATGGATGTGTGCATAGTCTGAGATTTTGTTTGGAGCATTAGTTGTTCGTTCACATGGTCAAAAAGCATTACTTTTGGATTGACAGAACAAAAGCACAAAACTATGCTCAATTTCATGAATTTCTTCAGTTTTTTTGCACGTTTCGCATTAAACTCCAGAAAAATTTGCAAAAGTGTGAACAGTCTTCTGTGTTATTACAACTATGAAAAAGTTGATTATAACTGCGCATGCAAACGTATTTTTCATAGTTTTTGGTATGTTAAAAGTCATCAACGATTGCAAGCACTTTAAAAGTTTTTTTTTATTTGGACTATAGCAATAATTAAACTTTAGTATTTGGCCATGGAATCAATTGGTACGCCAGATCTAAATACAATTTTTTTTTATTTAATGTATCCAATATCCATTTGCTGTTCAACTACCCAGCTGTAGTTTTCGGCATATTAAGAAGTCAGTAGGTCCACGAGGTGAAAGTGTGTTAAGTCAGCAAGCATTACCTTTTAATTGACACAATTAAAGCACAAAATGTAGCAAACTAAATTGCGAAAGTTTGAATAGCCTGAGATTTAGTTCAATGAAACAACTCAACTATTACAACATTTATATAATACATAATATATTTGTGAAACATTACTTTTAGATTGACCAAACTATACACAGTTTCACAAATGCCTTCAGTTTTTTGTGTGCAACCTTTTGCATTAAACTCCAAAAAGTTAGTGGAAGTGTGACCTTTTGAGTGTAGCCATTTTTGCTAAATTGAGGTATCAACTGTTTCACATAATGGACACAAAAAAATGCTAAACAACATAACCTTTCTAACATTTCTTGCATCTCATGTCATACTTTAAGTCACAAAAACACCAATGCTGACATTTCCTAAATGGCACTCGCGTCAGAATTGCAGATTGTCCGTTTTAGTCGTCCTCGGAAAGCTCTGATGATCAGGGCCCACGACTGCTCTGATTGTCAGTCCCAACGCCCCGTTATCATATAATCTAAACAAACATGAGATCTCATTGGATAATGGCCACCTTACGGCATTTGCTTATGCAGCAGTATTGCACTTTTCCAATCTCTTCCGAAAACATGCCACCCAGTGAATTATGCTCAGCTTTAACAAAGCTCATTCTTCTTTTGTCAACAGCACTGCTGTACCAATTTACACTGTACACTACGACACCGGACAATATCATTTGTCATTCTCGGTAAAGCGCGTAGTTTGGCAACATATGAGTAGCTTGCAGCAAACTGGCCGGACGATTTCGAAGCACATTATTAGTTTGGTGGCTAATTGACTGACCGTGGAATGAAAAAAAACAAAAACGTTTGCGCTCTCATGCAAAGTTAAAACACAAGCTTTATTACCTGAGGGGCTGGAACAGCAAGACGCTCCCGCTGGCATCACATATAGATTTAATACGGTTCCATCTTTTACAAGCCGCCATCCAGTCCCATAAAAGCCTCATCCAATTAAAGTTCCAGAGCTGTCAAGCCACACTCCTCCTCTGCGAGGCTGAGGTTATCCATGTGTGGCATTACATGCAGATGTAATGTAACTTACTTGCTACTTCAAATATTAAGTCAGACAGACAGGACGTTTGTCAAATGTTTTGTCAAGACACGCGCAATGCAATGCATGCACTCTTCCCATCACGGATCATCCATCATGCATTGCATGTTTATTTTATCATCACCCGTTGTATTAGCAATCCTGAAATTCACAGGACTGCAACTCTTTATATTATAGAATTATATGTTAATGCTGCTACATAGTTGAGTTTTTTCTTTGGCATGAATACCAATGCTTACCAAAAAGTACTGTGGTGTTACCATGGTACAGTTATGCCATCAAATGTAAATGTTGGTACTTTGATATGCATAATGGTATTTACATTTTAATCCTTTGATATTTCAAAGGACGTCAAGATATAACCATGTACAAAGCATATTATTACCATGGTGTACCTATTGTATGTTCCAAAACCATGGTATTATTGTAGTACGATGTAAAAAAAAAAAATGTCCATGAAACTACGGTAATGCCATGGTGGCACAAAAAATGGTATTACCATGGTAAATGTCTCGGCTGTAGGCTGATGTGCGATGCGGAGCAAACACGGAAATGCGGAGCTTCAAACAGAAAATACTTTATTTAGAATTACAAACAAAACGGCACTCGATGGTGCAAAATACAGGGAGACCACGGAGAGTACATCCACACACAAACTTCCATGTAACACTGACAATTACCGACAAACACAAAGGGACACAGGAGGGTATTTATGGAGACGAGGAAACTACACACAGATGACGGGACTTGGGCAGTGATTGACGAGACAGGTGTGGAACAATCTAGAAGGACCCGGAAGGTGAGAGACGAGACAAGACTGTGACAGTAAATGCTTATGAAACCATGATAAATGTCACAAAAAAAATGGCATTACCATGTTAAATGCTTATGAAACCATGATATTACCATGATAAATGTCATAAAAACATGGTATGGCCATGGCTAATGTCCACAAAACCATGTTAATAGCATGATAGATGTCGAAAAACATGGTATTACCATGGTAAAGTGTCCATAAAACCACTGTAATGTCATGGCCACGTCACAAAGCATGGTATTACTATGGTAAATCCTAATGAAACAATGATATTAGCTA
This sequence comes from Rhodeus uyekii, assembly GCA_037043235.1. Lineage (NCBI taxonomy): Eukaryota > Metazoa > Chordata > Actinopteri > Cypriniformes > Acheilognathidae > Rhodeus > Rhodeus uyekii. The sequence continues at coordinate 945,140 of JAWRVZ010000218.1, read as the reverse complement.
TTAGCTAGTTAAATGTCACAAAAACATGGTATGACCATAGCTAATGTCCACAAATCATGTCAATACTATGATAGATGTCAAAAACATGGTATTACCATGGCAAAGTGTTCATGAAAGCACTGTAATGCCATGGCAACGTCACAAAGCATGGTATTACTATGGTAAATCCTAATGAAACCATGATATTAGCTATTAGCTAGTTAAATGTCACATAAACATGGTATGACCATAGCTAATGTCCACAAATCATGTCAATACTATGATAGATGTCAAAAACATGGTATTACCATGGCAAAGTGTTCATGAAACCACTGTAATGCCATGGCCACGTTACAAAGCATGGTATTACTATGGTAAATCCCAATGAAACCATGATATTAGCTATTAGCTAGTTAAATGTCACATAAACATGGTATGACCATGGCTAATGTCCACAAGTCATGTCAATACTATGATAGATGTCAAAAACATGGTATTACCATGGCAAAGTGTTCATGAAACCACTGTAATGCCATGGCCACGTCACAAAGCATGGTATTACTATGGTAAATCCTAATGAAACCATGATATTAGCTATTAGCTAGTTAAATGTCACATAAACATGGTATGACCATAGCTAATGTCCACAAATCATGTTAATACCATGGTAAATGTCACAAAACATAGCATTACAATGGCAAATTCCAATGAGTCATGGAAATCACCTGGTATAAGTTCATGGTACAGTTACTACCATGTTTTTAGACATGGTACCATGTTACTAGAATGGTATTTTGACATGTACCAAAGACATTCACACATCCATTTTTTTTTTTTTACATGTTGTAATTAGGTTTATTATACAGTAGTTAACTGAAACTAAAACCATAAACATTTGTTGCTTGAATTAAAATAAACATTAACTGAAATAAAATATACATCATATATAATATGTTTAGAAATACATATATAATCAATTTCATTTAGTTTAACTTTACTAAGAATAAGTAATAAAAACTACATATATTTATATAAGAAAAATTATAAAACACAAAACAAAATAACCAAAACTTTACTTCAAATGAACATGGATAATATAAAAAATAAAAACGAATAAAAAAGATATAATAAAATAATACTGGTGTTTTGTAACTTGGTATTCTCCTAAGTACCTTTGCTGTACCATCTAAATACCAATTGGTTAGTGTCAATGAAACCTTGATATAATCAGGTCTTTTTTTTTTTTTTTGCTTTTTCATTTCTCGCAAAAATAATCCAGCTCTATGTAAAACAACCACTCTCTTATGTTTGGATTGTATCCTCTTTGACTGGGATCAATGTCATATTAACATGCAATGCTGCTGCCGGGGGTGAATGGGCCTCTCTTACACTGACTTAATTGAAAGAGACTGGCGGAGCTGCGCCGATCTCCTGTGGGCGCGAGATGTACTGAAATATGCGCAGCATTGGACACGCTCCTGTGTGCGTGCGTGAGCTCTGCTCTTCTGATTGCCTTCCATTATTGAACCTATTGGAATCTGTTGCATTATTAATCCTGGGCAAGAAAGCGCGGCTGGCGTTAAAAATATTCAAGGACTACAATAAATAAGATATTCATACGATTTTCATTCATTCATTCATTTGCATCTCCCTGACAGGCACAGCACCTCTGGTTTATTCAATACATCTGCCTCTGCGCGCACACTCTCTCTGATTAGTTGTGACTTGTGTATAAAGCATTGTGGAAGCACGGACTATACTGGAATCTGGTTCGATATTAAGAGCTAATGTTGCCGGAGAAATATTGCATGCCGTCTTGAATAAACAGAATAAGTGTTTGAGGACCAGGCTTTAAAACTGACTGAACAACTGATCCATTGTGATGCAAAAAAGCCTTCTTACATCCTTCCATCATGAAGTGTTTTTTAGGGAATTGTGCTGCAATCTGACAACATCTGGCAAGAGTACAATTGAACGGCGGAACAGCTGTCACATCATCTGAGGCTGCTTTCAGATCTCCGTCTTTTAGTTAATGCACAAGCGTGGAATATTATTAGAGCGAAATATCCTCTGTGTTGGAAATAACATTAACTGAAGTCACAAAGTATTACAGAACATCTCATTGAGCTCCGTTGCAGGAGCAGATAAAAGATTTGCGATAATGGATTATAAAATAGATGACATCTGGTAAAGAGGGATTAGGATATGGACCGCAATGAACCCTTTTGACATATTGTGTGCTGTATAAATGTTGTTGTCAACACAATTGTTTAATATGACTGACACAACCTGGTTACATTTGGAATCTTAAAAATGTAATTGGTAATAACCGAGTCTGATTCAATCAAGTGGTTTCCGTTCTTTTTGGAATATTGCAGTTACAATATTAACAGGCCCAAAAAAGTATTGCTGCGTTAAGTATTATCAAAAACATTCATATAAGTTATATTCAGTTACTTATTAGATTTATTATCAAGCATACATTACTTTTAGTTTTAATAGCAGTAGTAATTATTATACCTTTGCATTGTTTTATTATTATTTATTATTTTTGATAAATTCAATACATTTCATGTTTTACTTTTTAAATGTGGGAAAGTCCTTATCAAATGTTTAAATCCTTTATAAAAAAGAAAGTTTTTTCATACAGTTTCACTTTTTTGTATAATTCAATTTTTGTCTATCAATTAATTCTTTTTTTACATTTACACGGTTTAATATTAAGCATATAAGATTGATTAATAATTAATTAAATTAACATTTTCACAATTTTTTGTGCATTAACACTATTTAGTATTTATTAAAATAGACGGATGATTAATAATAAACATTTGTTATTTTTGTATTTTTATTTTGATAAATTCTGAATTTCATACTTTTTAAAAAGTGAAATCAATTTATTATTTTGCACATTAACACTGTTTATTATTAAGCAAATAAAAAGTAATAGCAATAACAGTAATAGTACATAATGTTTATTATAAAATGTTTTGTTTTTATTATGATTATTATTGATTATTATATTACTATTATTATAAAATTTTCGATAAATACATTCTATGAATTTCTTCACTTTTTACGTCCTTATCAAACATTAAAATCCTAATAAAAAAGGAACTTTGACAAATTCACATTTTCACACTTTTTTTGAACATTAACGCCATTTAATATGAAGAATATAGGATTGATGAATATTAGTAATATGTTGTTCTTGTTATTATTATAATTATGAATCGCATACATTTTCACTTTTTAAAATGAAATCAATTAATTATTTTTGTACATTAACAAGGTTTATTATGAAGCATGTGATAATAATTATATAGTACAGTAAAGGTACGGACATAACAATGGTAAAGTGATAGTATCAGTAGATTATATTATATGTACCATTGTACTTGTAGATTATTTTATATAGATAATCTATATAGAGAAAGAGAGATTGTTTTGCTAGATTATCTCTTTATATAAATGGTATTTAAACATAACTCCAAGGTTGTTCAGAGAAAACCATGTTACAAAGTCAAAAAAACATTGTATCACCATGGCACTTGATCCACAAAAATAACAAAAACGAAGAGGATTTGATTTCAGATTAACGCAACAACATCTGTGTGGCTTCTGTATTCGAAGTAACCTAGAAACCTGGGCGTCGTCATCAGGAGGTAACGTGGTGACGTCCCGCGGTGCATGCAGCGTTTAAGAGAGCAACAGAGGGGTTAAGAGCGCTCGCTGAAAACAATGGCGCAGCCGCTCTATTAACAGATGTAAAGCACTTAAGCGCGATGGTGCGTACAAGCTCAGCCAGATGGCGCCCTCTATTAGAGGATATATCGCTACCGTGATATATGGTGATGTTTTCCCCGGTTTTGTTTCTTTTTTATAAGAGTAATGTTCAGCAGGTGCAAGCTCTTGAGCTACAAAGTGCTCCAAGTCGACGGCATGACAGTCTAATTGTCAGCGGCGGGATTAAATGGCTTGAAACTGTGCAGCCAGGCTGGTCGCGTTATTTGTCTCTGCCCTGAAGTTAGTACCCTGACACGGGCTTGATGGGTTTCGCAAAGCCCCCGTCCTGCTTCTTTTTTTTAATTTTCAGTTTAAATGGAGATGTGTCACGGACAGATGAGAGGCTGCACTTTGGTTAAGCATATGTCGGATGTTTCTGTTGTGTTTAAAGCCCCGGACGAAGTTAATGAGGTGTCAGGTGCAGTATTTGCGAGCCATCCGAGAGGCGCGGAACATGATGGGGACGGTTGAGTTCACCTTGTGTGCCTTCAGGGTCATAAAACCCATTGACTTTGTTCTCGGTCTCACGGGGGCTGCGAAAAAGAGATTGTGCTCGTACGAAAGCCTTAAAGCGTTTCAAACGTAGCAGCTGCACAAGTTGTCGCATGCTGGTGCCCTCAAATATGCTGTTTTTCTGTTTAAAGAAGACGCGGGTTGTAAAAATCATGATGTTTATGAATATTTTGTTTTGGAAAGTACCTGGAATTAATGTTTAGAGGCCTACAGTTGCATTGCCGTCTATTTAAGACTTGCTAGCAAGCTAAAATGTCCATTCGTCCTGAATGGTGGGGAACACAAAATAAGACGGTCAGCGGCATGTTCATGCTGCTCTTTTCCATGCAGTGGAAGTGAATGGGGACTAGAGCTGTCGAGCTCCAAAAAAAACCATAGAACATCGATGAATTTCTGTTTAAAGGAAGAAAAGGGTTGGAAGAGGGTGAACGACATGAAGACGAGTAAAAAACAAAACAAATTTGCATTAAAGTGAATTGTGATCAAGTTTGTTGGCGTCAGAGTTTCGTGAAACTGCCATAAAAGTATTTATGGCTATGCTTTTGTAGACCAGAATAAATATTCTCATTACGTTGCATTACACCACGGCAAACCTCTTTATAAATTCAGGAGTAAATAAACATAAGCCAGCCTCTGTATAGAAAATGTGGATGTAATGGGAGTTAGTTATTGTGATTGGTTTGGCTGCAGTGGTAACCGATATGGTTCCAGCGCTCCTTGTTGATTTCTGTGTATAATTTGCATAATAAATCCTTTTGGTGCATATGGTAAGCTGTTCCTCATTGTAGTCACCATCGGGTGCAAATCAGCATGATGCACCGAGGGCAGATTGCAGTAATGTAAATCCAATTACACTTCCCTAACATGAAATAACAGTATTTGCAGAATACTCGACATCTCGTAGGCGCTCAACATACTAACGGGGGTGACGGATAAAAGATTTGTTTAATAACAGATGGATTCATTCTGGACTTTTGGAATTGGATGCCAAAATAGATTCCATCTGGAACAAATTGCTATGATACGGACCGCAAAGAACCACAAAGGGAAGGATGATACAATGCGTAATTGGATCTACACTAAGAATTGCCTATTGATTCTCTTGATCTGTGAATTGCGTGTCAAAATGTTTACACTATAGAATAGTAAACTGATTTATTCTTGATTATCTCAAACACAGTTTTCCAAAACATTGTGAACATTATCTTTATTCCAAAACCTAGTGATATAGTATACATTTTTGTTGGAACACATTCCCAGAATTCATTTCAAAAACCTCAGTGAACAAAAACAATAATCCAAAATGGTCCACATAAAACTTTCAGTTTATTCAACTGTTGATGAGTTTTTGCATATTTGTATAGGTCTGACAGACTAATCATTAGCTTTGCATCAAGCACTACTTAAAACTATAGCACTTACTACTATTTGCATTTTTTTTTTTTGTCTATCAAAACAAGACAACATACAGCTGGTTAAAATATATTGGAATATAGGGGTTTGGGGAACATAATCGGAAACCTAAAGAAAAGACATTAAATATATGTTTCATTCAATATCAACAAGTAACAGTAAAAATGTAAAAAAACAAAAACAAAAAAAAACAGTACATCTGTTTTAACCATCTAGTGCTGTAAGGTCATTTTTTAAACCGAAACATTTTATTTATATATATATATATATATTTTTTTTTTTTTTTTTTTTTAGAATACTTCGTCAGAAAGGTACAAAACTTGGTAAATGTAAACGTATACACACACACACACACACACACACACACACACACACACACACACACACACACACACACACACAAAACCATGGACATGATTTGATAAGGTTGAATGGTCCTGAAAAAAATAGTCTCTTCTATACCGTTTTCGGTCAAAAAATGACCGCATTGGAAATTAATGAAGAAAAAAAAAGTGGAAATTGGTACTTACTAAAATCTTACTGAAAGATAATTTTTTTGGAAGAATATTTGTTTAGATTTATGATTTTTTTTCTTTCTTTAACTTTTCAATAACTTTAAGTTCACTTAAAAATAAGACAAAATGTTAAATAAAAAAACTATCGAAATAAAATATAGTACATTCATTTCATTTAAATGAAAAATACCTTAAGATCACCAGAAGGTTAAATTGTTTTGGTTAGCTTAGCCACATGCTAACATCAAACCTTACTGGAAATAATCAAGTTATCTGTGTGGGAAAAATGCAATGTTTATAATTTTTTTCTTTAATTAACTTAATGTAACTTGATCGTTGTGTCTTTTTAAGACTGTATCATGTGCAAAACCACAAAAAAATGCAGCAAACACGTCCGTCTAGCACGTTTACATAGTGAACAATGGCAAAGCAATGCAGTGGAATTCAACATCATTATCTCTATGAGATTAGCCACTTTTTCAGAGCTAACTCTATTCGTATCACTGTAGTCGTACCATTTGGGTTGTCTTACTAGCATTATTTTATTCCTCAACCAGAACATGATCTGAGCTTCAGTGACTAGCTCAGTCTGTTTCCTAACCTTCCTACGGGCTGAATCCTCCCATCAGCATTCAGCTTTTCGAAACTGTCACATCACAATGATAGATTCCCAACATTATAACAGCACGCAGCTGCCGCTCGGCCCCGCACGTGTGGTCTGTTCGGCTGAGGCTGCCTGTCGGACATCCCAGAATGCGCCTGGTCTCCTGGGCTCTGGGAAGAATGGGGCAGAGGCGTCATCTAATTCATCAATGTGCTGTGTGGGAAGCAAACAATCACGAAAAAGCTTAGGAACAGGAAATAGCACAAACGAGAGTAAAGAGCTCTCTTCGGCCCAGTGGAATTCCCCCAGGTTACAGCAGTGGGAGGCTTGAGTACAGTTTTGGGAACCGTTCTGTTCAATAAGAACTTGGTTCACACTTTGTCATGCTGTAAGTGAAAGGCACCACAGCCAGCTTGAGTCCATCAGCTCGGTTATATTTCTATAAAGACTTTTCTATAGGTTCTTTCGCCACATTGTAATTGAGGCATACTGGGGGTTTCCATGACGACCATCCTCTATGTCCAGCATTGTTCACGGATACAGATTGGAAAGGTGTCCTATGGGAACTGTTTTGTAGTTTTGTACCACAGCTCATGCGCTCAAGGCTTGGGATCAAACACCGACCCATGCTAGCAAGGGCCTATGAAATGATTATTTTGCAGATGGTCACAAAATGTTTTTTCTGTAAGGGTTGAAACCACTTTTTTGTAACTCAAGCTGAGTCATTAACAAACATTATAAAATGATTGACAGCTCGTGAGTTCATATATAAAGTTTGATATATTAATCATACTTTCATGCCATTTCTAGTAGTTTTTATGTACATTAATTCAGCATTATATAGTGTAATGGTGGCTGTTAATGACTCTTTAATGAGACATAATTACCTAAATAGGTAATATTGTATCTTATCTATAAAATATAAATACTACAACATATATGAAGATAGATTTAAGATTGCTTTTAAATAAATAATATTATTATAAATGTATGATGATTGAACAAGTATTGAATATAAGATACTTTCAATGAGCCTTACTCTGATATTGTTAATAAAATGCATTATGTGTGTTCTATAGATAAATAGATGGCTTGATTGAAAAACAGACAGAAAGACAGTCTGTACAGAGACAGAGTATGTACATGTATATATGTGTGTGTGTGTACACGTCAAGTGAATTTATTCATCGTTTATTAGTACAATAGCATTAGCCTCAAAGCTAACTGGCTAAAACAGAATGTTTTCAATGACCTCATCCCACATCAAAAGCTTTTTAATATGTGTATATGTAGATTGTTTTAATGTGATATTGCTGACTTTTGTACACTTTGTTTTGTAACTGTATTGACCTAGAATGTGCTGTATGTTTTCCTGGCTCAGCAGGCCTCAGCTCACCGCCTGCCAACATCACCACATCAGCCGTCCCCAGCATTGTCACTCCAATCGTCAACGGCTTTACCAGCATCCCTCACCAGCCCAATGGACACCCAGCGGTCGAGGCCGTGTACACCAACGGATTGCCCCCTTACTCCACCCAAAGCCCCACGGCTGCGGACACCCTACAGCAGGCCTTCACCGGGGTGCAGCAATATACAGGTGAACTCTAGAAAAAATGATATATATACACACACACACCTAGAGGATTATTAGGAACACCTGTTTAATTTCTCATTAATGCAATTATCTAATCAACCAATCACATGGCAGTTGCTTCAATGCATTTAGGGGTTGGTCCTGGTCAAAACAATCTCCTGAACTCCAAACTGAATGTCAGAATGGGAAAGAAAGGTGATTTAAGCAATTTTGAGCGTGGCATGGTTGTTGGTGCCAGACGGGCCGGTCTGAGTATTTCACAATCTGCTCAATTACTGGGATTTTCACGCACAACCATTTCTAGGGTTTACAAAGAATGGTGTGAAAAGGGAAAAACATCCAGTATGCGGCAGTCCTGTGGACGAAAATGCCTTGTTGATGCTAGAGGTCAGAGGAGAACGGGCCGACTGATTCAAGCTGATAGAAGAGCAACTTTGACTGAAATAACCACTCTTTACAACTGAGGTTTGCAGCAAAACATTTGTGAAGCCACAACACGCACAACCTTGAGGCGGATGGGCTACAACAGCAAAACAGCCCACCGGGTACCACTCATCTCCACTACAAATAGGAAAAAGAGGCTACAATTTGCACCAGCTCACCAAAATTGGACAGTTCTGATGAGTCTCGGTTTCTGTTGAGACATTCAGATGGTAGAGTCAGAATTTGGCGTAAACAGAATGAGAACATGGATCCATCATGCCTTGTTACCACTGTGCAGGCTGGTGGTGGTGGTGTAATGGTGTGGGGAATGTTTTCTTGGCACACTTTAGGCCCCTTAGTGCCAATTGGGCATTGTTTAAATGCCACGGCCTGCCTGAGCATTGTTTCCATCCCTGTATGACCACCATGTACCCATCCTCTGATGCTGCTTCCAGCAGGATAATGCGCCATGTTACAAAGCTTGAATAATTTCAAATTGGTTTCTTGAACATGACAATGAGTTCATTGCACTAAAATGGCCCCACAGTCACCAGATCTCAACCCAATAGAGCATGTTTGGGATGTGGTGGAACGGGAGCTTCGTGCCCTGGATGTGCATCCCACAAATCTCCATCAACTGCAAGATGCTATCCTATCAATATGGCCAACATTTCTAAAGAATGCTTTCAGCACCTTGTTGAATCAATGCCAAGTAGAATTAAGGCAGTTCTGAAAGCGAAAGGGAGTCAAACACCGTATTAGTATGGTGTTCCTAATAATCCTTTATGTGAGTGTTTCTGTATATATATATATATATATATATATATATATATTATACACACAAGTGCATGCTTAGGTTGACTGTTCTTTTTTTGCTGCTTAAAATGGATGGTTGTTTTTGACCAACCATGCATCAGTTTGATTTTTTTTTCTCGCTCTCTCATAGCCTTGTTCAATGCTGTGTCATACATTGTACATAAATACAAACCGTGTACTCACACAAATTTCTCTTTGTACTGACAGCCATCTACCCAGCGACCACACTGACCCCTATTGGTCAAAGCTTGCCACAGCCTCCACAAGTCATTCAACAGCAGCAGCAGAGAGAAGGTGAGGGTGAGAGATTTTTCTTTTTTTTATGTATATGCATCAATATCACATGTATAATAATGAGTGAATAGTATTTTTTCTGAAATATTTAAAATGCCTGAAATTAACAATAAAGATCTTAGTCAGGTTGGACGCCATATTGAGAGATGAAAACGAGGGATATACTGATATCTATCTCTATTGGTACTACATTCGTCATGCTGTCATTATCATGTGATCTACCAGCATCAGTTGCGTCGTGTCACTTTTATTCTCAAATCCTCTCCTGGGGCTTCATGGGATTGCAAAGTGTCCATCTCACTGAAAGTAGTGGGTCATCCAGGGACTTTTTGCCTACTCTGTTATGAATACTGTGAATTCTGACATATTTCTTTTGTCACATACTTTTTTTGCCTGCTATTTAGTAGGGAAGTTTGTGATTTCTGATGCAGCCACAGTCTTTACAATGACCTTGCTCTGAATAAAGGTCCTAAATCATGTAACTTTCATAAATCACAACCTTCAAAACTATTTCATGGAGTTTTGTGTACTGAATTGTTTTTGCAGAAAGACGTCTCGTCCGCTGGACAATCGATAATGTTGTTAAACAACAGTATGATCCATTAAACACATTGCAATCCTATCCCATAGTCTCGTTTTCATTCCTCACAAACATTAAATATTCCGCTACCCTGACTAAGGTCTGTTATTTAAATAGAAGTTCTTTATATAACTTTTGTTGTCTTTGTCTTAAATGGAGACTTCACAGTGAATAACAACATGTTTGTCTTGCAGGACCAGAGGGCTGCAACCTCTTCATCTACCATCTACCGCAGGAATTTGGCGACAACGAGCTCATGCAGATGTTCCTTCCATTTGGTACGGTCATCTCCTCCAAGGTCTTCATGGATAGAGCCACCAACCAGAGCAAATGTTTTGGTGAGGCAAATCAGCATGCATTTCTTTCCACTTACATTCTTACATTGTAGTACATTGTTCTATGATTATCTTTTATATACAGTGGTACCTCGAGATACGAAATTAATCCGTTCCGAGGCGGCCTTCGTAAAATGAGTTTTTCGTATCTTGGAACACATTTTACATGTAAAATGGCTAATCCGTTCCAAGCCCTCCAAAAACACCCCATTAAATTTCATAATAAAGCTAAATTGACCTATAAACAATGAAATAACGTAAAATGTCGAAGCTTACCTTAGCTTATCTACGAATGCCGATTTTGTACGGTAAAGTTTCGGGTGCGGAGTGGCTGAGCTAAAGCACGCCAGCACGTACGTATAGAAGATGCATGATAAAATATAGGTATCAAACTAATTATAAAGGCATTCATTATAAACCACATTTATTCTAAAAGCCAAGCTTAAACAACTTGATATAAAGCAAAAATTTTAGCTCACAATCTTCTCTCACTTGGCACAAATCCAATCCTATGTATGTGGGCACCTTTATGCACATTTATGGTCACAGTATGAGGGCACCTTTAATACCTATAATAAGTTGCAAAAAACCTAATAACTGTTTGATTACAACATGCTTACTGTAACCAACAGCAGTGAGTAAATGAGTAAATGAAGCAATGCTTCCACATGCAACCTGTCCCAGATCAACCTATAATCGGTTTCTGTCCCTTTCACACCGTTAACACCATTCTGTATTCCAAGTCAAGCCGCAAACCGGAGCGCTGCCTTTTAAAAATCCCTGAGCCAGAAAAAAGTCCTAAGTGAAGCAAAAAGGCCCATTATGGATCAACATCTGTTCCCGCTCCAGGGGGAGACATTTCCCAAGCCACAATTAATAGCAGCTCCCGTCTCCTGGGGGAGGTTAATAAGATATAAATTTGTGAAGTAGGACCTATTTGCGATATTGACTTATACACTATGCATTTACTGCATAATGTCAGGTCTGGGTAACAGGCGCTCGGTAGAGTAATTAATCTGCGGTGGGGGCCGCGGCCCGAGATGGACCGATGGGACTTGGCTGAGTGCACTGACATAGATTCCCTATTAAGCAGCCTTGTGGCTTTATCCCCCACTTCACATCTACGTGGACCCTCTCGTCTTATAGATACAAGCCTTGAAATGGGGCCATTTGCAGGCACGTTGAAGAGCCTAGGCCACTCTGTGTAAGATGGCTGACGAACAATGGAAACCTGCTTTTTCACGGTTCACGTCCGGTTCCTGAAGATCCTCGCAATGCCAGCAAAAGCGCATACACACTTCAGTGTGGCTTTTTGGTCACTGGTTTGGGAAGCTGGGGTTGTCATGGACGAATGTGGTTTGTATGCTGTGGGTGTCCCCGTTTCGGAGTCCTATGGGGCGATTTGTCCCTGTTCTATACCACCAGTGGCTTATATATGCTCAAAAGTAGCCCACACAGATGCATATATGCTGATTTTAGAGGTAAAGTTGCAATATATTCAATATGTTGTAATATGTTTATCGAATGCTTTAATATGATGCCATATAATCAGTTTTAGTAGCCAAACGACTTGGTTCTCGTCTGTTCTTCTTGCAGGGTTCGTGAGCTTCGACAACCCAGCAAGTGCACAGGCTGCTATCCAGGCCATGAACGGCTTTCAGATCGGCATGAAGAGGTTGAAAGTGCAGTTAAAACGGCCGAAGGATGCGAGCCGCCCGTACTGACAGAGCCCAATCCACACGGGGCTCTCAGCAACAGCACAGGTATGATTTTTAAGAGGAATACACAACTGTATATATACTTGTTACATGTGGGATGTATATATATTTACAAACTTGATACTGGTTTCTATTATTTATTAAATCTTCAGTATATGATATTTTATAATTATTTTACTTTATAAAATATAAATATAATTTACCATTGCATAGTATTCAAAATATTATTAAATAAATAGGCTATATATAGTTGTTATTGCTGTTATTAAATATTAAATAAATTTAGTGTGTGTGTGTGTGTGTGTGTGTGTGTGTGTGTGTGTATATATATATATATATATATATATATATACATATATACACACATACAGTGGGTACGGAAAGTAATTTGACCCTCTTAAATTTTTCACTCTTTGTTATATTGCAGCCCTTTGCTAAAATCAGTTACGTCTTCTTTCTCTTTCATTAATGTACACACAGCACCCCATATTTACAGAAAAACACAGAATTGTTGACTTTTTTTGCAGATTTATTAAAATATAAAAACTGAAATATTGCATGGTCCTAAGTATTCAGACCCTTTGCTGTGGCGCTCATATATTTAAGTCAGGTGTTATCCATTTCTTCTGATCATCATTGAGATGGTTCTACACCTTCATTTGAGTCCAGCTGTGTTTTATTATATTGATTGGACTTGATTAGGAAAGCCACACACCTATATATATAAGACCTTACAGCTCACAGTGCATGTCAGAGAAAATGAGAATCATGAGCTCAAAAGAAATTGCCTGAAAAGCTCAGAGACAGAATTGTGGCAAGGCACAGATCTGGCCATGGTTACAAAAAAAAAATCTGCTGCACTTAAGGTTCCTAAGAGCACAGTGGCCTCCATAATCCTTAAATGGAAAACGTTTGGCACGACCAGAACCCTTCATAGAGCTGGCTGTCAGGCCAAACTGAGCTATCGGGGGTGAAGAGATTTGGTGAGAGAGGTAAAGAAGAACCCAAAGATCACTGTGGCTGAGCTCCAGAGATTCAGTCGGGAGATGGGAGAAAGTTGTAGAAAGTCAACCATCACTGCAGCCCTCCACAAGCAGAGTGCCAGACGGAAGCCTCTCCTCAGGGCAAGACACATGAAAAAAACACCTGAAGGACTCCAAGATGGTGAGAAATAAGATTCTCTGGTCTGATGAGACCAAGATAGAACTTTTTGGCCTTAATTCTAAGCGATATGTGTGCAGAAATCCAGGCACTGCTCATCACTCATCCAATACAGTCCCAACAGTGAAGCATGGTGGTGCAGCATCATGCTGTGGGGGTGTTTTTCAGCTGCAGGGACAACTGGTTACAATCGAGGGAAAGATGAATGTGGCCAAGTACAGCGATATCCTGGATGAAAACCTTCTTCAGAGTGCTCAGGACTTCAGACTGGGACGAAGGTTTACCTTCCAACAAGACAATGACCCTAAGCACACAGCTAAAATAACGAAGGAGTGGCTTCACAGCAACTCTGTGACTGTTCATGAATGGCCCAGCCAGAGCCCTGTTGGTCATCTCTGGAGAGACCTAAAAATGTCTGTCCACCAACGTTTACCATCCAACCTGATAGAACTGGAGAGGATCTGCAAGGAGGAATGGCAGAGATCCCCAAATCCAGGTGTGAAACATCTTTCCCAAAAAGACTCATGGCTGTATTAGAGCAAAAGGGTGCTTCTGCTAAATACTGAGCAAAGGGTCTGACTACTTAGGACCATGAGATATTTCAGTTTTTATTTTTTAATAAATCTGCAAAAACTTCAACAATTTAGTGTTTTTCTGTCAATATGGGGTGCTGTGTGTATATTAATGAGGGAAAAAATGAACTTAAATGATTTTAGATAATGGCTGCAATATAACAATGAGTTAAAAAATTTCCGTATCCACTGTGTGTGTGTGTGTGTGTGTGTGTGTGTGTGTGTGTGTGTGTGTGTGTGTGTGTGTGTGTGTGTGTGTGTGTGTGTGTGTGTGTGTGTGTGTGTGTGTGTGTGTGTGTGTGTGTATATATATATATATATATATATATATATACACACACATATATACACACACAGTTTTATTATAATTTATTTGATATACTTTTATTGTATATTTATAATTTTCTTTTCATTATAGGATTTGAAGAGTGAAATCTCAAAAGGAATTTAACTTTTTCTTTCAAAACAAACAAGAACAACATGAATGGATTTTTTTGAAGACATATCAGCATTTATTTTACGAAGATGTTCAGTACAGAGGAGGGTTGCAGGTGAACCGGCACCGGTGGACAAACCACACTCGGCACAGCGCACGAAAGACAAGAGGAAGATCTCTCTAAAGACAGAGAACTCAACATGTCCTGTCTCTCGCTGAGCTTCGAACCGTCAGTCAAGCAACAAACAAAAAGAAAAAAACAAACAAGCGAGAACAACTTCGATTTCTATATACATATTATACACACATATGCTATTTAAAGGAAGAGGCGCTTATGGCTTTTATTACACTGGACAAATGAGGGTTAAACTTGAAGACCAAGGAAAAATGCAGTGGAAAAAAAAAGAAGTTCTTCTTGTCCCGCTAGTGGACTTTCTTTCTCTTTCCCTCTTTCCTTTTCTCCTGTCACCGTCTTTCAGCAAACGCAGGACATTCTGTGGTCACCGAGGTTTCCATGCCCTCAGTGAAACTGATAAATCTTTCACCCCAAAGGGAC
Organism: Rhodeus uyekii; assembly: GCA_037043235.1. Lineage (NCBI taxonomy): Eukaryota > Metazoa > Chordata > Actinopteri > Cypriniformes > Acheilognathidae > Rhodeus > Rhodeus uyekii. The sequence goes on along the minus strand of JAWRVZ010000218.1, from coordinate 929,845 downwards.
CAAAGGACCAAACATTTTTATTCCTCAACAGAAATATATAGTATTAATAACAATACTAATACTACAAACTACTACTAATGACATAAGTAAAAAAAAGAAAAGAAAAAAAAGAAAGAAAAAAAGCATAAATATTCGCTTCAGGTCGGAAGAGGAAAGGGATTTTGATTTCTTTTCCTTTTACATTTACATTTATAGCTACTGGGTTTCAGAATATTTAAACAAAATAGAAAAAAAGAAGAAAAAAAGTATTTTAAAAGCTATACTATTTTAGTGGAGTAGAATATGTGGATTGGAGGTTGTTAGGAGCATGTTCAGCCATTTTCATTCATGTAGAAAAAAAGAGGGAGGGAAGGTCCATCATCCATCATCTTTTTTTTTTGCTCAGATGTCAGAAATAGGCCACATTCCAGAGAGCAAATTCTGAGTATAACTATTTATGCATGTGCGACTTGTTGCTGGTTTAACGAAAACTTGGGTAGTTATTCAATACACATAAACAAACATATTTATCCGATGAAAGCTTTACTTATCAAACAGAATAAGCACCTGTGGCTTCAACGCAAACTATCCGCAATATATCTGCTGTACCATTGCACAAGTCAATAATCTGAAAAATACAGTTAACGCTTGACAGTGATGGGAAATGTACATTTTGTTTTTGTGCGCCGATTTAGTGCATTTTTCTACTAAAGAGGATCTAGTTTGATTTCATCAGGTTTATGATCGCGCTTCGTAAAGTATCGCCCACTTTACCATTACGAGGGACCAGCAGAGCTTTCATAATGTCCGTTTTGTGCATCTTTCAAGAACATAGTCATCAAACGGTTGGTGCCAAATGCTCAATATCAACTGATAAAGCACACTGGTAAGTGAACCAAGCAGTTACAAAGATACCAAGCCTTAAACCCTAACAGCCCACAAAATCTCCAAACTTGTTATTGCTTACAATTTCTGAAGCACATCAGAATTTTACAGGGACCATCTTGCAACATCAAAATAATAATCAAATTTTGCCTTGGAAACCTGCACAAAAAAAATAATTCTAAGAATATGCTTCTCAGACTAACTGTCTGCAAAGGTCTAATGAGAAACCTGTAAAGATCTCATGAACAGCTTGCAAATAGCAGTCATGGGGGGGTTACAGTTGGAGCAAACCGATCCATCACAAAAAAAAAACACAGTCTGACGTTATGGTGTACTTAACTACAGCTGTTGCTTTATATAGTCACATATATACATAAGAACTAAAAGACCCCGTGAAATCAAAATTGGAGTTTAGTGGTGCTTAGTTTAACATTCCCTAATTTACAGTCTTCTGGGAAAACGGAGCAAAATATTATTGGCTACATATTTTAGTCTCATCAGATGCTCTAGGGCAAGTCCTTAAACTGGAGTCAAAACGGACCAAAAATATTGATGACTCATCCTGCACTACTGATTTTTGTCCAATCAGACGCTCTGGAGTTAGAATGCTCCTCCCACAAATTACTGTATCTGTGCTTGTCTTTTTTTATGGATGTCCAGTAAAATTATCAATGAAAAAAATCTATGAAATATATTGAAAATGCCTATTTTGTCTCCTCGAAGATTTATTTTTCGATATTGTAGTGGAAAATTAGACACAATACTTAAGTGTCGGATTTTTGTGGCTGTTGGCCTTAACTTCTGATTTTAATCGCCAAACAATTTCACGGGGTCTTTATTAAATGGACAGTATTCTTGAAACAGTTGTTTTCCTGTGCAACGTTCTTGTCTGCCTTTTCATGCATTTCTTCCCGTTTTATCCCCACTGCCGTTAAGCTACGCTCGCCGTTTGCCAACTCGTCAATTCCGCTCTGCCTTCATAGACATGCCAAAACGAAAGATAATATAGTGACAGAAGTATAGGAAGTTCAGGTCCTCACAGAATTGACAAGTAAACAGAAATAGATGCAAAAAGAGAGCTCTAGAAATCTAGGTAGGACAGAAAAGCACATTTTTTGACCTCGTTTGATTTCCACTGTGGATATTTGACCTGTTTGTCTTACCTAAAAATATATCTGTATGTTAAATGTTTAATCTCGCAGACGTCAGAAATAAGTTTCGCTGGAAAACATTAACGTCGCCCGTATATCACAGCCGTTTTTTAGCCTCAGGTCGCGCCGAAATGGATCGCATTCGATTCACAGGTTATAATGGCCTTTTTCTGCTGAACTCTCTCCATTTCGTCTCCCCCTCTCCTGTCCTGTGGTGGCATATCAGAAACGTCGTGATATACAGACATGCTGCCCTCGGGCATCGGCGGTCTAATAACCTCAAGTTGCAAGGGCCTTCCTCACAGAATCTCTCCATGCCAGATGTGAATTATTAAAATCAAATTAAATTTGGCCTGCATGTAAAAGCAAGTGTAATACAAATTAAAAATGGCAACTAGTGCCTGAAGTTTAATAAGTTTGAAGGATGATATCATTACAGCCTGAAAGAAAAAAAATGAGATTGGAAAGGCATATAAAATGAAACTTGATGTGTTGTCGACGGCGTTAATACAAATGGGGGGTGTTTTGCACTACAGGTATTTCTGAAGAAACCAGACCACCAGCATTTCATACTTGCGTTTTTCCTCATTCAAACCTCTTTCACGTTTCGTTCTTCAGATCTTCATGCCGAACTTCGATCTGTGAGCATGCTCAAGGGGGGAAAGGGTGGGAAAGCTTCGGGGTTAAAGTGTTATAAAGGTACTACTCATATTAACGATATGATTCTTTAACTATGGTTTGTATGCTAAGGAAAGTAGCTTATTATAGATATGAAATCTGTATATTAGGGAACAGCAGCACATTTCTCAGATTCTATGGGGGAGTAGTCGGTGGGGCGGGTGGCTTTCGGGGTGGGCCGGGGTTTTTTGCTTTATAAAGATCATGTTAAAGTTCTGGTTTTCTCAGCACAAAGCATAAGGAAATATATATCAAGAGTATTGATTTTGCTGTGTGAAATGTGCAGAGGGAAGCCAGGCACTCCCTGCGCTGTTCTTAAAGCCTGGATGAGACAATGCTGTTTACAGTTGTTTTGGGTTTTCTTGTTAATGTTTCTTGATTTCTTTTGATATTTTCCGAGAAAAGAGAACGAGAGGTGCGCCATCTATCTCTGCGATGTGAGGGGTGCAGCATGAACAACTGAAATGGACAGTGATTCTGTTTATTTATTTATTTTCCCTTCTTTTTCTTTGAGACAGAGAAGATATGTCCAAGACAAATGCCTGAGAAACCAAACATCCCGTTGACATTTCTCAAATACTTGCTGCTTACATTGTTTTACTGTTATGCCTACTTATTTAATGATTTGCCAATTAATTTATGAACCTTTATTTATTTATTTATTTATTTATTCCTGACAACAATCTGTTTGTGAATCGCCTATTTATTGGTTATGTTAAGAAAATGTATGCATTGAAAAGAAACACTTAATGGGCTTCTCTCTTTCTCTCTTTTTTTCAATTTTACAATAAAATTTTAAATTTAAGTATTAAGTCTATTTGTGTTTGGTTTTTCCAGTAGTATTTGTCTCATTGCAGTTGTGTAAAAGTGCAAAGTCCTCTTTTTAACACAAAACATTACTTGGACGGTTGACTGTTAATGTCACGTGATTGCGTTCACGCCTTGTCATAATCGTAATTTCGAGATGACAGCACATGACGTACTCAGAACTGTTCGTGTCCCAACGCGAACGCATGGAAATTATGCGTTCAACTATCAACGCCTAAATGAATCTGCAGCAGTCACGCATACAAGCTTTCAGAAAATTCCCAGTTCACAAGTTGTAATGCTTATTTGACATGTCACTATCGCACCTCAGGTTCACTGTGAGAGGTGTGATAATCAGTCTATCTTTCTTTCATATGTAACGCTGTGTGTCCGACTCATTCTAGTGAGTAGATTTGTTCTAAACAAACCTCTCCGTCATATATGCGCTGTAAAGGATGGTTCACACAGAACAGGTTTTTGCTGAAAAATTTTACGTTTTAACTTTTAACAGCTAGTGGTTGAACTGGGTATTGCAGTCCAAATTCAAAATATTGGAGAGGCCCCCCACAGACCCCCAGTCAATATCAATGAGATAATTAGCCAACTCAGCATTCGATTTGAAACCTTTCTCGGTCTCTCTCAAGCGCATCAGGTAACCCGGGGTGTCGAAATACAATTGGGTAAATAAACTTGCAGTGGGCGGGATCACACAGACCAAAAAAAAAAAGACAGACATTCAACATGGAAGACATATTTTCAAAGGAATATAACTGACTATAGCATTGTTTTTTTTTCAGAGAAACAAGTATGTGAACTTAGCATGTTAAACATCTGCAAATATATTATGGTACAGTAATACCTCGGTTTACGAGTTTAATTCGTTCCAAGAGCGAGCTCGTATCCCAAAATGCTCGTACACCAAAACAATTTCCCCCATAAGAATGCATTAAAAATCAATTATTTCGTTCCACACGACCATAAATGCCCATTTTAAATATTTTGTTTTTATTTTACCCTATTAATTACAGTTAAAATTATAACCATTAAGATCTCATATAAATACTCTTTAAACAGACAATTAAACTTTAGACAATTAAACTCTAAAGATACTTGACAATTTACTGTAACTCACTTTGAGCAGCGTCTGCTGGCATGAATGAGATGAGAGACAGAGGAGGGAGGGGGAAAACACAAAACCTGGATTCAAGTGCAAATGAGTGAATTTATTATAATAGTTCAGAAAACAAACGAAGTTATAATCGTGGAACGGGAGACGCGCGCGCGACCACCCCGAGCTCCGGGAGACTAGCGCGACACCAACGCGAGCTCCGGAGTGGAGAGAAGTGAGGAGACAATGAATTCATGAACCACATATATATTTCACTACGTGAACAATAGCGATCACAATTAATTAATGTTATCACTTCTAAAAGTATCACTGTGGTGAATGATGCAGCCAAACAGAGCGAGGCTGAGAGAATGAATGCTTTAAGGGGTTATAAAGGGGTTGGAACTGCGGGACTGTGTTATGAGAGGCTGTCATTAGGATATTTCCAGTAAAAATGCCCGCGAAGATGCAGAGCGTTAGGACAAAAATGCGCGTGGGTGAGGGAAAAATTTGCTCGCACTCAGATACAATGCTCGTACACCAATTCAACCCTCCATGCTCGTACACCGATTTTCTCGTAAACCAAGTCGCTCGTAAACCGAGGTACCACTGTACATAGGGAATAGGGGATAGGGAATGGTTCAGACAGTGTAAATCTGCTTTCCATTGTTGTGAATGAAGTCTGGTTTCACATTAGAGTCATGTGAATCACCACAGCACACACACAGTTTGCTCCAGTCCAGAGACATGACAGGCAGAGACACAGAGCGGATCAAGTGTGTGAGTCAGCGCAGACCACAAGTGTATCGGACCCATTTGAATTCTGCACAGAATGCTATATTTTAAAGCGATATGGTGGTGATTATGAGGAGAAACTAAACACTATTGGCTATTTTGAACAAGGTGCTGTTCAGTATGTCCCGTCCTGTCCTCCTGTTTCAGTGGAAATGACATCAACACATTGATGATGCCGCATGTTTCAAGGCACTTCGGTGGGCCTTTAAAATTGGTAAGTACAATTAATTTTAGTAATCAGTTCATCCTAAACTAAACGGTCCTCTTTTTTCCCCCATAGGGATTGTAAAGAACGAATCATCCCAGTGAATCGGTTAGTCCTTAACAGTTCTCTCTCATGTAATAACGATTATTCTCAAGCTCTTATTTATATGCAGCTTGGGATCGACCATTCATTTTAGTGATGGAAAGCCTGATTGCCTCTAGTGAATTGGTTCAATCAGATGTTTTCTGTAAATGAACGGATAAAAAGATTCACCAATTTGAGTCCTTCCATGGCTTCTCAGGGCTAATTATATCTGAATATTTAGTTAATAGCTTAAATCATTTAAATGGTTAAAGCTTGCACTTTACAAAACGTGAAATAATGTAGGTCAAGAAGTAAATAGTCCATACTGTGAACTGTGAAGACGGATATATGAAATAGTGAATATACAGTTTGTCTGGCAGCTGAAATATGGGAAGAGAATAAATGATGCGGTTGAAACATTACAGTAATGAACTGAGAGAGAGAGAGAGAAAAGAAAGGGGAGAGCCTAAAAAAAGTGGAGGCAGTGGCTCATGAAATAAATTGGCCCAATTACAATAAAGTGTGGCTCTTGGTCAGCGTGCGGGCCGAGCAGTTCATCTTTATTACAATCTGTTAATGAAAATCAATCCTCCTCCTGATAGACTCTTATCTCCACGGCCTCTGAGCGCCTCACACGCGAGAAGATAATAAATTAGGGTAATATTGCCTTTGATGAGGGAGTGAATTGCAAATTATTATAACTTTCCAAGATTTATGATACAGATGCCTAATTTTCAGGCTTGGTTTTTCCAGGCTTGGAGGTGTGGAGAGGGGCCATTTGTTAAAAAGTTCTGTAGTGCAGACTTATTAACCAATATGCAACGTGGAAACAGAATGCAGGGTTGTAGACCCGAGAATGAACAAATGACCTGTATGAATGTTATATTTTTTCTAGAGTAAAATAAATTAAAAGTACATGCACTTAAAAGTATTAGAAATCAATCAATACGGAACTGCATCTTCACTCTTTTACTTAAGTAGTGCACATTTTTTCAAATTAAACTGCAGTTTCATCTGGAATAAAAGATGATGGGGATTATCCAAAGTGACGTCAGCCTAAAAGGAAAAAAGTGAACGCGTTTTGCCAAAAGGTTAGAAAGACATGCAAATATGTTCTTTAAAATAACGTGCACTACTGAATCGAGCAAAATAACAAACGTTTTTGTTACGCAAAAGAATTGGAATTTATTTAAATCCAAATGAGATTGACGTACAAGAAGCCACGCCCAGATTTTCTAATTGGCTATTTTTATTAGTTATTGTTATTGTTTCTGTTTTGTTTTATTTCTCTGACATTATTTATTTCCCTCTGATTTTAGGGTTAGGACAAAATTTTCGGACAGGATCAACAAAGTACAGTAGTACCTCAAGATACGAAAGGCTCAACTTACGAAAAATCCAAGTTACGAAAGCAAAGACGAAAAATTTTACTGCTCCACATACGAAAAGTTTTCAAGATACGAAAGGTTTCTGAAAGTCCGAGATTCGCCCCATAACAATTTTGAAACTCGCGCCGCACGCCGCCATCTTAGTTATAGTAGACTCGCCACCATCCTCCTGCTCTCCCATTGGTTCCTGATGCTAGCCAAGCCATGAGATCCTTCTCTCTAATTGGACAGCATCCCTCCCATCATGCATCTTCTATACATACGTGCTGGCGTGCTTTAGCTCAGCCACTCCGCACCCGAAACTTTACATTTTTTTTTTTTTTCGTAAAGTTAAGTGTACGTACGTACGTTATCTGCCGTTTGTCCTCCTCCTCCTCTGCCGCCACTTTCGGAGATAGCCTCACTTGAAAGGTAAGCTTCGACATTTTACGTTATTTCATTGTTTATAGGTCAATTTAGCTTTATTATGAAATTTAATGGGGTGTTTTTGGAGGGATTGGAACGGATTAGCCATTTTACATGTAAAATGTGTTCCAAGATACGAAAAACTCATTATACGAAGGCCGCCTCAGAACGGATTAATTTCGTATCTCGAGGTACCACTGTATGTTGATCCAGGAACATTTCTTGGCAAAATCATGGTGACCGCATGAGGTAAGCCCCAAAAATAAAATACAGCTTTAATGTATCCAGTAAGACTAAATGCTTGAGGTTATGGCTCTTAATTATTAATTAAAAGGCATTCTTGTAAAGAGACCCATCCATCTATCAATTATCAATCAACGTGCGGACATGTCCCGTACTGTCTATTTATCTTGCCAAATATCCTACTAATGTCCAATTAATTTTTCCGGTCCGAATATTAATCACTCTAGAGGCTTATTTTAATTAATTAGCCCAATAATTGTCCTTGTTTATTAGATCAAAGTGAGCAAAGAACAAAGTGGATTCTCCTTTTTTTACACATTTGTTTATATACCTAATTAAATACTGTGTCTAGAACAGAAGAGTATACTCATTATAATAGCACTAATTAAAAGAAGGAATGCATTGTGAAGCAGGAAGGCCCAGTGAGACCAAACCATAAAACGTGGTATAAAAACACAATAAAACCAGGCGTTGTACCAGTGTAAAAGAATTATATAGCTGTCAGCATGTTAACTGTATGAGATGATTTCTGACAGCTCTTAGCATGAAGAACCTGCCTCTTTTCTTCTCCTCACATCGGGCGCAGTTTAAACTTGAGAGTGATGGAGTGCCGAGAGCGGCAAAGTACAAGAGAAGGGCAGTGTTGGAAAACGCTTAGTTTAGCATGATGAATGTGCTTAAACGGACGACGTTTTAACACGACCCCAGTCATTTCATACCGGTTTCCACCCAAGGCCTGAAGGGTCCTTAACTTTGCAGGAACATGAGTGAAATGGACGCAAAAAACAGGTTTGCTGAAAACGCGAAGGGCAAATGTCAACTGCTTTCATGGCTAGCCAGTCAATCCTAGAATTTGTGTGGTTTCCTTTGTGTCATTAATAAATTAAGTCCAAAACAAAAAATGTCAACCAACTGAAAATTGGTTGATAAAATTTGGGCTGGTTTTTGATGCATAAAAACCCACCCAAATTTCATATAAATTTCTACATTAAAACAAAATGTGAGCGCTTCCTCCTCTTAACGTGTTCCTCGTTACAACAGCCTATTTTCTATGATTTTTCTGTTAGTTCTTGGTTTCTGAACTCACCTAACTTTGACTTTTTCATGTTTATGTATGAAAAACATGAACCCCCCCCTCTTCATTTCAGTATGTAACTGTGTAAATAGCGAGGCACTAATCAGTTCATCATTAGAACATCTTTTTAGCTGATAATGACATAAAAAGTTACATGGTTGCCAGTGAGACTAACACAGGTGTAAGGAAATAATGTTAAGGAAAAATGTGGAGTTACACACACTTTCAACTATAGCACCCTCTGTGGATTGGAAAGTGTCATACAATCCAGCGGCCATGAGGTAGTCACAACTCTTTTTTAATATGGAAAACAACAGATTACATAATATAGCACATATTAGTTATGTTTATACAAACAAAAAAATTCTAACTGTAAGAAACTGCTTCAAAACATTATCAACTATACACAGGTGAATGTACACATATAAAACACATATATACACTCTTTCAATATATTATTATATAAAGAATTTGTTTCGTCTTGTCCTTAATAATCGAAGCAGCTTGAAGAGGTCTTTTTCTACCGTGACTGGAGCTTTATGGGTGGATGGATCCAGAACCAAAAATATATGGATAGGTAGCATTTCATGTAGTTGTTGGATCCTGTGTTAATAACATATTTTCTTATTTCCGAGTATAAAGTTTGAAGTGCACCTAAACGTGTGTGATTCTGGATGATGTGCATTATATGACACGTGTCTATGATAATTTCATCCATTAATGTCACATCCGTTTCAACAGTTTCCACTCTTTAATCTAAAAAATATGCAGATATATGCAGATTAGCTGCCTTCATTGTTTACAGATTCAAGCTCCTTTGTCGATTTCACATTGAGAAAGCCTGGAGTGTGCCATCATCCGTTCAGATGAAGAAAACACTGCATGTTTAAATGGAAATGAGTCCGTTCGGATCAGTCTCTTAACTTGCAGACAGTTTGAAATCAGTTTGATTGTTTTTCCAGGAGGGTTTCACGGTTGACGAACAGTCTTGCTGGTGGGTATCCATCTTCAAGCTGGTGTCTAGACCAGCTCCTTCAGTTCAACAGCAGCAGAAGAACCAGCGCTGTGAAAACCGAAGGTGTAACTATCGTTCCCCTACTATAAATGTGTGGAGTCCTGGGCAAACTTTGTTTCAGAGTGCTGGGTGGAAGTGCCTTAAGGTCCTCCAGGGCGCCGTATGCAGCCATGGAGAACTCCGGATCGCCTGTCGTGAGGAGATCGAACACGCACGACTGGAAATAAACATCCTCCACCTGGAGCATCTCTCGACACTTTGTTGTTGCACGTTCCAACATGTCCACGTGTGCCGAGAGGCCTGGCTGCAGGTCGCCGCCATCGTCCTCCCCGTACCAGCCGCCCGTGAGTCGCGGCGGACGCAGGCTCTGCTGCCGGTTGAGCACGTGGGCTTTGATGACCTCACTGCGTGGGCAGCCGTGCAAACACAGCTGCAGGCCACCGTTCTCCTCCGCCAAGTCCTCGGGCATGCGGATGGCAAAAGTCAGGTAGCGACCGACCTGCCTCACGATGATGGACGTGCCCAGGTAGCGAGCGTGGATCTTCACCTGCCGTATACCTAGACCTCCGCTACCCTCCACGATCCATAAGCCGTCTCCTTTCCCACCGCTCCGCGTGCCGTCCTGAAACGCTGACGGCAGGTCCTCGGTGGTGGCCTGGTACACCTTCTGCTCGGTGCAGTCATGATAGGACTTGAAGATAACGGTTATCTGCAGGGGAGATCAAAAAGGAAATGTTGAGTAATAGCTCACACTGAAAATCAATACATGAAATTGCTTTCAATTGACTAGAGGATTGTTTCAACATTGTGTTATTGTGCAGCCTGAGTTTTGCTTTAAAAACTGTGTTGCAACACGTCTTAACCAGGGATGTATTTCTCAAATGTATCATAAGCCTAAGTAGAATGTGGAACCATTAGCACTAACTATGATCAACTTATCTCACGATACTGTAGAGAAACACAGCCCTGGTCAATGAGGTTTTAGAATCAGTAATAGAATTGATACAGTAGCTTTTATTTTTCCATTTCCAGTAGAACTAACTTTATGTGCTTTTGACATTTTTATTATACTTTAACTTCAACCTCTTTTATTCCAGATTTATTTCAATTAACGTAATTTTTTTTACTAAAATGCCAATACTGAACCAAATACGGCAAAAAAAAAAAGATAAACTGAAGCATCCAACCAACAGCGACCTCTTTGGTCCAAGATCCTGTATTATATAATTAAATTATATATACTTTACTATATATAAATAATACATGCTAATGTATTAAACATAAAAAAGTGGAATGTGGAAGAGAAAACAACTAAAACCATTTATGTTGATTGAAATAAAAACAATATTAGTTGAAAAACTAAATGTTGCAATAACTGAAATGAGTTTAAAGCTTTAAAGTGATAGAATTACAAAGTGGAAATAAACTAAAATAGAAATAAAAATAAATATAAACCTAAAAACAATAGCATTATTATTTTTTTTAAAGCACATAACTGAATTACTAAAAATGTAAACATTAAAATTAATATATAAAATATTAAGTATATAGTAATAAATTGCAGTATGTAAAATATCAATGGAAGAGTGAAAGAACTAGAGCTGAACAGGTGACGCCACATGATGGCAGTAGAAGAACAGAGGAAAAACAATTTGGCCATGTCTGCCAGTATGCAATCTAAACCAAAGTCAGTCACTAATCAATGGAAAATCCATCTGTACAATTTTCAAGGAGCTGTAAACCATCAACTGTCAATAAGGTTTAGTCGTATTTTTCAGGATCGTCCAAATATGTCCACTAGATTTAAGACTAAAGAAAGAGAACTGAGGACACTCAATTAATAAAAATGAATTTTGTGTCAATTTACTAGGCCATCATGAGCTCTTCTTGGCCCAAAAAATAAATTAATGAGAAATCCTTAAACAATTATTCTCATAAACACTTTATGTTAAAATCAGCGGCCCCTGAAAGACTATTAAAGTGACAAGTTTTATGTGTCCTAGTATTATATTACTTTCCCTCTGGAAAAAAAAAAACACACAGATATTGTCATTTCTGTAATACTTCATGTCAGTTAACCTTCCAAGAACTAACCGACCGTAACTGGAGGCTGAATAATTTATTTTCCATTCCTTCTTTTATGTGTGTCCCCTACCCTTTCTAAAACAGCTGGGGGATTCTATTATAGTCTTTTGGTCCTGCATTTCCAACATGGCTCAACAGTCTAACTCCATGTCCCTTAATAGAAGGAAGAGAGAGAGAGAGAGAGAGAGAAAGTCCTTCTAATGACATCATTGTTTGGGCTGACTGCCTCTCTCAAGCTTTTGGTTTGAATGATTTCTTTGGACTGTGCAAAGAAAGTTTCAGTTACATTCATTTGGTAATCTATATCTGTAATACTATAATATAAACTGATATAATTTGCCATACATATTTATATAGTATTGAAGGAAAATGTCTGCGTGCTCTCCAAAGCTATTAGACTAACTTTCTTCTGTAGAAGAAGATATATATTCTTTTTTAAAGTCATTCTAAGTTTTTGTCTTTATAAAGACACTCAGTGGAGTTCAAATGTAGATTTTAGACCCTATTGACTTTCATTGTACAGACAAAAGGTTGAAAAACTCTGCAGAAGAGGTTTACATCATGACCATTTTCTTTAGTTTTTCACATTTTCATCACTTACACTGATGGCAAGGCTTCAAAACTTTTACCCACTCTCATAAAAACAAGAGTTTTGCTTCTTCAAAGAGATCACTAAAGTTTGAGAAGGTCAGAATTGCACTAAGGCTTTTTATACAACTAACCTTGTTGGTTGCTGTCGCGCTGGAGCCTTCAACCACCGGTACGTTTGTGACTTGAACTGAAAGGTACCGGTTGTGGATGAGCGGCCAGGCTCCCTCAACCCTACATGTCTGGAACTCATCCCGAAACGTCCGCAAGTGAGGATCGCCGAATAATCCACAATGTCCGTACTTTTTCTGTTGGGCCGCCGGTCCTGAGGCGAGCACCCTGCTTTCATAGTTGCAGACGTCCACTACCGGCGGCTTCGAAGTGCTGGGCGCTTTAGCCGACGACGTTGGGCCGTCGCTTGAACAGTTGTGCTGTGCAAAGAGCTCTTTAATACGGAATACAGCGGAGTGGTACACCAAGTCCCCCCTACAACCACGAGCCGTGCGACGCGTACACAACGAGTAGGCCCTCAGAGAGATGCAGTAGTCCACATCTGGAAGCACCTCCTCTTGCAAGCCACCGGAGGGTGAGAATGAGGCCACGTACTCTGCATTACAGCGCTGAATTCGACATGTTTGGCAGCACACTGTTGAGAATCAAGAAGTAGTAAGCATTAATGAGAATCATTTGAAACTGGGAGAATCATTATTTGATGGTTGGTTGGTGATGAAGATATACAGAATTAAAGTTCTTAGCCTTGGTGATCTATACACTAAATCTCTTTAACAGCTACACAACTGTTGTATTTTGTCATTCTGACACATTCATTGGTTGCATGCGAGGCAACAAGGCATCTGAAAAGAGAACTACAAGCTGCCAAATGCTTTTCCAAACAAGGAAACATACCTTGTCTAGAATGCTTATGGTCTAACAAAGGTGTGGAAATAGTAACTGCTTCATTTCATGTGATGACTTCTAAATGCTTTGAATATAGGCCCAACAATAACAAACGTGATGGAATTTAGGTAGCATAAGTAAAAATATCAAGAACACCCATTGCTAAGAACAGGTAATTGTATTCTACAGGGTTTCCACGCCTTTTGACAAATGACTGAATTTAAATTCTTCCATGACTTCAGAGTAGTGTGCGGGTGATGACTGAAAATATTGCACAATAACATGAAAGTAGTGTTCACAGGTAAGTTAACATAAGACATTGTTCATTTTAATAATGAATACTGTACATTTTCTATATTACTCATCATCCACATAGCTACAACTCTGTGGAAATTAATGCAAAATGTATGAGATAAGATGTAATTTATGACTAAGCTATGCAAAGTTGTGAGACAGAGCATTAGTCTGTAACATACATGTACAGACTCATAAGTGCATTACTCATAGTAAAACAGTGGTATGTCAGGATCCATTTAACGTGATATTGATACATGAACCAGGCAGACAAAAAACATTAATAGTTTGATTTAAATTTTCTCAGATTGTGTGCATATATCGTGAATTCTTCAGCCATTATCATACAGAATTGTAAACAATACCTAGACTCTTTAAACGGACTATTATAAATTTATATTATAGTTGTTTTTCAGTCTAAAACTTTTGCCTTTGCATACTACTCGTTTAATATATATACACCATTAAATATGATTTAATAGATACATTAAATATCCATGTTTTATTGTTGGAGACTAATGACTACTTAAAATAATTCTAATGTAGCTAAACATTATCAATCATACTCAAGAGCATGCAAAAAGTGTTTGTTCACTTCCATCCATACAACAAAACAAAAATCGCATTTTACATTTTAAGTCACACTCGGGAACGTTAAAAACTCTCTCGCGACACAAAAACATCATGCGCGTGCTTTTCAGAGAGGCGTAGGCGGTCAAAACGCGCACGTCGCGTAAAGCGTAAATAACTCGTATTTTCTGTTAAATTCCACAAATAACTGTGCGTTAACGAGATACGAATAATTTTCATCTTCAACAGTCACGGGCTTTCGAAGTAAACAACGACACAGTGAGAAGCTAACCAGCTTAGCCAAAGTTTTCCCAAACTCATAAAACATCTGACCAAACTATACAACACGCTGTAAAACACCAGTAAATCGTGAGGATTCAATACGGACATGTTTTCAGACGGTAAGCATTACGCTTGGTTCTCAATGCCAATACTGAAAAGATGTTTATTGAGTTTACATCTTTTCACAAACACGGCGCTGATTTGCTAGCGAGTTAGCCAACTCTGGCCTAGAGAAGAGCGAAAAGCGCATTAATATGAGCGACAGGCGATTGCGTTACGTAGTGCGTATAACGTATTAAACTGCTTTTTGTACTGCTATAACATCTTCCCTCCAAACGGCAATAGAAAGTTTTCCCAAAAGCGCTCGCTCCGGGATGACATGATGAATACGAGGAAAAAACAACAACATAAAAAAAATAAAAATGAACATTTACCTGGTCGGAGTAACAGGCACATAGAAACCGCTAAAAGACAAATCCAGTCCCAAAGCTGCCGCTTAGCCAGGTTGAGAGTGCCGCTTCTCCCCATGCCAATCCATTCAGTTTGATTGCAGTTCTCCAACTGCTGCTCATCGGCGTTGAGGCTGCGAGAAATCACACAAGTTTTTCATTCCCTTCCCCAGCCACTGTCATTCAAAGGGGAAAAGTGCTGAAAAGCATCGCATGGGAGGAGTTTCTATCTCCAGCCCTTTCCCTGAATGCTGACAAGTGCTCAGTCACGTCTTTATGGGAGTTATGCAGTGCATCGATTCTTTCTTTAAGAGAAAAAGCTTCATAACCTTGCACGAGTTTCTTTTTTTAATACAGTTACTTGTTAAATGTTGCCATGCCTTGAATGAAGTTAGTTTCTTGGACATTAAAACTCAGTGTTGGGATTTAAATTCAAGTGAATTTATAGTAGAAAAGGCGCTCGTAACTCAAAACATGCCAGCCGTGGGAATAAACCACTGTTTTCTATCAAGCGCATGTCTTCGGGCAGATTAAAGTCTGCAAAGCTTATTCTGATCTATGATCTATTCAATAAGTAGAGAAAGATTGAAGAAATTAAAATAGCCTAGCCTGAGGGTTTGGTTTTGTGATGCTAATCCTACATTCTCTTGAGTAATATCATGGTTTGTTGAACTGATTTGAGCTGGTTTATGGTTTGATCATGTTTGCGGTTAGTGCTTTGAGATATGAGGTTACACTTTGATTATGAAAACAAAACAATATATTGCTTACCGTTTTAAAGGATTGTGGGGATCCATTGAAACTGTAACCTTGGAGTAAACACAAAATGTATACATTAATTTTGATGTAGAGCATTTTATATATGTCTGTGCATATAAATATTAGAGATGCGTGATTCTAGATAAATCGAGAATGAAAATTATAATATTTTGTCTAAAAGAAAGATCACAATTCTGATGACGCAACACAACAAAATAGCATGTACATGTACTTTGAATGTTTGTAACAGAAATAACGATACCGTGTGGTTTAAAATAAAACATATACAGTAATACCTCGGTCTACGAGTTTAATTCATTCCAAGAGCTCGTAACTCAAAATTCTCGTACACCAAAACAAGTTTCCCCATAATAAAGCAATAAAAATCACTCAATTAGTTCCACATGACCATAAATGCCCATTTTAAATCATTTTGGGGTTTTACCCTATTGATTACAGTTACAATTATAACTATTAAGATCTCATATAAATACTAATTAATAATTGACAATTAAACTCTAAAATACTTGACAATTTACTGTAATGCACTTCAGCTTTGAGTAGCGTCGCTGCTGCCGTGATGGAGATGAGAGGAGGGTTTTACTGCTTACAGGGAGAATTTCGTACCTTCTTTCTTACTCATCTTGAGGGCCATTGTCTATTTGCTGTACTGTACGTATATATTTCACTACGCGAACAATAGCGATCACAATTAATTTAACAACACAAGGTAAAACCGCTGTAAATCACTTATAAAAGTATGCACTGTGGTGAATGATACAACCAAACCGAGCGACGCTGAGAGAATGAACGAGTTAAGGGTTGATAAAGGGGTTGGAACCGCGTGACTGTTTTGTGAGACGCTGTCGTTAGGATATTTCCAGTAAAAATGCGCGTGAAGCTGCTGAGTGTTAGGACTTTTCCACACAAAAATGCGCGTGGGCGAGGGAATATTTTTCTCGCACTCTGATACAATGCTCGTACACCGATTTGCTGGTATACTAAGTCACTCGTAAACCGAGGTATTACTGTATACACTTTCAAATATGTGTAAACAATATAATAAAAGGTATTGAGATTATATAGTTATTCTTATATCTTCATAGGTTGGTTAAAGTTTGAAGTCAGACGTTTTATTCTCGCTCACAGCAATATGTGCATTAATATAGGTAATAATCATTACTAAATACTACTTCTGGAGAACTGTCTGCCCCATGAAGCATTCCTGTCTCAGGGCGATAGTGGTATTGATACTACAGAGATATCATTCACAATCTGGCCACTGAAGCAAATACCTCATTCACGAAGGTGGATGGATCAGCGAGCGCCTTACAAGCACCATATGCCAGTAGATGACTTGACAAGTCCATTGGACGGAGAAAGGGTTCTTTCTTTACCCCACATTTGTGAGCATATTACATTGCATGACCCAGCGAATATACATATTCCTCTGATTGAAAGAAGAAGGGAGCGAGTCAATTACAGAGATGAAACAGGTAAGAAAAGAAAAGAAAGGAACGGAAAAGAAGGGATAAGCCAGTACATTTCTCCTGACACTGACTCACTTGTTCTTATACAATAGTGGAATGAGGTCAGTCTGGTAAAATTAGCCATCCGCTTCATGGCAGGACTGAATGCCAGGCCAGTGAGAGGGGACAGAGAGTCTCCATTTGAGAGCAGGAGAAACCAGAGAAATAAAGAGACTACATTTTTTGACAGGGAGTGAGATGAAGTATTGGGAAGAGAAGAGAAGAAGGTCATATGCTAAAATCCCAGAACTCCTACTCAGCATAAGTTAAGAAAAAGAAGTGAAATGTAATGTGACAAACCATTACACTAAGTAAGAGGGCAAAAAATACGTGAATTTAATAATGATTCTTTTCCAACGAGTTTCCCAAAGACTCCCCTCATCCGTCATTGGCTGAAAAAAAAAGCAAACTCACGCCATTGGTTGAGCTGCTGTTGCTGATGTCGGGGCTGGCTGGGACAGTCGGGATGTTCAAACAAACATAGCGATGTTTTCTTAACGCCACAGAGCCAGTGTTTACACTCTTCAAGGGCCTCACAAACTTAGAGTTGTCTCTGCATATTAAGCTGGAGAATGTTTTAACAACGAAAAAATTGCACACTTCCACTATAAGAAAACAATTGCCTGAAGTTTTATTAATCTATAAATTCAAAGGTGGACATAAGAGTGTGAGAAACAGGAAAGTGACAGAAGGAGAGTAGGAGAGGGAAGAAAAAGAGGAAGAGGCATTGGGTTTCCACTGACTGTATGTCTGGGCAGCTCCATATGGTCCTCATTAAGGTGCTCACTGTGGGAGCAGCTCCACACCGCGCTGCTTGTTTTTGTTATTAGGCCCATCACATTTTGGTGTGGAGGGCGCTAGAATATTGGGCCACTGACAGGTCTTGCCCAGTGATTCTCAACCATAGTTGTGATCATGAACCAAGACTAAAATGATTAAAATTGTTTCCAATAATTGAAATAAAATAAATGAAAAAATCTAAAAATATTGCTTTGGCTTGGTTCGCTTGTTTTTTTCTTGTCGTTGGTAGTAGTTCAAGTTTCGCGGCCTCAGTGCATCGCGGATTTTTCAATGAAAACTCAAAAACAGTGCCGTATCAGCCGTATAGAGGAAAGCAGCGTTGTTTCATTGTGATGCAAGAGAAAAGGTTTCCCAGAATGCCAGACAAAGAGAGAATCTCTCTCAGAGGCTTTGTACCCACCCACGGGCTCTCAGACAAGACACGTGATTGGTTCCCGGCACAAGATCGACCAATGAGAGCACAAGTGGATGTATCCCGAGAGCTGATTGGCTGATCCTACTTCGTGGATTTTTACCTTCCGGTTCACATTAACCGTGATAAACGAGGGATCACTGTATTAGACAAAATATCAAAAGGTTTGATTGGACACAGCTTATATTGGTAACTTTATTTTGATTGTCCCTTTTGAACATTCTGTTGAGTGTGTGCGCAAGTACATCAACTTATTCTAACCCAGGGGTGGGTAAACTACAGCCCGCAGGCCATATCCCGCCCGTTGGGCTTTTTAATCTGGCTCGCCGAACTTGTATTAAACCTCCATCATTTTACATTTCCCTGTGATGTTACTCTGTCGCGGCTGCAAGCGGCAGTGGTGCTGAAGCTTTGGTGGAGAGTAAGCGTTCACCCCCCCGTCAAAAATCGCGTATCGCGCTCACAACCCCCCCCCCTTCCCCCGTCAACAATACCTCACCTCGCAACATTACCTCACCTCGGCCTCTGTCAATTTTAAGAAACCAATGTGGCCCGCGAGACAAATAGTTTGCCCACCCCTGTTCTAACCCTACCAGTCTACTAATACTCTACTAACACTCTAATGAGAGTTAGCAGACATGTAGGTGCAACATAACTTATAGTCAACTGAATGTTTTAAAGGTACCGTCAAAATAAAGCCAAAATATGAATGCATGATAAAACAGTTTGTTGCATTTTACTTATCTTTCCCCCTCTGCTGTCCATAACAAGTGAGCCACCAGTTGAAAACCACTTATCTATCCAGCCACCACATTACTGAGTTGAGTCTAGTGTCCTTCAACTGTGAGAAATGAGGGCTAAAAACATGTTTACCCACACTATGTAGCTAAATTTAAACTTTTCTCAGTAGTGCATTTGAGTCACAGAGGAGAGATTTGCTTCACTGGGGACAGAGACTCAGAGCAATTACCATAGATAACAGGGACAGAAGTGTGTGCCTGTAAGAGCCTGCCACTGATACCATCTCTGCTCAAGGATCCCACTTAACTGCCTTGATTGATGCCCAACTGAACCCAAGGGGGTACGAAAAGATAAGTTCTTTGTGGGTCTTAAGTGGATTGCTTTCTACCTGAGAGTTGTTGTGTTTCATTATTTGTAATGATTGCACTTGAGGTACATTTAATTGCAATGGGAAAGTAGTTGCATTTGAAAAGAGTTTCTGTGTACTGACATTTTGGATTTAATAGTTTTGATAGACCAACAATATGAAGTATTTACAACCTAATTGTAGGTGCTACACAGTCTGCTTCCTTCAAATCCTTTTTTACCCCCTCACTCAATCTTAGAGCTGTTTCCTTCTACTCAAGAGATGCTGTTGACATAGTGTCAAGCTCAGTTCTTAAAAAAAAAGATAAACACACAAGTAACCTTAGATTTAGGGTCATGAGGTCTTCTCAGTTTGGTGAAGAAAGATAGAGGAAGTACCGGTAAACAAAGGCAGAATGAGGAGACGCTTTAGATCTCCTCTCTCAGAAAAGCTGAGCTTAAGCAAAGGCAATCTGTAGGATCAACGCTGAGCTGCTCCCATCCATACCTGACAATAGGTGAATCCAGAAGACTTTGTTCTTGAACTTTAGGTTTCCGATTAATAGCCACATACAACAGAAAATATTGCAAGGTGATTCCACTCAAGATGTTTTACTTACTAGTAGGTGTGGTCTGATATGTGTCCTATGTGTAGAGAATTGTTGATTGTATAGATTGTAAGGTCTCTTTATTTAAAGAAGATATTCTGCAGAAGTCCATATAGTGGGATCTAAAACTACACCGCAGGCAATAAGGCCTGATTTCACGAACAGGACTTATATTAAACCAGGTTTAGGCCTGAGTTCAATTAGGACATTTAAAAAGCTTTTATAAACAGGAAAACTTTTAAGCTTAAAAAGTTACTGGTATGTGTCTTGAGATATGTCAGTGTAAGTTGCTTTCCGTTAAAACAGCTCAAACGTGATTTTAGTCTGGGACTAGCTAAGGCCTTGTCTGTGAAACCAGGGGTGATATAATTTTCAAAATTTATATTTTTTTGTACCACAGAAAGTCATACTTGTTTGGAATTATCATTTTTGGACGAGTTACTTATTCCATGTGGTCTAAACGTTGATTACATTGATTTTACTACATCAGTTCAATCAACTTTGAAAATGTTTGTTTTATTTTATTTTAAATAGGTGTGTTTACATGCATTAAATTTCGTTAATCTGAATGAATTCAATCCGATTTTCGCTTCTTAAATCTTAAACTTTGCAATCAGATTCAGATTATTGTTTACACGTGAATTTATGTATTCCACATAAAACTTCTATCCAAGTTGCCACATTCAGAACTGGAGAAAGCCACTGCAAAACTGTCACCAAAGCTACCATGAGCATAACTGTCATTTGCCTTGATGACATACTTAAAAGGAAAACTGATAAATATGTCAGAATAGCTTTTTCACAAAGTATTTTTAAATCTGGTTGAGAAAATACCTGTTATTTCACGTCTACACCACCCTTTTCAATCCAATCTAAATATAATTCTTATTGAGATCAGTTGGATCAGTTGAGGTGTTTATATTAAAGGGATATTTTACCCAAAATGAAAATTGACTCACCCTTGTGTTGTTCCAAACCTGCATGAGTTTCTTTCTTCGGCTGAACACAAAAGAAGATATTTTGAAGAACGCTGGTAACCAGTTGACTATATTTTCTATTATAGAAGTCAATGGGTGTTGTCAACTGTCTGTTGTTACCAACTTTCTTTAAAATATATTCTTACAAAATTTTCATTTTGAGTTGAACTATCCTTTTAAGTCTTTACAAAACAACTGGACCATCAATCTACTTTCTAATAGATTATTTGGGTATGTGTAAACGTATCTAGCATAATCTTATACTTTATTATACAACCTTTGTTATCACTGTCAAACTGTAGTATGTGGACTGAAATAACCGTTAAGAAGTAGGAACAGAGCAAAAAACATCCTTTCAATTGATGCAGTTGAAATTGTGAAATTACTCTTAGAAGTGCATATAGTCTTTTCAAATATTTTTGCTGATGTACTCTGCATAATAACTGATGTGAGAAGGGAAGAATGCAAGGAAAACTCTTAAAGTTCTCTTGCTCTCTCTCTCTCTCTCCCTCCCACAGCAGCACCTGCTCAGGCTCTCATTTCAAACCTCTCAGCTGTGGGAGAATTCTGTGACCAAATAAATCCGTAGAATCAAACGTGACTCCCACTCCCAGACCTTCAAGTCCAGCCCAGAGCTCAAGCCATGGGAACACAATACGTTCGATAGAATGCAACAAACTATGACTTTTTTCAAGTTTCAAAAAGTAGTGTATATACAACTTTTGCTTTACATTCCAAACCTTCTATGGTCTTATAATAGCTACTTTATGGTCTTATAAAGTAGTTACTGACTGATAATTGTCTCCCCCATTGAAATTTTGACCTTTACAGCTTAATAATTGAGTCAGTTAGATGAATTCAAGAAACGACTCAGTCCCATTTGTGAACAAATAATTTCAGTTTTGTAAAAAGATCTGACTCAAAAGGACAAAAAATCGAATTTGTGAACAAATTTCAGTCTGATCTGCTGATAAGACTATTGCAAGACTTCATAAAACCTTTAATATAGTGCACACACATCATAGATATTATATTCAATGATATTTAGAAAAAAATCAACTTTCTTGTTCCACAAATGTTCTTTTTTAATTTTTTTTAATATAATTTAATTTTAAAATTCAACATTTAATTCAAAATAAAATAGAACTTCTTTACTATATTGAAATGTAATAATATAAAAGCATATAAAAATTATATAGATTAAAATTATAAAAAGCATATAGCATATAAAAATATTTCCTTACATACAAAATGTCCTTACATTTTTTTTATTGTATTCCTTTGTAAAGAGGACAATCCACCAATAATTTCATATTATATATATCACAGATCATTAAGGTTATCCCGAGGAAACTCAGATCACAGGAAATAACAGCAGAATTTTCTTTCTTTCTTTCTTTCTTTCTTTCTTTCTTTCTTTCTTTCTTTCTTTCTTTCTTTCTTTCTTTTTTGTTAGACAAAGATGTTAGTCGAAAGCAAAGTAACGTCTAGTATAAGTGTTGTCTAAGCTCTAAAAAGCAAATAACAAAGATTCTCCAGTGTCTGACTCTAATATGTTTCAGAATACACTAAAAAAAAACTTTTTTACGACTATACTCTGCATTTAAAGTATTTGTTTTCTAAACTCAAGTATGCACAATAGAGATGTTTCAGGCTTAAAATCATAAAAAAGCACCAGAAAAACCCACTTTACTGCAGCACTGTAGTAACAACCAAGGGTTCACTTTAAGGGTCACTAAGTATCAAGTGACATGAGTAATGGCATTGCTAGTCCCAAAGCGAATGGTAGAAAGATGAAATGGAACTTACCTCTGATTTTTGTGACTGATGGGCATGTGACATGGATGTGTAAAACACCATTTCACTGAGAGAAGTCTGTTAACCCCTGTTCTCTATCTGCCTCCACCAGACAACTGTGTCCAGCTTTGCTTGACAAAGGGAGATAGCCGTGAATTAAAGCACATGACAACAGCTGTCTTTTTAAAGAATCGGCACTTTGATTAGGGTTGGTTTGTAGTTAAGCAATGTTCACTAATTCCTACATATCGGGGAAGGGCGGGTGGAAAAAAAGACTGAACACTAGCATGCACACACATACAATTATACACATTCAAAGGATTTGACAACATATGTCGTCTTTGGCCAGCGTCCCATATTCTACAATGGTCATCCACACTGTGCGGTCTGTGGTGAAGCCAGAGTCTTATGGCAAATGTATAGCGGCTCCAAAAAGTTTTTAAACACACCTTAAAATGATTTTCATTGCATTAGATTCAACATATCAACAAGTGGCATCAACAAATAAATGATACCTTCCGTTAATCAATTTCTCTTACGTTCAGAGATCTATATGATCTATCTGTCTATCTATCTATCTTACTCTAATCTGTATTTACCCCCATTTAATATTGTTTTATATTTAAAAAAAGTTTAGTTCAATAACACAAAAAAGTAGCAAAAAAATATATACAGAAATAAATGTCATTTAAATTGATTTCATTGTTTGAAACAGTAAAAGTACAAGTTTTAAAAGTTTCTTTAAAAAAGTAAATGATAATAATAATAAATAAATAGCTTGATATTTTGCTATATACAGCAAATACATCAATGCATTTTTAACTGTGGCTTAAGTGTCTTAAATATATTTTGGGCCCATATAAATAATTATTTAAATTTTTTTAATTTCAACTTTTATTTGAATTTGCATATACAGTAATACCTCGGTTTACGAGTTCAATTCGTTCCAAGACCAAGCTCGTAACCCAAAATGCTCGTACACCAAAACAATTGTCCCCATAAGAATGCACAAAAAAACTATCTATGGAATCTATCGTTCCACACGACCATAAATGCCCATTTTAAATATTTATTTGTGTTTTAACCTTATTACATTTTAAATTATAACCATTAAGATAATATATAAATACTAATTAATAATTGACAGTTAAACTCTAAAAATACTTGAAAATTTACTGTAACGCGCACTTTACCTGTCTCTGCTGGCATGATGGAGACGAGAGGATGGGGAGGTTGCGTTGCACTGAGAACACACGTGAGCCTCATTAGTATGCAATGTGTCGTGTTGGTAACACATGCTCCATTAATAAAGTTTCATCATATTCACATGTAACTGTCGTGGTAATGATTAATGGGGTGATAAAGTAGTTGGAACTGAGTGACTGTTTTGTGAGTGGCTGTTGTTAGGATATTTTCAGTAAAAATGCGTGTGATGATGCTGAGCGTTAGATCTTTTCCACACAAACATGCGCGTGGGCGAGGGAATATTTTTCTCGCACACCGATACAATGCTCGTACACCGATGTGACTTTCCATGCTTGTAGACCGATTTGCTCGTATACTAAGTCACTCGTAAACTGAGGTATCACTGTATTCTAAAGGATAATTTTTCACATTAGATCAATCACATTTGATTTTATTAGATTAAAGTACTTAAAAAATATCCACAATGTGGAATGTGCTGTACGCTACTACACGAAACACTACAAAAACAAAACTGCATCAAGATTTTTGAGCGTGCTAAGTTTGTCCAAATTCCTTTTTGTTTCTATAAAATATTTTTTGCACAAGCAGCTGTTCAAATAGACAGCTGCTCTGGACATTCATTCAAATGGCAGTGATTACAAATCAAGCCAGTGTTGTCTTTGAGTTGATCCATTGCTATTTCAACATGTAATCCTCAGTCTCATGCACATGTTCCTGCTCACACAGACACAAGCATACTTATCTATTGATGAAGCCAGTGACCAAATTTGATGCACGTTATAGCAACAACGCTTTAAGACACGACAAACATTTCTACAGACAAAAGCGGCCTGAACAGCAGCATCATGGCACCATTGGATTTGAGATGCTGTTGGACAGAGAAGCCGCTAGGAGCCACGTAATCTCTCGCTCGCTTCACATTTTTTCCGTATCTCTGTATGAGAAGAATCCATCTGACCAAAGCCTCTGTGGCGACAGCATGCGCTTCATGCCAATCTCCAAGCGGGCATGCCTATGCCCAACAACAGATAAACGCACACGTAAAGCGTAACACATGCACATACATAAGCACAAACATATGCATTCACACACATGCACATGCACCGTGCCCCCAGCTGTTCCTCGCCCTCACTGCATGCAGCAGGTGTAGGGTGGACCTTGAGGGACGGGGTGGGAGTGGGCATGGCTTTTTCGGAGAACAGAATTTCTATTGTTACAGCTATGAATCCCGTGATGTGACAGGAAATGTGTATCATGTTCGTTCTGCTTTGTGTAACACTAGTGCACAGCTGCAGAGCAAAGCGTACACAAGAATTTTAGTTAATGCCTTATATGTCTCTTCTGGCTTGTAAACCCCCTGTGGCCGGTCCACAAGTTTTTTGTCTATTATGTATTTTCTGCGCTTAATGAGCTTATTAAAGCAAAACAATTCAGAATGAACGTTCACACCCATGGTATCTATCTATCTATCTATCTATCTATCTATCTATCTATCTATCTATCTATCTATCCATCCGTCTATCCATCCATCCATCTGTCACACTATCCATCCGTCCATCCATCTATTCATCCATTCATCCATCCATCCATCCATCCGTCACACCATCCATCCATCACTCTATCGATCTATCTATCCATATATCCATCCATCCATCCGTCACACTATCCATCCATCCATCTATCCGTCTATCCATCCATCCATCCGTCCATCCATCCGTCACACTATCCATCCATCCATCACACTATCCATCCATCCATCCATCCATCACTCTATCCATCTATCGATCTATTTATCCAAAAATCCATCCATCCATCCGTCACACTATCCATCTATCCATCCATCCGTCCATCCATCTATCTGTCTATCCATCCATCCATCCATCCGTCACTCTATCCATCCATCCATCCGTCCATCCATCTATCTGTCTATCCATCCATCTATCCATCCGTCACACTATCCATCTATCCATCCATCCATTCGTCCATCCATCACACTATCCATCCATCCATCCGTCATACTATCCATCCATCTTTGCTTCCTTCTCACTTTGTGTCTATCTCCAAAGAAAAGGCCAAAGGCATTAATGTCTTTCTTGTGTCTCTAACTGTCTGTAGAAGAAACACACATACATGTTAACAAATACACAAAGGGACAGTACAAACTGAAGCAGATGTGATCGTATCCGAGACGGCTGGGAAAACAGACCCTGCAGCACCTGTTAATATTTAAAAACAATCGAAGTGCAAAAAATAAGGAAAACAGAGCAATGGTGACATCATCATTTTTCAGATGGGCTCAGTTGGGAGGGGGGTGTTGGTTGGGGTCTGTTAGGGGGTCGCTGGTTTGAGGGCAGGAAACTGAGAAAGAAGGAATTTGAGAGCTCAGGAACCCGGCAACTATGTTTGAAAGATTTAGCCGAACAAGGTAAAGCTGGACGTGTCTGGCGTTATTAGACAAAGAACTGTGTTATTCCAATTATTTATATGAATTAATTACTTTTATTTTAATTCTCTGTTAATATAATGCATTTAATTAATTAAAATATATTTATATCATGTTAATATATTATCTATTCATTATTTTGATATTGAATGTATATTTTAATTAAAATTATGTGATTATTATTGTATACATCTTATCTTGTATATTTGTTTGTTTAGAATCTTGTCCAGAAAAACTATTTAGCATAATTTACCAACATATAAGTTGTTGCGGTTGGGTGGCTTCTCCAATTACTTGAAAAAACAGTCTATTAAACTCAAACTGTCTCCATGGAAACTTCAAGAAAACCCTATGAAACCACTATTAAGCTTCTTTGTTTAATTCCAACGGCACTTAAATAGTCATTATCAGTGCATAAGAGTAGTTCACTCTTAAAATTTACAGTATATGTAGGAGCACAGAAAATTAAGCACATTCAGGAAAGCCTAATGCCCAATGGGCCATGCAAAGCATTCAAAGCCCCCCAACATAGCGCTTTTGAAGTAGACAACTAATCATTTGTGTATGGGCCCAACGCAAGAAGATTTATCTTTTTATCTGCTTTGTTTACAGCTGCCAGATTCTAAGATCCTTTGAAATGTGTAGTGGTGTCAAAGTGCTGCATTTATCTCCCATGTTGTCAATTAAAACCTACTGCTCACAAAGCTGAGAAGATCGTAGAGGAATGCTTAGTGTGGGACATCTGCGAACAACACATCGACCCCCCAACCCAAAAGTGTGAGAGAGTGGAGAACATCTTCTTTCTTCTCAAGGGTAGGGGGAAAAGTATGGCAATGAGATGTGGAAGAAGGTGGGGCTTCTGCAGAGGGGTCTTTGTGCCAAGATCACAACCAGATGTGCCAAGAGCGTCCAAACAGAATTGAGTGCATGTCTGCAATTTTCAGCAATTTGTCAGATTTAAGGGTTCACCCCCAATAGCACCTGATAGACAAATAAAATCCTCCGCACGCCCATGCAATAACTCGAAGGACGCCGGCACCCCCCGGAAAGCCAATCTGTGTCCCAGTTGCTCATTCGGTGACAAAACAAGTCTCCGTCGTGAATCATTTATCTGAAACAAAGTCAAAAATATTCATCAGCATTTCCCTCGGTCAGCGTCCCAGCGGAGCAGAGATGTTGAAATCCGTACAGTCTTCACACGCTTTAAATCCATCACACGGCACATTCATAAAAAAAAAGCCTTGAACCAAAACAAACATTTGAATAAATAAACATGAGCGACAGCCAGTTAATCCCTCTGGTGGCACATCGTAAATTCAGCCTCAAATTTTTGGCCTTGAAAGGATTTTTGCCACACACATACACACTCATTATTCCTCTGCTTATGTAATCGCTCGGCAAAATTATTTTCAAGAAATATAGCTGTAGTCTATAATAATGCTCATATCGCCAGGTGAACAAGGAGAGTTATTTTCTCTTTATGTACAGTACAAGCAAAGTTGCTTGAAGAAATAATTCACCTTTAAATGAAAATGATCATTATTTGTTCCACACCTGCATGCATTTCTTCCTTTCAACAATTAACATGAATGAGTAAATATTTAAATTCTAGAAGCTGTAAAGCTTCTAAAAGGTCCATACAACAAATCTTCTTAAAGACACATCTTCATTTTTGGGTGAACTATCCCTATAAACTGTGTAATATCTTTGTTTGGGGAAGAGAGTGAAATTTATGTTTAGTTTCTTTTCTTTACTTTAAATTTTTGTTTTGTTTTGTTTTGTTGTTTTCCTAGAAGTATTATTGCAAACCCTTTTCTTACGTAAAATGAAAAGAAAAAAAAGCTAACCAGAAAAAAGAAGTTGCTGATAATGTAAATAATTAAAAAGCTTTTTGACATTGTGATCGATTTAAAAAAAGTGTAATTTGAATAAAGTCACTTTTTGAAAAGCATGCAGAAAGTCAAAATGAAAAAGTTTAAGTTCCTTTGGTAACTGTTTGCAATATAAGCACAATGTGCTACAAATACATTTTGAATACGCACACTAAATGTTTAAGGCTGATAATGCAAATAACCAGCTCTACACCACATATTCTGTATTATATCCTCCAAACTGGATTTATTGCACTGTAAATGCAGTAGGTTGTACAGGGACATGAGTAAGCGTGAGAATAGTCTTACGCCCATTTTCCACACAGTTGTTCATGTTTATGCAATTAGGTATGTTTTTAGTGTACTTTGAGTCTGTGGCTCACTACCTACTGAGGGACTCAGTTTTGGCCGTCCTAATACTGTTGTCCCCGGACATGCATAGGCAGGCTTTATGTTTCAGAGACAAGAGAACTTGTGTCCGTAGGCATCGGCCAAGCATGACTTCATAAGTTGTGTGTGGTCATGCGTCCGTGCGTATGTGTGGGCACACGCTGGGCAAAATGTGAAGAACATACCTTCATTTGTTTAAGTTTGCATGTTTGCATAGGTAGCATACCGCTGTCTCCACACAGACCGAGAGCAGCTGACTGGTACCATCTGTGGCTTAAGACTCTCGCCACCCACTGTTGCTTCAAGGCCCCGTCTAATTGCCCCTCAGGGGGCTTAGGGTTTTTGCCCACTGATCCCATTCACCACTTCGGCCATCTCAGGCTGTTTTCGAGGCTGCTGTCACTTTTGAAACTGCAAACAGATTGTAAATTAGAGCTGTGTGTCAATAGCTGTTCTGAATCCTAATGTGAAATGGTTGTTCTTCAGCCTCCACAGGTTTGTTTTTCTTCCTGCTTGTTTCCCACACGCTTGCTGACAGACATATGTCAGCTTGGCCGGTTGTTGTTTCAAAACCATCTCATATTTTTTGGGGATGTGTAAAAGGACGCTTTTGTAGGGAAGCCTGCTATGTTGTGCTCCAGTTCTCCTATGCTAATAATTTAGCTCTTTTTATGAAACTTACTCTGTATTGATTTAAAAAAGCATGAATGCTAGAATATTTTAGTTGTCGTTTAAAGCAGAGGCTCTGTTCTTTCTTTTTGGTATATTGCATGTTCAGATATTAATACAACAGAATATTCTGGTGGCCATGAAAGTTTTGAGAAAATGCTAGCGGTGTCTGCTAACTTTAAAAACAACAACAAAAAAACGCTAGTGGGGAGAGAGTTAAACTATAGTTTACTACTAAATTTGCCTCATCTTTAGTAAGAACATTAGCATTTAGTTTCTCCACGATTTATCTTACTAGCAGCACGTCTGTGTTAGCTTCCCGTCCTCCACCTCTCAGCCTGACTAGCGTAACAGACAGCCACCACCTATAACGAGAGGGTATTATTACTAATAACAGTTAATTAGCCTTGTCAGAGGGTTTCTCTGAAAAACAGGAAGGGGGAGGGGACAGTAACAGAAACAAAAGACCCACTATGGCTGAAGTTTTAACTTTCAGCATGTCTCTTCATAACGTAAACATTTAATTGTAATTCATGAGAGAGTACTAGCTACATAATATTCACATATAAATGGAATGAGAAAAATATGTAAATATATTTTGAATTATTTCAATGTAATTTCCAACATTAAATACAATATATATTATTTGTATTATTAATTTAGGAATAAATGATAATTGTATTATATATAATGTATTAGCAAGTAGTCTTATATTAATATTAGTACTAGTACTGGTATTAGTATTCACAGTCAGTAATAATTAAGCTGTTCCGAGCAGCTGAGCCCTGGACAACTATAAAGAAGTGATTTTCTTTCTTGGCAGAAAAGAGAGATTGGCTAGAAAGGCATGGGGCTGTATGTGTTAGTTATTTTAAAGTTGTGGGGGTCTAACTCCCACAATGCACTGGCAAATTCCTTTAACATATGGCACTTCAGGAAAGGGGTGGTTGACCTCTAGCCTCTTGAAAGTCTCTTGAGACGCCCTAGTCAGGCTGCATAAGAGATCTACCATCACTGCGCACTGCAAGACTGTCTGTGACTGGTATAACAATCACTTTCCATCTTACCTTTACCCCTAAAATTCCACTCAATGTCTTCACGGCTCTCACAAAGAGGGATCTTTTTTTGCCTTTTGTAGTCCCTATATAGTTTTTCAACGCTTTGCTTCTCTGTACAATATATCATTTCAACACATGTGATCCATTAAGGTAGAGCCAGGAGAAAGCACAGGAAACAGTCTTTCTAAAAACGTGTTACCCTCCTTTCAACTGTTTCCAGAGTGTCCCCACTGCCCCCCACTACTACTTCACAATATGCTTTAACAAAACAAAAGCAGTTTGCATGTCAGGCAATGGCAGGAATAGATTAATGCCTTTTGCTTTTAAACAAATAATTACTAATAATTTTTAAACAAATAATGATTTCAAACTGCTCTGCATGTGCTGTGCTAGAATCTTTTGTGGTCCCATCAAATCTTGACATTGCATTGGTCAACCACTGTGCTTTTACTTTCAAGCAATTTACATTTATACATTTGGCAGACACTTTTATCCAAAGTCTATAAATGAGGGATCACTGTATATATAAATTAAATAGATTTAATTAATTGTAAATATATATACAGTGATCCCTCATTTATCACGGTTAATGTGGACCGGAACCCCCCGCGACGTGAAAATCCACGAAGTAGGATTGGCCCCCCTAGGATTTTCCGTATATGTGTGTGTAGGTACCAGAATGTTTAAAATATGTATATTTATACTTTATATATAATTTAATTAAATCTATTTAATTATAAAACCTTATATTATACATTTACTCTCTCTCTCTCATACGATACATATTACTGTTTTCTACACTCATCAATGACTCAAGTAGTATCTTGAGACTCCAGTAATGACGATGACAGACCTGTGCGGTTCGATGAATAATGATGATGATGGTGTTGCTGCACTGGTATAATGAGGCCTTTAAATCAGTTCGAGAAGTGCCACATCGTCAGATATCGGCGCTGGATCGTCAACATTTGCTTCTGAGAGAGACGAAGAGGCTCCCACTCCACTCATTGGTAGATCTCGCTCCGGGAAACCAATCACGTGCCTTGTCTGAGCGCCCGTGGGTGTGTACAAAGCCTCTGAGAGAGTTTATTTCTTTGTCTGGCATCCTGGGAAACCATTTCTCTCGCATCACGATGAAGCAACGCTGCTTTCCGCAATTCGGCTGCCTATATGGCGTTTTTTTTTGTTTTTTTTCAATGAATATTTTTGAAACATTTGCGATGTACTGAGGCCACGAAACTTGAGCCGCGAAGTGTCGAGGGATTACTGTATATATATAATTGAATGGGTTCTTGATTTGGATGTCTTCTTTGTCCAATCAATCAACTATTTCAACAGATGGACACTCATCTCTTAGTGTGGTCTAGATGACCTGAAAATTGATGCTAAGAATCTGGATCAGAGTTCTTCGAAAAACAGACAGCGACATTCCAAAGGTTACAGAACTGGTAGGAGGTCGCTTTTTATCAAAGAAGTCATGCTTCCACCACAAATGTAATCAAGTCTACACGACCCTCGTCACCAACAGTCACAGATCAAATTGCAACCCTTCCAACAGGTGCATCCCAAAGCGCACCCTGGGATCTCTAATTGATGGCTCTCATGATATCAAAGGCTGGACAAATAGTAGCTCAGGGCATTCCTCTGAAGTTGATAGATCCACAGGGTGGTAGAGGGTCTGAGGGTCAGGGTCAGGAGAAGGGGACGCATCCGAGGCCTTCATTGTGCCACTGAAAGGGGCCGTGTTCAAGGCCTAGTGTGTGTAGACCCTGCGGGGGAGAAGACGCATAGGAGGTCGATTGCGGGGTGTGAATGGGACAGCTGCGTTCGGGAGAATAGGAGGTCCGTTTGTGTCCCTTCAATAAAAATCTGCGACCAATTATCTGTGTCTGTCCCTCAAGTGGAATTTCTGGAGACCTTTTGAAAAACACTTGGACTGGGGGAGGTAAAAGGTTTGGTGTAAGGAAAATACAGATAATGGGATTTTCCTCTAACACCTTCCACCTTAACCCTATAGGTTAATATTAACCTTAACCTTAATTCTATATTATGTTCTAGCTTATGAAATCCATTGTGCAAAACAATATATTTTCAGTGCAAAAGACCTGAAAAAGCACATACATTTACCCAAGCATAGAACCTCCCCTCAAAGAAATCAGGACAGAAGTGGTTGAAAGTGGACAAAAGAGACTTAATTAAAACTCCAGGTGTAAACTGGTACGTGTCTCCATCGTCTACTTGTGATCCAATCTACCAAAACGCATCTTAAAACCAAGTGTAAACAGGGTCGTAAAAAGTTCTAACTTATTTATTCCTCTAGGAATGCACAATTATATCAAGATCTTGTATTGACAATGCAAGAGTCAAGCAAAGTCTACTTCAGAACATCCCAGTGACTTTCAATGAGTTTAAGGTCTGGACTCGGAGGTGCCAATTCATCTGAGAAAGTGATTCTTCATGCTCCCTCCCAACCATTCTTTCACAATTTGAGCCTAATGAATCTTGACTGTCATCCTGGAATATGGCCATGATGTGTCTTCCTACATGGTTGTTTAAGAAATTAAAAGCTACACACTCCATCAATTAGGGTGAGAAGAATTGCCAAACATGCTAGATACTTATAATCATTGCAAAAATGATCCGGTAATAGACTCTTAAGCTTTTGCCAATTTAGAGCCAAACAGTGATGTTTTTGTTTATGTTTTTTTGGCCAGACTATATATTCAAAATCAACTACTCAACCAGTTGGTCTTAAGGAAACCCTATGTCATTAGGCTGGTTTGGACGTGATTCTTTAAAACAAGACCCATTCAAAAACAGCATCCATCAGGATTTCTACATCCACCATACAGTTACTAATAGTGGAGACTGATAGTGTAGTCTAGTGTGCTAGTCTGGTATGCATTGTGGAAGTGAGTGATTGAAGAACGTTGTTGGCTAGAACGATGTTCACCCATGTGCTAGGCATTATGTGCTAATTGCTGCTAAATGCCCAGTGTTTAGTACAGCCTTGTTAAGTATACTTTACTTTTTCCAATGAAATTTTTCATCCTTGACAGGTGAAATGGGCTTCATTGTAATTCTTCATGAAATTGCTTCAAGTTTATTTTTTTTTCCATTCAAATTTCCAGTTTGTTGTTATTATCAAAATTGTATTGTAGTTTTTTTTATAAATTCTGAATTATGACAAATCATTTCTTAAGCCCTTTCAATCACTTGGCTAATAAAGTTATACAGCTTTAACTACAGCAGAAGAACCACCCTCTCAGTAATGATGGATAAATAAAGAAAAAGACCAGCATGCATTTCTTTAATCCCCCCTCACATTGTGAATCTTATTTGCAGACTGTGATCCAGGGCTAATTGGAGAACTTTGGGTAAGGTATGTTGTGTGAGACCTTTGACCTGGTGGGGGTTGGGCATATTATTGAATAGGTATAGAATGACTGAGCCTCCGGTGACCCCATTCTGACCTTTTCCCTTCAATCCCACATGGTTGCCAATAGTGATGGCTCCGGTTGATCTTCACCTGTCAAAGCAAGACTTTGACTAAAGACTTGCAGCTTGGGAGGAGGAAACCAAAACAAAAAAGGATGGAAAGAAAAAGCAACAATGCATATAACCTGGTCTATCGCTGGCATGGCTTTTGAAAACATAAATGCATGACTGACCATCAGTGGTAAAACACATTCATTACACATGTGTTTTCATGCCATTCACTTTCTATAGGGTTGTTTTTGTATTTTCTGTTTTTAAACTGCTATGTCATCTCCTTTTGAGCTGTAAAATACAAGTTCTGCATCAACAGGTATGTTTAGTCGATAAAAGCCGACCGCCAGCGGCCAAGGTGACGAGTCTTAAAGCACTTTTTGGTGTTGTAATGGTATGGCGTGTCTTTCAGTATCTTCCAGTGTGTTTTTCAAAGGGCTGTTATTTGAAAACATGGGCAGTTGAATGATGACTTGTGTTCTTTCAACGCGAACCCTAGCTTCCTCTCATCTCTTGGATTTCATCGCACTTTTTGTTCTCAAACTGGAATGCATTTGAAAGGCAACAAGATTGCTAATTCACTCTTAGCAATTTTATATTTATATGTGCTAATTCTCCAAAGAAAGGAAAGTGTCATTCTGACAAGAGTATGAAAACTTTTTTCCATTGGTTTTTAGTTACAAATTCCTCTGTTGATTTATGTTTAGTGGGTCAATGATGTATAGGGAGTGCCTATGATAAACAAAAAGAAGCAAAATGTAGTTTAAAACGCATGGCAATTTATATAAATGTACTTTTCTTAAATATCATGAATTATTCATTCATAAATATTATGCCACATGACATTTTATAACTAACATTGCTTTGTCATAAAAAGTCAAACTAGCTGTTATTTTAACAGACTTACTGACCTTCAAATAAAATCACAATTTTCCTCTCTATGATTTCACTACCTGTTCCTGGTTGGTGTGGGGGTTTGTTATGAAGGGCTGAGTTATGCAGGCTCATGAAAACATTCATTGACATAGAAATAGACAGATTTATTGAGCATTGTTGGTAGCTTTATTGATTATAATGGAACTTTGTGAGATCGCAATGAACTGGCAGAGCGTTTTACTGATTGCAAAGGCTTGCTTTCGAGGTTACAGCCTATATACGGTAATGCTGCCAAGAGGACAGACAAACAATTTCATGTTGCAAATTTTCGGAAGTGACATCTAGATATAAATGCTGAGTTCAGAAGCACCCTCAGTGATTTTATTCTGGATGATTTTCGGATGCAGTCATACAGGTTATTGACAAAGAAAAAGAAAAAATGTAAGGGGAGGGAATTTGATTTTGTGCATCAGTTGATTGGAATTTGAAATGTGGGCGTTGCACTCAAAAATGAATGCGAACTTAGGGCCCGTCCACATGTAGACGCATATCACTGTATACGGATACATTTTTTATCGTATTGGCGTTTCGTCCACATGGATCTGGCGTTTTGGGAGACTGAATCCGCTATTTTTTGAAACCTGGTCCTAAAGTGGATAAATCTGAAAACGACACCCTTGCGGTTTCATGTGTACAGCCAATTCATATATTTTGTGAAACGATGATGTCATCACATCACGTGTCGGCTGCGTCACACGGAACATCGCAAGGTTAAGCGCATGTTCAAAGTCTTCTTCTCTGTGTATAGTGTATATTGGCGGCAGAATTACAGCGCCCCATACTGGTCTGGCATTTATACTACACCGTTTTCAGTCGGTTTTAGTGGTTTCGTGTGTACGCTGATATTTCTTGAGACGATGCCGTGTTTACGGAATTTTTTTTTAGAACGAGGAAAAAAAGATTGGTTAGGGAATGCACCGGCTTCGTGTTTAATGCAACGGCTTCGTGTTTCCAAACTGCATTTCGTTGCCTTGTACCTGTACTTGTGTAATGACAATAAAGTTGAATCTAATCTAATCTTAAGGTTTAAGGAGATTAAATGATAGGAAAAGTCAGGCATATGACATTTTGATTAAACATTAAAAATAAACTAATGCATGCTACTCATAGAAGAGGTGCATTCAAGTTATTGTTTGTATGATTTTTTTTTTTTAAACCATTTTTAGTAAATTGAAGCATCACATCATTGACCCTTTTCGGATTTAAGAGCAGACAAGAAAGCTAACGAGCTCAGTCTTTTGGATAACACAAGTGGCCTCCTTGTAAAAAGCCAATAATCCTTACAGTTCTGGTTGAGTAGCTTAAGACCCCCCTTGATCTTTGGGAGGATGGGAGTCAAACATTCCAATCCCGACTATACCCTTTGGCGATCTCCGTCGGTGTAAAAGACAAATTTGGCCCAAATCCTTTTCTCCATGACTTTTATTTGCATTAAAAAGAAGTTATGAAAGTAACTTTCTGTCGTGCCTTTTGTCTAAGTTTAGGGGGCCGGACTGGATGAAATTGGAAGTCTAGAGTAGAACGTTTGAGTCTCTTCGATTGAAAAGTTGGCGTTTTTTCTCATCTGCTTCTTTGTTTGTTTCAGCAGACCTCAACAATTCCGCTTGTTCTTATGTGCAGTCTATAAGGAGAGCGTGAGGAATGGTGGGGGCTACCTGTTAACAGTTGTGCTTTTATTCCAGGCACCCCAGGGAGGCAGCAGGCACGGTCCGCTGCTGCTTAAAGACTTGGCTGTGGAGCCAAAGACACATCTGGTTCGTTTGAGCCGTGCAGATGCTACTTGGAACCATCTCCATCCCAAAGAACCATCTGAAAGAATACAGCACATGTAATAATGAGCTCTTTTTCTTCAAATGGTCTCATCGTCAGAGCATTTGGACTGAGATGAGGCAGTTTCAACAGGAATATAATCTGGAACGAATTGAGCAAATTGTGATTCTGACTGTTAAATCTCAAATTCTCGGTGTCTTTTCATGTAAACTGGTTGAAATACTGTGAAAGCCCAAAGATCTCATCACACACATGGCAAAAGTCCAATATATGTCCAGTGACAAATTAAAGGGCCATTATCAGCCATTGTGTTCCCTGATAGACAAGCAAGATTAAAACTGCATGAACTCCCATGCTAGTCTGAGCTAAGCCCAATTTTTCTTTCTTTTCATCCATCCATACATTCATTTGAGTATATTACATAAGATGTTTACCAGAGTCTGATTATAGTTTGTATTTTCTCCATCTTTGATGTGACAGCTCAGGCTAGTGACTAGTGAAGGGTTTGGTACTGTGGACATTTACAAAGGTCATATTTAAGTTAGTCTAACTAACCAAAATGACGCACAGTTGCATAGCTAAGCCTTATACAGTGAGTTCATGTGCCCAACCATCACCATGTCTTTCAACAAGTACATGCAAAACCATAACTTTGCCATTTTTATGTTGCAATATATTATGACCATGTGACTCATATTTTCAGCAGCCTTTCTAATTTGAATAATCAGACTATAAACAATTGGTTTCTAGGCAACATGATGAAGGTGCAACCTGATGTCCACGGACCTGTTCCATTGGTGATGGAAAAACTGCACTGTGACGCACGCAACATCTTGCGGGTGTTGCTTGAGAGAGAGACACAGTTCCATGTGGCCCTGGAGAGCCATGAAGCCGGAATTGCACCATTCCTGGTCCAGTCCAGACAGAAGGGCCTGTCTGGAATGCAATGTGTTGGCCATCTGCAGACGGATGTTCATAGCCGCTCTCCAAAGACCAAACACTCGCCTGAGAAAGTCCACATCAGAACATCGGATGGTGGCAGCTGCCCAATTTTGTCATCTCTTTGCAGTATCCATTCATCTGAGAGCGTAGAATGTGGAAACTCATTCTTTGGTTGATTTATTGATTTAGTAATCAGTCCGAACCATCTGCTTGGATGAAAACTAGGTCACGGTGAAAGCCAAAGGACACAACAGCGACGGTTTTGTCAGAAAATAAGGTTGCTCTAAGAAATATGTGACTTTTATCAACACAGAGTTCATCGGGACATGCTCGGGTGACGGAACGAGGATGGAAGAAGATGAAAGACTTGCGCTCTTTCTCTGATCCTTTCGTTCGCTCTTATTGTCTCCTCAGCGTTCTCCTGAGATGAGGGTTATGGACTACAGAGAGGTTGAATTTGGCTGCATTCCAGCCACATCTGCTCTACTGCTGTTGTACTTCTCTCTCTTATATTTTTACACTTACTACTCTCGCACACACTTTTTCAGGCTTTAGCAAGACACTAATGACACATTTTCTATGGATTAGAATTGAACTAAGGCGTTCCTTCATTTCCTGATTCGGTTAGGTAGATGGCAGGAATAAAATGGTTCAATCAAGTTTGAAAATACCTTATGAATATATATACAGTAATACCTCGGTTTACGAGTTTAATTCGTTCCAAGAGCGAGCTCGTAAATCAAAATGCTCGTACACCAAAACAAATTTCCCCATAAGAATGCACTAAAAATCAATTAATTCGTTCCACATGACCATAAATGCCCATTTTAAATATTTTTTTTGGTTTTACCCTATTAATTGCAGTTAAAATTGTAACCATTAAGATCTCATGTAAATACTAATTAATAATTGACAATTAAACTTTAAAAATACTTGACAATTTACTGCAATACACTTCAGGTTTCAGCAGCCTGCTTGGATGAGAGAGAGGAGGGAGGAGGGGGGAGCGGGGAAAGCAAGGATGAAAGCAAATGAGTGAATTTATTATAATAGTGCAGAAAACAAACGAAGTGATAATCCAGAGTTAAAGTCGTGGAACATGGGAGCCGGGAAAGAACGAATTCACGGGAGCCGCGAACCAACGAATTTGCGGGAGCCGCGAGAGAACGAATTTGCGGGAGCCGCGAGAGAACGAATTTGCGGGAGCCGCGAGAGAACGAATTTGCGGGAGCGAGAGAACGAATTCGCTGGAGCCGCGAGAGAACGAATTCGCAGGAGCCTCGAACGAACGAATTTGCGGGAGCCACGAGAGAACGAATTTGCGGGATTCGCGAGAGAACTAGGGGAGTGCGGGGCACAAAGTAACGCGGGGTAAATAGTAACAGCGATTTAAAAAAAATATTTTTTTTGATAGTTGCACGGGCATAAATGTGACGTGCTAAAGGGCTTTTCATCACACTGTTTGCACACGTCTTCTGCTGTTGTAGCCCATCCGCCTCAAGGTTGTGCATGTTGTGGCTTCACAAATGCTTTGCTGAATACCTCGGTTGTAACAAGTGGTTATTTCAGTCAAAGTTGCTCTTCTATCAACTTGAATCAGTCGGCCCGTTCTCCTCTTACCTCTAGCATCAACAGGGCATTTTTGCCCTCAGGACTGCCGCATACTGGATGTCGCATACTGGACTGCCGCATACTGGATGTAAACCCTAGAAATGGTTGTGCGTGAAAATCCCAGTAGCTGAGCAGATTGTGAAATACTCAGACCGGCACGTCTGGCACCAACAACCAGCCACGCTCAAAATTGCCTAAATCATCTTTCTTTCCCATTCTGACATTCAGTTTGGAATTCAGGAGATTGGCCAGGCACACACCTCTAAATGCATTGAAGCAACTGCTATGTGTTTGGTTGATTAGATAATTGCATTAATGAGAAATTGAACAGGTGTTCCTAATAATCCTTTAGGTGAGTGTAGATAGACAGGGCCTAAAATTAACATTTTTTTCTAAAATCTTGGTAGTTTACTGTGGCGAGCAGGGCGGGGTCGAGGGACCGTGAGAGCGTCACGAGAGCCGGTGGCGTGATTGAGAATGAGCGACACCTGCGAGCCACCGGTGTCTCTTGATTCTCACGGAGGAGCGGAGACTTAAAAGGAGGAGCGACGACAGTGAAAGCGAGAGAGGACCAGGCCTGGGACTTTATGTTGTGTTTTGTGTGGGCGGCGGTCGACCGCGAGGGGCCGCCGCCATTACTTTCGTTTTGGATTTATGTTTTATTTTGATTATTAAAGTGTTTGAATGTCTGCCGGTTCCCGCCTCCTTCCTCCCTGAACATTTAACTTGTTACACTGGTGCCGAAACCCGGGAGGTCGGAGGGACACGCTGTCAAAGAGCCCTCGCTGCCGGGAGGGCTCGCGGTGCTGCGGAGGTCGGGCAGCACGAGAGAAGACGAGAGGTTCGTCAGGTGCTGCCCGCGGCGGTGGCGCTGGAGCGCCGAAGGTTCGTGTGGGACGGGGAGCCCTGCCGTGCTCCTGGGTCGAGGTGGGAGGCTGCCGTCCGCGAGGGAGTGGAGGAGTCGCCCGTTCGCCAGCGCGCCGGAGCCCGCTGCCTTCTGCCGTGAACGGGGAGGAGCGGGGAACGGGGAGGAGCTGCCGACTGCCCTCGCCAGGAGGAGTCATCGCCGGCCGCCAGGAGGCGGAGGAGCGCCAGCCCGTCCACAGAACAGCGTCCAGTGCCATCGCACGGCACCATGAGGAAGAAGCTCCCGGGCGGTCGAGGACCGAGAGGCAGCGTGTCGGGGAACCGGACCAAGATTTTTTTTTCTTTTTTTTCCTCTCTCCCCTCTCTCGTTGCTGTCGCTCCTCTTGTCTCCGTTTCCTTTTCCCTCGCCTCGTCTGTCCTTACCCCCAGGTACCGCGGCCGCCGTGATCGGCCCCCCCCGGAGGAGGGGGGGGGGGGGAGTAGATCGCAGTCTCGGGAGTACCCCCCGGCCTGCGAAGGGCGTTGGGGGTATGTGGCGAGCAGGGCGGGGTCGAGGGACCGTGAGAGCGTCACGAGAGCCGGTGGCGTGATTGAGAATGAGTGACACCTGCGAGCCACCGGTGTCTCTTGATTCTCACGGAGGAGCGGAGACTTAAAAGGAGGAGCGACGACAGTGAAAGCGAGAGAGGACCAGGCCTGGGACTTTATGTTGTGTTTTGTGTGGGCGGCGGTCGACCGCGAGGGGCCGCCGCCATTACTTTCGTTTGGATTTGTTTTATTTTGATTATTAAAGTGTTTGAATGTCTGCCGGTTCCCGCCTCCTTCCTCCCTGAACATTTAACTTGTTACATTTACATATTCATGTGAAAAGGGAACTCAATTCATACATCAGGAGCACGTGGCCAGAATGCTCACACAGCATGTGAATACTGAGTTGAGCTCTCTTTCACATCCTCTTGATATTTGGGTATATATTTGTTGAGCATGCTCGTAAACACAGCCGGTTAAACCTTGAGAAGTGAACATAGACAGCTGCGAAAGACAACACATGCGTAGGTCTTAAAGTGACAGCAGTCTAATATTTATGCTGCTGTCTGTGTTTTCAATTTTAATCAAACAATCTATGAATCACTTATACAGTGAAAACCAGTTTTGTTGTCAAGGGCACCAAGGCAAGATAAAACAGAGTGTGTTGAGACCAAGACAAGACCAAACCAGCACTCCTGAAAATCCTCTAAAAGATCCATATCTATTGTCTGGGAAATGTCTCATATTTAATCAATCAATACAATTAGAATAATAACAACACACTATATGGAGCTGTTACCATTGTTACAAATCACTAACAATAAAAGTCTTTGTGTTGCAGAGGTGACACATAGTTTGCATCTGAATTGGTACAATTGCACCTGCATAAATAATGTTGAGATTAATGTTTTAAAAAGAACATTTTGAATGCAGAAAAATGATGAAAAAATAAGAAATTCCTACTATTAAATATAGCAAAAACTTAAGTACCTTGATATTAACTTCTTGTTTATTGAACGTTTGTATAAAATCAATATTTCCAGCTGTGCTCCTATTCCTATTCTTGCACTTGTGATATTGCTTAATTGTATCCTGTGTTATAATATAAAAAAATTAGATCTTGTGTAAGTACTTTTTTGCCATCATATCTTGAATTTTGGGCATTTGACTTTTTTGAGACAATCCTGTACAACCACAGTACAACAATGACAAAAACAAACACGTTAAGCAGTAAGTTTTACATCAAATCACATTAATGATATTAACAATTACCAGCAATGCACAGACAATAATCAGACAATGCACACGCAATTTAGAGATGTCTTTGTATTTATGGTCTTTAAATAAAATCCAGAGTACTCTTAGTCTGAGACCAAGACAAGACCAAAGGAAAAATTGTCTTAAGACCAGTCTCGAGACAATAATACTATCCAGTATTATCTTACATTTGATTACTTACATTTACTCTTTAATAAGGTTTTAAATTTATATTAGGGTGAAAAAAAGGGTGATAGCAATGACAAAAACTTAGTAGAAGTAAAAAAGTAGAAAAAAGTAGAGTAAAAACAAGGCCCTGTCAATTAGTTGCATCTAATCAGTGACTGTTTAATAAGACACATCTCTCTCTGCGCTTGAACCTGCTCTGGATGCCAACAGCAGACAATTATAAACCTCGTGAGCGCTCACTGCACAGAGAGAGGAGGGGATGGATGGAGTCGAGCACTGAACTCCTGACCCTCTTCACACACCAAGCGTCTGTTGTGGACTCCGGGAGGTGCAAGATGGGTCACAGCAAGCTGTGAAGGGGAGACCGGGGCTGGGGCAGCTTGGGGCATTGGAGGGAGGCATGGAGAGGGGTGGATGGAGGGGAACAGTAGCTACTGTGTAGAGAGATTACCCTGCTACTCTGCCATCAAGGCCGCAGCTGAGATGGAGGATATATATGCCATGTCGTTGGCAAACAAGTTGGTGATCTGATCATTTACATTCATACAAAAATTGCTGTTCTCAGAAATGGTTATTTGCTGTAATTTAGGTTCCTCCTACTGTAAGCATTCTTAAAAATAAAGGGGCTTTATTGGCATTGATGGCGCCATAAAGACTCTTTGACATCCATGGAAACTTTCATATCCACAAAATCTTATATATTGGAGAAAAATATTTTCCTAGCTTTTATTTGAACTAAACATCGTTAAAAAGTTGTTTACCCAAGTTAAGGATATCAAACAAGTTGCCGCCTATTTTTATAGGGATAGTCTGCCGTTCTGGCATTATTTATTCTCCCTCATTTCGTTCCAACCCAGTGTGACTTTCATTTTTCTGTGGAAAGAAGATATTTTGAAGAAAATTAGCCAAATAACATTGGTGACCACTGAATGCTATCGTATACAGTATTTCAAAATATCTTACAGTTAACTAACCTTTTAACAAGTGAACTCAGCACGGAAACGCTTTTTAATGTTTCAACAGGGGAGAGCTTCAAATGTCAATCCTGTCAGCGATTAATAAAAAGTGAATATTCGAGGAAATGTCAGCTTTAAAAGGTCAGTATGCTTTTTTATGACAGTTTCATGTTAAAACTTATTAAACGGTTAGTTGCAGTCCTGGATTCTGATTGGTCAACAGCTGTGTTTTATTAAAGCACGGCTATGACGCTTCACCCAACGGTTCTGTGTATCACTACACAACACATGTAGCAACGTAAACAGTTTGTTCTGATATTTGTATGTTTGTTCTGATGTTTGTCACTGATATTTTTAGTTAAAGCTACTGTATTATGTAGAGTAATGTGTGTGAGAGAGATCGAGCGAGCAAGTTTATTGCCTGCAGATACAGGTTTTTCCTTCAGTTCGGACCTATGTTCTTAATATAAAAAAATCAATTTGAATGTCAGTGATATCTTGTTCTTTTAACAATAAAGGTGTTTTTCCTGTCTGAGACTGACAGCACTAGTCAATGAATTTGTCATTTGCGTCTTGTACCATGTTCACAAGCTTCAGTCCTTTCAATATAAAAGTCTTCGTTATAGTTATAGTGCCGCGATCTATTGGCAGAACAATGTAACTTTTGAAAGGGACTATTTTCTTTTGGCGGAAGGAAGGCTTTTAACGATTTTACTTCATGAAAGTTGCATTATACAGTGGAATCTGGTTATGTCCACGAACTTGGGGGTTGCAAAAAAGCATCAAGATAACCGTTTATCGAGATAACCAACAGCCAATATGGCGATTTATTTGATAAAGCAATCGGCATGCTATAAAAATGTACATGCACTGTATATGTTTGCTAACAACAAAAGCCTTTTGTGCACAACTAACAGCAGAGATTTACCAGTATACAATAAAAAACACGATTCTCGATAAAAATCTTTAATTATATTCTCCAACATTGCAAACACAATTTCGTTCACAGTGTAAACAGTCATAATATATTCGTGAGGTCATCACTCTGTACTAGATTGCATACTTTTTTGTGTTCTGCCTGTCTAATGTGCTTTCTCAACAAATTCGGCTTCGTCTCGTCTTTTAACAACCTCGGCTCTTCAATCCGCAGCGGCGCTGAGCAGACCGCGTGTCAGAACAGAAGCATGTGTTTGTGTGTGTGATCAGCCAGCGGCGGCTTCCCACACATGCGCGATTCAAGAACGATATGTGCTTTCACTTCAGAGAGTCTTCAAAAGTCTCCAATAATTCCAGATAAAGTCGTTAGATTTGTCTCTAGTCGCTTTTTTGAAAATTTGTGCTAGAGTGGTCTGAAAACTCGCTAAATGTAGTTAGTATAGTTATAGCTAAGTTGGCAACACTTACCGCGATCCATGTGCAAAGCAGTGAACTCTCAGTCACGAGATCACCATGTGAAGTGGTGAATTTGTCCCTCTTTTGTGCTCGTGATATTAGATTTCGACAACGTAAAAGAATCGACATAACCCACAAGAAAATGCTAAGACAAATAGGGAGTTTGCCGGTTCCACTTCAAAAACGCTGACATAATAGTATTTGTGTATATATATATTGGTTTTTTTTTTTTGCTTTAATGTGTGGTAACCGTTTTATAAAAGCAATAAGATGAGAGAGACTGTGCTGTATTGTGTCTCGACTGAATAAGTCTCGGCTGAAGGGTGTTATTAGGCATGACGCGAAGCGGAGTATTATTGCTTACGTATGTTGATGTCTTTTGGCTATAATTTTGAAATGCT
Organism: Rhodeus uyekii; assembly: GCA_037043235.1. Taxonomy (NCBI): domain Eukaryota; kingdom Metazoa; phylum Chordata; class Actinopteri; order Cypriniformes; family Acheilognathidae; genus Rhodeus; species Rhodeus uyekii. The sequence continues at coordinate 884,918 of JAWRVZ010000218.1, read as the reverse complement.
TCCTCCCATAAAAATCTGAGAATATCTCAACAAAAAAAAAAATCGTAAATCAGTTCACAGCTGCTCACCTTTCAAATCCAATGCCAACTGCAGAGGATCTACACAATTTCAGGGTCATTTTTAGGAAAACAATGGATTACCAAGAAAGGTTTGAGTGCCTGTGTGCGTGCGTGCGACACCGAGCGCCTTAATGCATAAATGTATGAATACATGCGGTCAAAAGTCACAGAACAAGATGTGAATAAGATACCAAATTGGTAGATCATGTGCAATTACTTTTTACGCTGTCGTTTGCATACACTTTGAAATTCGTCTTCTGGAGGGAATCGCTCCCAGATGTTAAATATTTTCTTTAATCATTTCCATTGGTCCGCTCTCGCGCTGTGAGGTGACACGACATCTTAACCCGATCGTCTATATGTTTGCCTCTAAGTCATATGTGAAGATTAAGCAGTGTATAACCATTCAATATTTCAAATATTTAGAATACTTTGATGCAATACTAACTTGGGTAATGTTTCAAGTGAGTATATTTATTCACATATGAGCCACAGCAGCCGTTAGTGACATTATTATGGGTGTGTTCATCGACGACTAACAAAAAACGAGTATTGCATTCCATGATATAAATGCATTTTTTGAACATTTTATCTGAATTTAATTTATTCTAATTTAAATACAAGCTGTTCAAACGCTATATATATATATATATATATATATATATATATATATATAATCTTGTTTTCTTTATGCATTTGTTTTCTTTTTTCTTTGACCTGAACCTGTTCTTGACAGTGTTTGTGAGTTCCCTCTCCTCTCTCTTCTCTGCCTGCCCTTCACATCACCTCTCTATACTACCGCGTGAGTCACTGCAACAAACAACACTTGTTGACCAAACTCTCTCTCTCTCTGTCTTTCTCTCTGCCTCTTTCTAACTTCTCCTCACCTTCTTGAAGAGGTCAGCTTGGCCCGACAGGCAGACACAGCGCTTCACACGACACACACTTGGGAAATTCCATCTCAGCACAAAAACAGATGCACATTTTGTCTCTTTGAAGCCAGCACTGAACCCAGTTGTCCCATCATACATTACTGTGATGAATTGCTACTAGTTTAAAATGATGTTTGTGAGATAGTTTACATTTATTCATCCAACAGATTTCCCCTTTCTTTTAAAGGGGTCCTATTATGTATTTTTCATTTGCAACTCTCAAGTATGCAATGTTGCCATTCAATCATGAAAAAGGTCTGCAAAGATATAAAATCCAGTCCAAAGGAAGTTATTCTCGATATCAGGGCACACTCCCTCTTTCTGAGCTCCCTGAAACATGTCAATTATAGTCTTGAGTTTTCTTTTCCCGGAAGAACATGACTTAACATTCCAAATTTAATATAATTTCCGCCCAATGCTAACACACACACACACACACACACACACACACACACACACACACACACACACACACACACACACACACACACACACACACACACACACACACACACACACACACACACACACACACACACACACACACACACACACACACACACACACACACACACACACACAGACACACACACACACACACACACACACACACACACACACACACACACACACACACACACACACACACACACACACACACACACACACACACACACACACACACACACACACACACACACACACACACACACACACACACACACACACACACAAAAAAGAAGGCCTGGTTGAGTTAGTGATGTGTTACTGACAGACTGGGAAAAGAGGTGCTGCAATAATGTGTAATATATGAAAAAAGTCATCCATAATAGCCTATTCTAGCGGACACCAAAAACAAGGGTCTATAATAGGACCGCTTTAAATTCAATGTTTTAGCAGGAAAGTTTTGTGGTGCTCTACATTATACTCACCTGATAAAGTTTAATCTAAAGTAATTGTTCTCCTAATTTTCTGTCCTTTTTTTGTCTTGATCAACACAACCACATACTCTGTATTTCACTATGACTAAAATATCATGCATTTAGACTCGAACTTGACAAGGTTAATTTGAGGTCGCATTTTCCTTTTATTCTGTGATCTTCACTGATGATCAACTGATCCCTCGTTGACAGTGAAGGATGTCCTGACTGGAGACATGGGCATGTTTAAGGGTTTAACCCTATTTGCCCTCTCTTTTATTTAACCTGCTGATTTATGAGTCTAGGTAAAGCAGAGAAACAGCCATGTCACTGCCATACGGTCTATGAAACGACCCAAACCAGTATGGTGACGCCCACCAGAGCTTCCGGTATGCATGAGCTTTAGCTTTTTTTTGTGTCTTTTTGTTTTAGTCAGTGTCCAGTAACCAAAATATCCTTCAATTATAGTCAATATCATAATGTCATATTCTTAGATTTTAGTAAGTTTTACTCAAACTAAAATAGCTTATTTTAAATGTCGAAAGTAACATTTTAGTTGACGAGAACATACAGAATTATAATATTGAACCACTTATTTTAATTTAAGCATTAAAATGAACAAAACAAGTCATGTACTTGTTGTGACAACTTTTGTTGGAGTAGTTATTATAAATTATTTATCCATGTGCATATATGTGTATTTTAAATTAATGTGCCCTCGTAACCATTAATTAAAACAACTTCCCCTCCCTCTCGCAGTGACATTCTCTTCTCTAATGATGCGTATACTGTTGCGAGGGCAGGACGACCTGTCATTCACATGAGATCAACCAACCACAACCATCCAATCAATTTCCCATGGACAAAAATTAGGCCCTGTCCTACGTTTTTTTCTTGTTTGAGAAGACGTTTCACTTAGATTTACGGCATTTAAAAAACACTAATGAAAACACACTGTCCCAGAGTACCAATCACAGCACATTGCGCTTTTCGGAAGGATGGGCCTATAGAGACCGGAACTAACAGGGGTGCGTTTCCCGAAAGCACGTTCGTTAGTTCAACGAGTCAATGTTTTCTGAAATCATAGTTCCATCATTCGTTTGTTGTAAACAACCGCTTAGTCAAATCGCTCCTTAGTGATTGTTTTTGTTCAGATCCAAAATGCTTGCCAAACACCACTAACTAAAGGAATCCTCGGTTGTCTGTCAATTGCTGTCCTTTAACCGATCGTCCCACCGCAATGGCAACCCCTACCCTGCCCCTCTCCACTGCTCCAAACAAAATTCTTTGGAAAGTCATCTTATATCACCCTTTGAACGTGCATTGAACTGTAAAACCACCCCATTGGAAACAAAATAAAGGGATTGAGGATGGGAGGAGATGGAGGGATGGGGGAGGGGGGCGAAGGAGGAGAATTATAATTCTTTGCAGGCCTTCGGTATTAACCCAAACACCATCGCTGTCAGCGGCTCCGGGAGGGAAGCGCAAGGGCCAAACATTCAGTGTTAATTGGCACTTTGTAAGCTCCGAGCCTTCCCTTTGTGAAAGGTGGAGGGAATAGAAGATGGGGGGAAAAGAGAGAGAGATAGAGAGAGAAAGCCAGTTCTTGTTCTTGCTGGGCCTTGTTGAGGGTATTTACGGTTCACTTCTTATCCTTTGTTAATTGGTCTTTCTCTCCTTTATGGAGGAAAAAGAGACAGGGAGAAAAAGAAGAATTCATAACCCCCACCCTACCACCCATGAGTCCCCAAAACAGAAGGGAAAGAGAAGGGCTAGGGTACAAAAAGATGCGTAATTGTGCATGGGACTTCATTAAGCTCAGATACAGGGCGAAAACATGTCATGTCGAAATAATGCCCGCAAACACATTCAGACCTACGGCAGATGCCCCCTAATTATTTAATCAATACATTCCCATAAATACAGGCCAAGCCAACAGACGTCAACATAAATGATTCATGCAGCAAACAGGACAAAACAACAAATAAACCCATACTCCCATTGTGGTTCGTCACATCTAAGGAAGTACAAATACCTCCTAGAAACTGTAAAACACCGCCCCTAAATGAGTAAACTTTATGCTTAAATGTAGAGTTCAGCCAAACGTGAATTCTGTCATTATTCACTCATCATGTTGTTCCAAACTAATAAGGACAGAGTTGATAGAGTCATTTAGACTGGTTTTTGGATCAACTGATTCACTGGAAAGATTTGACTCATAAGAGCAACTATTTCATGAATCAGGAATCACTACTTCTGTCTATATATAGATAGTGTAGATGTTCACAATCTAACTTGAAAAATATATCAAAAGATTCAAGTTGTGGAAACAGTTCCCTGATAGCTAGCTAGTTATCTATCTATCTATCTATCTATCTATCTATCTATCTATCTATCTATCTATCTATCTATCTATCTATCTATCTATCTATCTATCTATCTATCTATCTATCTATCTATCTATCTATCTATCTGCATCCATGAGTTAATCCCAAGATTTATAGATGATGTGAACAAATAAACTGGATAAACTGATTATTTGAAAATAATTGATTCATAATAACAATTCTTTAATGAATTGGACATTCATTTAAATTTCATTGCTACTGGTGCAGAAATGAGCAGACACATTCACATATACCTCGAGTGTGTGTGTGTCTGGGTGAAGCGTCCTAATTAAAAGGAGGGAGGTAAAGGGCTGCGGCCCGCTTCACAGCTCTTGTGGCCTCTTCCTCCCCTCTGCTGAGTGTGTAAACAATAACAGTGGCTGCTCTGAAAGGACACAGGTGTCAACCATTGTGTGCTATTTGAAAAGCAGAGAGAGAGAGAGAGAGAGAGAGAGAGAGAGAGGTTAGGAGGCTAGCGGGTGGGCTAGCACACCCTTTTCATATAACTGCAAACAACCTATCCAACCTCCGTTTGGCTAGTACTGTCTCACAGTGAACAGGAACAACAGCAGTACTGTTTCGAGATTCAGATGTAATTTGGGGACATTGGAGGTCATTTTAGAAAGTAGAAGGTTGGTTTTTGGAGACTGAATTTTAAGATAGCCATTAAATGTTTAATGCTGCTTTTTTTAGATATATTTAGTGTTTATTTTGTTTCTTAAAATTTGTAAATACGGATAATTTGGAGATATAGTAGAGCAGACTGAGATCAGGATCTAATCAGACAGAGAGTGTGTTGACTCGAATGGAATCATTGTGATTCATTAAAGTGATACAAATGGTTCTTTTACAAATCACGCATCTCCTGTCTAGATAGATAGATAGACACAGACGGACAGATAGATAGATAGTTTTGCAGTTCATGTTCATGGTGAAGCAGGAGAGGGTGGGGGATTTATTGCTCAGCATTAGGAGCTCTAATCTGTTGCAGGTGTTACTGGCTGCTATCCCAGGCAGCCGGGCCTGCTCCTTCCCCCTGGAGGCCCCATCATGAGTGTGTATATGCAGGCATGTGTGGGTGTGTGTCTGAGAAAGAAGGGGAAAGTGTGAGTAAAAGGAGATAGCATGCATAATGCGTAAGGCAGTTCACGTTAAGTAGGAGGCGGACCTGGCTTTGATTTTTTCCTCTTAAACCCAGTCAAGTACATGAGAATTGATACAGCCTGGCGTAATTTCAGTTCATCTAGCTCTAGTATATTATGACCCAACCCTGGTAATTGCAGGGAATTAATGTAGAGCATCTTTCTAATGAAGGACTCACTCAAAAGAGAAAAGTCTTATTCTTGATTATTGGCGGTCATACAATCAATTCATCTACTGGTCGAACAGTGAATGGGGAACACATGCACTTTCAATTGTTTTATGTCGCTACTTTCAAGAGACTGCTGCCCTCTGCCGGACATATTGTGTTACAACATCCAAAAGAAATAGCGCGAAGAGTTTTCCTTGAGGTAAACAAAAGCACGTTAATATTCAAGCATATGCTCGTTGTCAAATATGGCAAGCACTAAATGTTGGATTTTATCAGCAATAAAGCAACAAGCATCTAGTGGAACGTCTTTATTGTCAAGTCTGATACCAGATTTTCGAGTCAGCAATATAGGTTAGGTAGAAGTCACTGATAAGAAAACGTGAGGTAAGTTCAGAGTGCTTTTACAGTCACAGAGGAAAAAACGTTGATAGTTTCAGACTTTAAAAACAATTAGAGCTTATTCTAAAACAAGAGCATACAGATGTGAACAAACATGGAAAAATGAATGCTAATCTTTTTCTTTTTGGTCTTCAACAACTGGGAGAAGTCCTCTCATCACCCTGAGGAGCACCAGGGCTTGTTGTATCACAAGCACTAACCACACACAGATTCCAAAGCTACTGTCAGTTGTCAGTATTTGGTTCCATGTTAACAGATGGATTATATGTGTAGGAGTTTCGAATTGCCTGATCTCTAAAGTAGGGGAACCAATCCCTGAAGAGACAGGCGTAGAAGGTGTACCAGGGGTAAAATGACTCAGGTTGTCGAGATGCTCCAGCTTCGAGAATGTGCCAGGCGGCGTCATGGGCAGGGTAGGCAGTCATATTGATGTAACCTCTGCATTAAACACATCAGAGATATGAAGAATGAGCCTTTATCAGAAACTCATCAGACTGTCACTTAAAACAAGTAAGTGAATAATTGCTATTCCAATTGTTCTTTAGTAGCCTAAACAGTAGCTAATGAGCACCACTAAGTGAAAGCTAACTATTTTAAACTTTTAATTAGCTGTATTTTATTAGCATAAAGAAACAAAGACTTTGATGTTAGTTTGTACTCACTTGATTTTCTCCATAGCGCTATCTGTGTCGATTAGTCCAAGTATGCAGATGGTTATGGATACATTACTTCTTTGCATTGCTAGCTCATGCTGGAGGCCTCCAAAGAAACCATTGAGTGCAAACTTAGTTGCGGCATACGGCAAAGCAAAGGGGCCGCACATTTTACCTGTGGAAAACGGTTAGATGTTATTCGGGCATTTGTTCGTTTGTTGAAGTTGCTAGAGCTGTGAGAAAAGTTTCATATTTTAATCACCTAAAAGGGAGGAAACAACAACAATCGATCCTTTACTCTTTTCAAGAGTCGGCAAAGCTTTCTGAGCCATCTGTACGTAACTGAGAAAATTCACCTATGAAAGGGAGAATAATGAATGAAAGTCAAATAAACATATATATTTCAGTTAGTTTTACCATATGGGATCAAAAGTAACAGGTATAGTTCACCCACATAATACCATAAGGACCTGATGTGTCATATTTGAGGATGTAGTCTGTTATTAATTAGTTATTAACTATTAATTAGTTATTACATTACAATTAATGATACTTATATAGTATGTCCTTTTTGGTCCCCATTTACTTTCATTGTATAAAAAAGCGAATCATGCTGGTTTGAAACAATATAAGGCTAAGTAAATAAAAATACAAATCTGATTTTTGGGTGAACTATCCTTTTACCCTATTTTATAAGAAAACCCTTTTTTCTCCATTGTGATTCTACACCTCAAGCAGCCATCGCGTGTGCTCCACGTCTCCATTCCACATTCTGTATTCACTGGGCCCGATGTGGTTCAGAACCAGGAAATCCAGCCCCCCGAGTTGTTCAATGGCGAACTCTACCACTCTTTCGGCATCGGAGGGGCTCGCCATGTCCGCAGGGATGAAAAAGGCCCTTTGAGCCCCCATTTCCAGGCACTTTTGCACAACCTGCAGTCAGATGAATCATTTTGAATGAACGATCAGACCTCTTGAATCAAATGTAAATGATGAACAAAGGAAGAAAACCCCAATAACCTGTTCAAGTACATTCCCTCTCCTCGCTGTGATAACGAGTTGGGCTCCTAAACGGGCGTATTGGTACGCCAACTGCTCGCCGATGCCAGTGCTGGCACCGGTCACCAGGACCCGGGCACCTTTCAAAGACTCTAAAAGGACACAAATCTCAGTTTAATATTAACTTAATAATAGTCATTACATAAAAATGGCTCATAATGCCATAATGGTGTATTTATGTTTGTAAAAGTCAAGTGACAAACCAGCTTTTTATGCTTTCTAGGTAAAGGCCACATCAGTTTGTTAAAGGATTTTATGTATGTCCTTTTCCGATTAGTTTTGCACATTGGGTAGAAAGTTTAAACTTCTCCAATGACCTCTCTGTACTCTGACAAACACTAATTATTTTGAGGGGAAAACAAGATTCTTTGTATATCTGCTAACCCGTGGGGGCACAGACACATAACTGTATAAAATCACTGTAAGCTGCTACATAAAAACCTTAACTGATTATTGGTGGGATATATTATGGTAACTATATTCAATATTTATACAAATGAGCAAATATGTGGCGATTTGTGTGGAACTTTTGAATGAATGGTCATGTTGATGGCAATCAAATGTTGGCATTTGTACAAATCTGTCACATGAGTTGCCAATTGGATGAAATCAATTTTCAATGACCAGAAAGGGAGATAAAGTGCAATACGTTATATATTATAACTGTTATGAATGGGCCAGTTCATAACAGTTTACAAAGTTCATGTATTTATATCATGTTGTCTGTTTAACACACTCTCCCACTTACACATATAATTGTAAAATGACATTATTGCTCAGATAATTTCTATGTTAATGTCTAATTTCTGTTATCTCGCCTTGCACAAGACAAGAGCTGATTTCAATATCTCAAAGATAACGATGAACGGCATGACTTTTCATATTTTAATTTTATGATGTACTAATGATGATGTACTAATTTAATTTTATGATTGACTGATGTACTTTCCTGGCATTTAAACTTTATTTCGTGTGTTTTTGCTGATTTTGTGAAACTCCTAACTTTACTACAGTACATTGGATGAATATCACATTTCTGAATTCAAAGGATTTTTTTCATAATCACTTAGTATTTTACCACATACAAGACAGAACAGACCATCTCAACAGCAAGATAGGCTATGTAAAATAATACTCAGCCCATAGACTAATGACCTGAAATATCCTATAACTGTTTACCATTAGATGCACAAATATTGCTGCAAAACATTTCTTCCTCCAAAACCCAGGGCTTCCTTATCACAGGTCGTGCATATAATTTTAATCTGCTGTTACAGGCTATGGCCCACGAATATTATATTTTATTACAGCACAGATAAACAGAACGATAAACCGTTCAACTCACCCTCATTGAACGATGTTGCACTCCATCGAAACGCAAGGAAAGCGACGCCTGTGCTGAACAGGATCAATAACTTGGTGTAAAGCTTCATTTGAGTAACACTGTGGAGGCTGCGACAGCACAGCTTATAGAAATGTGAACTTGAACCGATCAACTGTCAAAAGTCTGCACACATAACCAAAGAACTCGCAGAACCGGATCATATGTGTGTCAGACAGGCGGAGCCAAACCAAAGTACAATCCGATTTGAGTTGTGTAAATCTTGAGAGAAATAAACTTGCATTGTTGTACGTATGTGCTATTATTAGTCGTCTAGGCTGTGGTCGGGGCATTAACAATTATTTTAGTTTTGTTATCACCATTGTTTGTATTTTCGTGTTATTTTGTTTATAGAATTCACTTGGAATATCTATCTTTATCTTGGAAATTAAGGATTCATTTTCAGTTCCCAATTTCTTGCTAACTTCTTCTGAGCTATTGAGTTACATTGTAGATTTGTCATTGACTTTGTTAGGGAAGGGATTCTGTAAGCATAAACCAACAACATCACAATAAATTCGTTTTATTAAAAATGATGTACGTATACCATTAGTAATAGTGAAACAACGGTTGGCAGCAAGTGCACGGAGTTGTCGAAGCGGCACATTCAACAAATAATTAAAACCAAGTCGTTTACTAACTCTAACTACATGTGCTTTTATTTAAATTGTCAGTTATATTATTATTAATGACAAAAGCACAAATAACATATTTATACACACATGACGTCTATTTTTGTCGAATGTGCGGACTGCGAAACTCTCAAAGCTTTATCGCCTCTACTTCATTCTCCTGGTGCAAATGCCCTTCAGTGGAATTCGCTGTGAAGACAAAGCAATATATGTAGTAAAGTAGCATTTTGTTTCACAGTTTTGTACTTTTTAGCACACCATTTATTTAAAAAAAAACCATGGCTGCCAAGATTTTTCCTGTAGTCAAGTAAGTGTCATTGCTTTTTTGTTGTATGTTAGCAGTTAGCTTGCAAGTGTTTAGTTGGGCTTAAGAGTTATGTTGACTTTCATATATTGTGCATTCTAATATTTTTTATAATATTATATGTATAATATATGTATGTATATTCCTTGTGAATTAAATAAGCATGTATTTCATCAGCTTTCTCCATTTACATAGTAGGTTAGCTAGTGTGCTAACAAACATCTTCTCAATGTGGCTTTTTGACATTGAATGACTGAATTGTTGTGTATATCTAAGGTTTGCCACAAAAGTGACCATTGCAGGAGGAGCTCTATATGTGGCATATGATTCAGGACTTCTTGGAGGTAGCCAGGAGGGATCTGTCGCCTTGGGCCGAGCTAAAGCTGCCATCCCACCTGCTGTGGAGGAGTGGATGAAGTACTTTGGCTTTGAGGTACTGAAACTGAATGTATTATTGAAACTGAAAGTGGAGCAAAGGTATTTAAAGATCCTCAGGTGACACCAACTAAACATCAGTGAAGGAGTATAATGCTGGGTAAAAATTTGATATAGCGTTGGTAAGTAATAACATTAAAATAGACCCAAAACAGCTTTAATAACATGAAAAGACACCCAACAAAGCTGTTGTTAACACAGTTTCAAGTTTACACACCACTGTAATGTCGAATTAGGTTGTTGCAAGTATGATGAAAGCGTCGATAATAGCCACACTTCATTTAACATGTCGTTTTTACTCAGTATTTCGTTCGGTTGTACAATAGTCATTGACGCTTGTGGTTTTCCTGTCGTTGTGGATTTAAATTTCTTTTAATAAAAAAAAAGTTGTCTGCTAAAGTATTTCCGCCGACGGAGGTTTACCCCCTGCTGGTGCTAGTAGGTAATTACCGACGCTATATCGGAGGTTTACCCCCTGCTGGTGCTAGTAGGTAATTACCGACGCTATATTGCAGGTTTACCTAATACTGTTTAAAAGATTAAGATCAGTAAGAATGCAGACTTTTTGGGGGACATATTTCAAAAATATAAATAAGTTCATACCTACCCAAGATTTTTTAATGGTAGTTAATATGTAGCTTAGTATAGGTGTGTAACGATAACCAGAATACTTCTTATAGTGGCATTTATGTAGTATTGTTCTGTGTTATTTGAAGCTGCTTTGTTTTAATATTTTTGATGCAATATTTTAGCTTCCTGCAACGCCCAAAATTGAGTTCTCCCCACTGGATGCGTGGAACTCAGGTAAACCATGACTTATTTGGTGGAAAATGTTGTGTGTGTATGTGTGTGTATACAGCATAAATGAGTACACCCTCTCTGAAAAAGTACAAAGGATGTTTTTTTAATGATCACTAATACAATTCATGTAAAGATGGCGAAATTGATTAAACATATAGTTAATAAAAACAGAAGCATATGTCATTAAAATAAGTAAATGATTCAATTTAGTTTGAAGGATTGCAGAAATGAGTACACCCTAGATTTGATTCGACACATTTCTAGTACTTAAAATGATGGAGGACATATGTAAAAGAGTGTAAAAGTTCATGACACTCTGGTTGATGACGTCCTTAAATTCATTGATCTTTAATGGGGAATGAGGAGAGAGTTGCATCTTCTATTTCAAGTATCACACAGTGATGTGTGAATTCATGACCGCATTGTGAAAAACACAACTCACTCTCACTTTCAGCACTCATACATCCCTAGATAAGAGCTTTACTATCACTGAACTTTACTGTGGGAGCCAGGCACTTCTCACTGCACTCCTCCTCCTCTAGCAAAACCATAACATTGATCTCATGAGACCAGAGTGTTGACTCCCAAATGTCTATATTTAGTAAAAATGGGCACTGAATAAGGCTAATTGACTTTGTGCTTTGGGTACAGAAGGCAGTTCAGTGTGGACATGCATGTCACTTCTGTAGGATCCATCTTACTCTGTGTGATAAACGCTCGCTCTTCTCATAGCTTTTGCTGGGTCTGAGACACTAGCTTGGTATTTCTCCTGCTCTTTGTCAAGCAAAAAATCACTCATCACAAAATGAAAGCTGATTATTTCAGAGGCCTTGTCACGAGTCTTTTGTTTTTGAATTTCGGTTGCTTTTGCTACATCCTCTTGTACCACTGTCCTCTTTTGTGCTAAGAAAAGTCTCCTGTAAATTCTCTCCCTAGTGCAGGGGTGGCCAACCCGCGGCTCTTTGACTGCTCTTTTGCGGCTCTTCAGTCCCCAAACTACGGCCTGCGGAGACCTTTTTGTCTACGCAAAAAAAACAAATTTACGTGTGTCCTGCCAAAATCAGCCGCCGCTTACGTGGCCGTTATATTTTTACCGAATTCAAATAGAGGCGCGCAGAAGCGAGTTCCATTTCGAGAGTGGGAACGAGATGTTGCAACGATGTTGCTCCTCCCCTTCACGTCATTTCTGAAAACTTATAGGATAACGGCAGTTGACATCTGGCCAATCGTACTGCGATGCGGATCTGGCAGACATACAGTATAAATACCATAAGCGCGTCAGAATAATTGACGTTCAATTCAATTGCGTCAGAATATTTCCTTCACACTTCTCTAAACGGAATATGGAAAAATAACAGAGGTTACGACAGTAACCAGAGACGTTTTCCAACCGATCACTACATTACAAAACCTTATTCGCTGCACACTTTTTCTACTTCCGGTCACCGTCAATGAGATAATATATCGTTTTTTCCCACATATATTATCCACAGACGCATTCATTTTGCACCCCCATATAGATCGCGGGTGTGACGTAAAATGTTATGTATAAACATGTAAAATGTGTGATATAGCACAGGACTGGTGGGGTTTTTTCCCTGTTTTTGCCTAAGGAAGACATTCCTAATGTCAAAACTTTTGCATCAATGTACCTTTCAATCTTTTGAACAGCATACATGTGTGAACAAACATTTTCAAGAATAAAATACGTGAAGAACAATTTGAGAACAAACTTGTCCGATGATAATCTCAGGTCACTGTTGATGTTAGGGAAATCAAATCTAGAGCCAGAAATGTCTGCTTTTTTGGCATCCAGGAAACAATTTCACCATTCCCACTAATACAGGTGTCCATATGTAGTGTATCAATGTGTTATTAAGTAATAACGGAATAAAATAATATTAAATAATTAAAAACAACATCCATGTTTTGATTCTTTTTTATTTGGACATAGAGTGTGTAGTCGACCCCCCCCCCCCCCCCCCCCCCCCCCCCCCCACACCCAGTGCATTAAATAACTGTAACACTGTATGCTATTCAGGGAAGAAGGAGGTGAGAACCGGCGAACATTTAACATTTTAATTGCAAATTAAACAACAAAATAAAAGTCCTCATAGACGACTGCTGCCCACACATGAAAACAAAGTAAAATAGTCTAGGCCTTATCACCTTTCAACCTTAACTGGTGTTTCTATAAAATTATTTAATGTACTATATATATATATATATATATATATATATATGTATATATATATATACATAATTTTTTTATCACCTTTTTATCACCTTTATTGATGATTTTATTTCTTTTGATTATTTTAATTCCTTCTATGTAAGTTCACCACCCTGAATTACCGTTGTGTATGAAATGTGCTATATAAGTAAACTCGCCTTGCTTCATCTTTACTTAATACTTAAATGTTGATCAATAATTGCAGAATTACACCAGATTTTTTTTTATGTACAACATTTTATCACTTTTTTGATAAGAAAAAAAATCCTATTTTCCTTAATGTTGACAGTAAAGAATAATTGTTGAATTTAAGTTTCAGAAGGGGTGTTCACATTTATTCTGTTCACTGTATATAATCGTATATGAGTATACTGTAGTCTTGTAATTGCTCCGTTTTTTCACTTAGGGGTCCAGAAGTCTATCCATGTCCTATCGGATGCTCCGTCTACAGTTAGTGACTACACCAAACAAGGCCTGCAATATGTTAAAAACCATTTAAAATGAGCATGTAGACCTTCAGAGTTAGCATATCAAAAATGTTTTCACCCTCACATACGTCAAACTGAATTCCATTGAGTTTTGAGGAACACAAATTAAGACTTGTAACGATATAAATCTAAATTTTCACGCACGTGCTTTTCGGTTACAGAAATAACAAAAATGAATCTTGAAATTGTAAAGATTGAGATGAATCCTAATTTACAAGCGTGTACTATGTGTATATTGTTGTTGAGCTCTTTTATTTATTTGAGAAATCCCTTTCTGGAAATGGTCTGTTCTGTCATTGATCCATCCGAAATTCACCTTTACATGGAGACAAATGGACTGCAACTGAGTTTTGTATAATTTATAATCCCATGTTGCTGTGTATAATGTAAAATAAATAATGAAAAATAATTTGATGTAGTTGTTCTGCGTGAATATTCAAAAACAAGATGACAGAAGTTAATCTTGGAAACAATCTGTTAACTATATAAAACTATTACTTCCTGACACTGTTCAGCTTTACCACAATGTGATGCTGCATTTGTGTCAAGATGGACCTCAACTCCTTGACTCATTTTGAAACTTTTGCCGTCGCCGCACACATTCTATTACCAGAACATCATCGATTCATAGAATATGTATGTGCATGGAAAGGGTTTGTGGGTTTTGTGCATTTTGGTCTACATGGTTGAGTAGAGATCTGTTTCAAACCTAAGGAAATGCAACAAATGATGAGAACTTTTTCAGAAGCAGTTTCTTTTTTTTCTTGACCTGCCTCATACTGAATCAATGTTTTTATGACTCAGAAATGTGGCTGAGTGACTGGAGTTATTTTCTGTAGAGGAACCAACAATTCAGTTGGTTTTGTCTTGTCTTCAGGACTTTTTAAACATCTTCAAAATTTATTTTTTAAAGGGGTCTATATGTGTCTTCACTAACTCCCCCCCCAGACTGTTGTGTAACTTATAGGATGTGGTAATGGCTGTGAGGTTTAGTGTCAGACAGCCTCTGAACAGTTTCAGTCTCTGTGAAGTGGCACTTAGGAAATAAAGAAATGCCGAGTCATTTGCTTATTGAGTTTTTATTGTTCTTTTCTGCATTTACATGTCATCATGAAAGCTATAGCAAACTGCACAACAGTACAATTCAGTTCTGAAGTTATCAAGCATCTCCATTGATCACCTTCTTGATCCATTCGGTGTATTTTGAAATTTGAGTGTAAATATTAGGAACATTTGGGTAGTCGCAGCGGCGCTCGTAGTTGAAAGAAACGACACCCACCGCTTTCCCATGGCACACTAGCGGTCCACCCGAATCGCCCTGCCAGAACAATGCATTTGAGATTTGATTACCAATTGAAGAAAGAAGAAAATACATAAACTTTCAACCAAAAATATTGCTGTAGATGTACCTGACAAGCGCCACTTTTAGTCTCAAAGCCTCCAGCACACAGGACGTTTGCAGGGAGTTTCAATGCTACTTTTTCCCATGTATTCTGGCAAATTTTGAAGTTGATAATCGACACGTCTGTCACCAGCAGATCGTTCACCACATTGTGCTGTTCGGTTTTACCCCATCCCGCAACCTGGCACTTGGTATTAGGCTTCAGCCGTTCGCCCTTACTTGGGATTTTGATGGTTTTCACACCTTTGCCATTTTTCAGCTTGGAAAGCTGTACATAAGTTTTGTGTATTAAAATGATTTAGTTTATGATTGACTCAATTCATTATTATAAATGTTATGAAATATTGCACCTTCAGAAGCATGATGTCATTGCCAGTGTTCACGTTCTTGTAAGATTCATGCTTATATTTACGTTGTACTGTATATCTTTTGAGATTAGCTCCCTCTGGACTGATGTTGTGTGTGCCCAGGATCACAGTCATGTCACCACTTCAACATGAACATAGTTTCAGATTAGTAAACAGTTTTGTTGAACACCAAACATACTAACATCATACCTTTTATCGCAGTGTGCGGCCGTCAGCACGTAACTCGGATCGATCAGGAATCCTCCACAGCTGTGTTTTCCATCAATCTGAACTGATGCCATGTAAAGCATGGAGTTGTTCTTGACTTTTTTTCCATTGATGATATCAGCTCCAAATGTGCCTGAACCAATGAAGATGCAAGTTTGGGTTAAACGGAAGCAGTTCAGTTATTATCAATAAAGTATTATTTTACTAACCAGTCTGTGTCAAGCTTGTCAAAGCCACTGAGAGCAACAGTCTGAACGCTGTAGTCATCTTGACAAGATGCTGCCGATGAGTCCACCACAGTCGTTTATAAACGGCTCCACCACATGACACGACACATGCTGACATCAGAGATGATGTCAAATCCTGAATTAGCTACCTTTTGCATAGTGTGATATAATTAAGTTTTGCTTTCCTTGAAGACAAGATCATCTCCAGCATATTGTGCTAAAGTTAATGTCTTTCAGACAAGGGGGATTGACACATGCTAACACAGGACAATCACGTGGGTGGGGACTCAGAAGGTAAATAATCTAGATCTTCTAAATCTACTCAGGGGAGAGTAGAGGAGACTCTGGAGGACAGAGTAGATCCTATCAGTGCTTTACCAATGCAAAGCCTTTTTACCATGCCAATAAAGTTGTTTGAATCTGCATTTGTCAATTGTCTATTGATTGGAACAAAATCTGGCGAAACTGTCCCACAGATGTTGTTTCTTAGGCTCAAATAATGTGGAAAAAGCTTAAAGGCAAGACCAGCCAAGGCAGATGTGCAGTTCTAAACTAACAGCAGCTACAATGACTTTCCCAATTAGCGATTGGCTCTTTTATGAGGCGGGATGTATTCCGCCATATTGCATGTTGTAGGTTCTCCAATTCACAAGGATTAGGAGAACGCCATCTTTATATACAGTGGTGTGAAAAAGAGTTTACCCCCTTTCAGCAGTATATTAGCAGGTGGTCATAATGTTTTTGCTCATTGGTGTACTCCATTTTGCCTAGTTTTAAGCACATCAAAGGTCTTCTTTAAATGTACATTTTACATTTGGCAGACGCTTTTATCCAAACATATTGACATTCTAATCACTTCTTGCTTTTCCTGGGAGTCAAACCCATGACCTTGGCGTTGTAAACACCAATGCTCTGTTGGTTGATTTCTTGTCCATCGCAACTATTCTAGAATTTTGGCTAAATGTGTAACCATTACTTAGCAGAAAAACATGCGTGTGTGTATGTCATTGTGAAAATAGTCAATCTTTAGCAAAACAATTTATTCGGTCAGTAGTACATGTAATCACAATTTGCAAAACACAAAACTTTTGAGTGTATTTATGTCCATCACTTAGTAGATCCGCGCATTTTCACATTCACCCATCTGAATAATTAGAATTTTGTGAATTATAAGACATGAATATTATAATGGTATAAACCAAAATTTCAACCTTATTTTAGTTTGGCGTATGCGCTATTTGGTTGCAGAAATAACAAAAATGTATTAATCCTGAGCTTGTAAGTCTTTGAGATGAATCTTAATTTGAAGCTAAAAATACAAGCGTGTTCTTTATGAATATTTAATTTGACCTCTTTTATTTATTTGTGAAATCCCTTTACTGGACATGGTCTGTTCTGTCATTGATCTATTCGAAATTCACCTTCTACATAGAGACAATTGGACTGAGTTTTGTGTAGTTTATAATCCCATGTTTTTTGACTAATGTGAAATAAATAATGTCAGATATTTTGATGGATGTAGTTGTTTCATGTGAAAAACAACAACATGATTTTGGTTGTTAATCTTGGAAACAATCTGTTAACCACATAAAACCATTACTTACTAACACTCTTCAGCTTTACCACAATGTGATGCTGCAATTGTGTCAAGATGGACCCCAACCTCTTTTCTGCACATTTTGACTCATTTTGAATCTTTTGCTGTGGCTGCACACATTTGTATTTCTAGAACATGTTTGATTAATAGAATATGGATGTGCATGAAAAGGGTTTGTGGGTTTTGTGCATTATGGCCTACATAGTTGTTTAGAGACCTGTTTTAAGACGAGAAGTTTTCTGTAGAGTAGCTGAGGTGACGGCAAATGCACTTTCTGAAGACATTTTTTCTTTTCCAACCTGCCTCATGCAGCAAAAACAACAACATTTTTGTGACCGTCTTAGACACAGCAAAACAAGACTGAATGACCTTTGCCAACACAACACAAAGCCTAATAATGGTACAATTCAGTTTCAAAGTTATCAGGCACCTCCATTGATCACCTTCTTGATCCAGACTGTGTATTTTGAAATTTCAGTGTAAATATTAGGAACATTTGGTTGGTTGCAGCGTTCCAAAGAGACGATGCCCACTGCTTTCCCTCGGCACACTAGCGGTCCACCCTGATCGCCCTGCAATAATAATTTTGATGTTGATTACATTTTTGAGGTCAAAAGAATATAGATTCTCAAATTTTGAACTTTTATCAAAATATTGTTGTAGATGTACCTGACAAGCGCCACTTTTAGTTTTCAAACCTCCAGCACACAGGACGTTGTCGGAGAGTTTCACTTGCAATTTTTCCCACATATTCTTGCAGTTTGTGATGTTGATAATCAACACGTCTGTCACCATCAGATCGTTCACCATGTTGGGCTTGTCAGTTTTACCCCATCCTGCAACCTGGCACTTGGATTTAGGTTTCAGTGGTTTGTCTGAGATTTTGTTTGGGATTTTGATGGTTTTTACACTTCTGCTGGTTTTCAGCTTCTTGGAAAGCTAGAATTTAAAGATGAAGAAAAAGCTTATATATAAAATAATTATTTTTTATTTATACACACAAGTTAAAATATAAATGTATAGTTTAATATTATTCTAAAATAATTCTAAAATAAAATGAAAAATATTCAATTATACATTTTGTATTATTTACTATATATATATATATATGTATATATTACATAAAACAATGTATTATTATAATAATTGTATTCAATTCTAAAATTTAAAAAAAAATTATCCATGTATTCAATGATAAATGGATAATTTAATATGTATCATTATTAAATTCTAAAATATACATTTAGAATTATAATGCATATTATACGTTTATTTTAATCATAAAGTCATTTATAATAAGTTTAATGGGATTTAAATTCTAACCTAATAATAATGATTATATTTTATAATACATTTTAATGTTATGAAATATTGCACCTTCAGAAGCATGATGTCATTGTTCTTGAAAGATGGATGCTTATGTTTATGTTGTACTGCATATCTTTTGAGATTAGCTCCCTCTGGACTGATGTTGTGTGTGCCCAGGATCACAGTCATGTCACCACTTCAACATGAACATAATTTCAGATTAGTAAACAGTTTTGTTGAACACCAAACGTATCCCAGTTTAACAGTTGACTACCATCATACCTTTTATCGCAGTGTGCGGCCGTCAGCACGTAACTCGGATCGATCAGGAATCCTCCACAGCTGTGTTTTCCATCAATCTGAACTGATGCCATGTAAAGCATGGAGCTCTTCTTGACTTTTTTTCCATTGATGATATCAGCTCCAAATGTACCTGAACCAATGAAGATGCAAGTTTGGGTTAAACGGAAGCATTCCAGTTATTATCAAAGTATTATGTTACTAACCAGTCAGTGTCAAGCTTGTCAAAGCCACTGAGAGCAACAGGCTGAACGCTGTAATCATCTTGACAAGATGCTGCAGGTGAAACCACCACAGTCATTTATATAGGGCTCCACCACATGACACGACACACACAACACATCCTGACATCAGAGATGATGTAAAATCCTGAATTAGCTACCTTTTGCATAGTGTGATACAATTAAGATTTGCATGAATAGGGTACAGACTAATGTCCCATTACTTTATTTAATGTATTAGAAGAACACATCATGTTTTATGTTGTTAAAATATTTGATATGTTTGAGGAATATCATGTAGTATGAAATTTTAACTGGTTTAAATGCATCAAATGTCGGCTTTATATTTTAATTTTGGCCTTTCCCACCGTATCTTCTTGACTGTATTCAATAACTTTGGCTAGATATATCACCGTTATTTCCAACCATGTTTAATTTGGTCTGTTCATCACACAAAGCTATCTTTTCCACATATATGAAAGAAAATCATATGTGTTTGCAACAAACTGACACATTTTGTGGATAAACTATTTTTTTTAAACCGTTGTAAAAACAGTGAAACAAAAAAAGTAATACAACTTTCACTGTGTGCAGCTGCAAGGACATATTTAGGAGATATTAGAAATCCTCCACATTCATGTTTTCTTTTCTACATTCACCAATAACACTTATTGCAAAGAATCTCTGAAGCTTTTTTCCAATTGACTATGTAATCTCCAACCATAACTCTGGAGTAAAAGCAACAGTAAACTCTAAAAATAGTTGCTGGTGCAATGTGTAAAGGTCAAGGATTAACAATGAAGGAACCTGTGATGTGCTGTGTGATAACCTATGATGAGCAGAATCGTGGTGACGGGCCTCATTTTGCTTGTGGTACGTGCAAAAAGGTATCGCCTTTTTACTGCTCAAAGTAAAAGGTCAGTCATCCTGTCACAGTAAACCACAGTCCTGCATTTCCTGGATGTTTCTTCTGTTGTTTATATTCATTTATAATCGTATGCAAAGTGTGTGAATTGTTAAAGAATGGTTTCCCATCCTAGCTTAAAGAGATGTATTCTGTGGAAAACATAAAAAGATATTTAGATGTTTTAACTTTGTTCATGTTTTAACTTTTTGGACACACAATGAAAGTCAGTGCAGTCCGAAACAACATTATACTCCAACTGATATTGTGAGAGAGTAAATGATGACATCTTTGCTTTATCTTTCCCTTTAATACTTTAAATACCACATTTTAGGCTGATTTCTCTGAAAAGTATGAACACTGTGGTTCTCTGTTTCTCAAAACATTGCTCAGTTGCTTTGAAAATCATGACCAGCCTGGCATAGCAACAGTTCAGCCAATGGCTTGAGTTTGGGGCGGGGCTGTTTGACCAATGGCAGTTGAGGAGAATGTTCAGAGAAACCTGTGTGGAAACACTTACCGGTACTTTAAAAGAATTTCCTCCGTTTTCTCCATGACAATTTAATGCTATTAGTAGTCTCATAATTACTGTGAGTTGACTCACAGTTTCTCAGGTGCTTCCAGTAAAAATAGACATTTTCTAATCTGAGAAAAGTCTCATGACTTTGCACAGTCATCACATGCAAAGAGATCAGCCCCCCACAGGAAACCAAGCCTGCCAAGAAGAGTCGAGACTATCTTTCCGCTGAAGTAGCGCTCTCAAGTCTCACGCTCTCATGTCAGTACTGTATTGACGTACTTGTATTTCTCATGCTAAGAAGTAAAGGATAACCTATCCCGCTATATATACAATTAATAGACAGGACAGGACACATTTAATAAAACGTAAATTTGTCCCCCGCACTTTTTTCCAAGTGAAATCGCTCTTTACTTGATCCGCACCTAACGGGATTCGAATCGCATCTCTGGCATGGGAGGCGGATGCGCTAATGAGCATACTAAAGAGCACTGCCTCCAGCATTAGTCACTCGCGCTCCTCAGTGAGAACCATTAGCCTCTTGGTCTAAGACAGTTGCACGGCCAAGTATGTTCATGTAGATGACAAAGTGAATTAATCTAGATTTAAATTCAAAGAGGCAAGATAGTCTATGTATAATCTTTCATTCTTATCCAAAATGAGACAATCTTTTAAACAAAACCAAAACTAGGAACAGTTTAGCTCTGTGTGGAACGCTATCATCCTTCATGATGGCGAAAATGGCTGGCCTTGAGTCACAATTCTGCAATGTATGTTTACAGTATATTCTTTGAGCACTGCTTGTTCAGTTGGCTTGTTTGAGGCCGAATTTATTTATTATTTATTTATTTGTATTTTTTTTATATAAAAATTGGGTGGGGCCGAGGGGCTGATGGTTCAGATATTTGAGTTGTTCCCTCTAATAGATATAATCTAATTCAATCTTTTCATAAAAAGAGAGCCTTGAGAGCCCTGCTGAAGTGTTTTGGTGTTGATCAAGAAGTCAAATTACAAAATGATCTCCAAAAATCCACATATACAATCAACAGAGAGAGTTGTTTGGAGATACAATATTTATTAATTCAGTTCTAGCTTCACACCTCCAAAAATACATTTTGTCCAAGACAGAAATTTTGAGATCCTGGTGTAGACATTGGGTAATGTAGGTGAGTCACAGTTATTTTCCTCATTGAATGAAACAACACCAACTGCGACTTTGTCGCACACCAAAGGTCCTCCAGAATCCCCCTGAGGAGTGGAAAAAGTTACTGGCTGTGAATAAAACTGAACTGCTACACAAATGATGATTTGTCCAGAATATACTTTGTACCTGACAAAATCCTCCACGACCACCTGCGCACACCATCCTTGAGCCGGAGTATGTTTTCCCCCAGTACTTCTGACATGCTTTTTTATCAAAGATTGTGACATCAACCTCCATAAGTTTAGCACTCGCTGTACCATTGGTAGTTGTTTTCCCCCATCCTGCGACACTGCATTTGGTGTTGGCCTTGATGTCCTTATCTTTCTTTGGTATGGAGATCCAGTTGACCTTGTTGCTCTTTTTGACCTTTGTGTGTAGCTACAACAAGTAATTTAATTATTAATGGTGATAATTTTCAAAGTTAATATCATCTAGATAACAAATTAACCAAGTAATTTACCTTATAATAATTATGGAAATTCTAGGTATGCTAGTACTTTACAATCGCTACATACAACGATAAACCAAAATATTATGACCACCTGCCCTATATGCTGTTGGTGATTTGTATGCTGCCAAAGCAGCACCAAACCACCAAGGCATGGACTCATGAACTTCTGAAGGGTATCTGTGGTATCTGGCACCAAGATGTTAGGAGTAGATCCTTCACATCCTGTAAGTTGGAAGGAGAAGCTGCAGCGGATTGGTCCAGCACATCCTACAGATGCTCAATTCGATTGGGATCTGTGTGAATTTGGAGAGGATTCAAATTTTGTGTCACTTGTGCCAAGATAGATCCTCTGTTGAATCCGATCAAATGTAGTCTTTGTCGCCCTCAGGCGTCGATGACACTTGGGTGCCCAACACGCTGTCGCCAGTTTGTGGTTTGTACCTCCACTGTTGGTAAATTCTCATCCCAACCAAATTCACAAGCTTTGCCGTTTCAGAGATACTCAGACCCAGTCGCCTGGCCATATCAAGTTGGCTCTTGTCAAAATCGCTAACGTCTTTATTCCTGCCCATTTCTCCTGCATCCAACACATGAATTATAAGAACTGATTGTTTGCTTAATTCACCCCTTTGAGTGGTGATAATGTTTTGGCTCATGTGTATGTTTTTTTTTTATTGTATGAAGAAAATGCAAGTACTAAATTTTTATTCTCAAAATATCTAAAATAATTTTTTTCTTTTGTTGATCAGATTTCAAACCAAATCAGATTTGTGTGCAATATCAGAGAAGCTTAAAGGGTTTAGGATATTTAGCTGATATTTAGTATACTTTTCTCTTTTTTTCAAACTTGTGTAGAGTATAGTTCAGAATAAGAACATTTTCCTACAGGTTTCCCTGCAAAAACTAGCTGAGTCACTTACCTGAAGTAGCATGATGTCATTTAGCAGAGTTTCAGACTCGTAGCCCGGGTGAATGTGGTAGAACTTGACATTCATGCGGCTAGAACCATGATTGTGATCATGAGCTCCAACCACAACTGTCAGCTTCTCACCTCTGTCAAGATGAGGAAGAAAACATGCATTATAGTGATAAACAAAGACTGTTCAAAACTGAGCTTTGCATTTAGACTTGACCTACACCAATAAATCCATTGCAAAGTTAGAAATATTTTGCTCCACTTTAGTTTGTAACATTGGTTTCGGTTTATGTTAAAACACATGTTTGGGTTAATAATGGTCTGACTCCCTAGAAGTCTTGTACCCGATAGTTTGGGTACTATCATAGTATGTAATTTTGAAAGTAGTCACTCCAAGAAAAGAGCCTTTTGCAGCAGTCTGGGACTCACAGATCAACTTACTCTGTAAAGCAGTGTGCGGCCGTCATGACAAACTCTTCAGACACAAGGAAGCCACCGCATATATGTTTGTTTTTTCTTTGTATAGAAACCATGTAGGGTCTTGAATGAGGTCTGACTTCTGTGCCGTTCACTATACCTACATTAACAAATTCTGAGAGAGAGAAAATCATTTTAGACTAGACTTGACTAATGTTTCTTCAGGTCAAGTTATTGAGCTTAGAGATCGCAGTGCAAAACTACATAAAATGTACACATTTATTGTAAATTTAGAAGACAATGCAATAGAGTTTGTTATTTTCCATCAATCTTACCTGAAAGGGTCAGGTATGGTAGCAGGGTGACTAGCAAAAGCACTGAGACAATCATGATGCTGTTCTGGGAAGGTTTCTCTTGAGTCCTGAAGTTCTCTACAGTGTTGATGATGGTCTTAATGTAAAGTGGGCTCGTTTAGCCCCTTAGAAGTGCTTGTACTTCCTCTTTCACACCTTCATGTGGGTCTCATTTTGCACGGAAGTAGAAAAGATAGCTGTTAAGTTTTCATTCTTGATGGCAGTAGATGATGTAATCCATATATAATATTTCTTGTAAATTCTGTTTGGTATGAGAAATCCAGTGAGAGGTTTGTAGAATTGAGTCACACTATTTGTGGTTGATCTCAAAGACTTGGTAAATGTTTAAATAACTTTTGTAAAAACTTTTTACAAAGTTCTTATTTTGCCACTCAAATTACTTATAATATATTGACTATACTTAAATTATTTTCAAATTTTATTTTAACCTGTCTGAATAATAGTTCAATTTATAAAATAAATGACTGTTTTTATAAGGCATACGCAATTTATGATATCATTCCTGTTTTGAACCGCATTTTTTTAAGATTACTGTATCCAAGATTCCTACCAATTGAACTGCAGTGATCCCCTCGTTTATGATTCCAGTTAATGTGGACCGGAATCCCCCGCTATAGGTGAAAATAGGATTGGCCCCCCTAGGGATTTCTGTATGTGTGTGTAGGTACCAGAATGTTTAAAATATATATATTTATATTTTAATGAAATCTATTTAATTATAGAACCTTAATATTATACATGTTCTCTCTCTCTCTCATATGATACGTATTATGGTGCTCTACACTCATCAATGACAGTAGTATCTTGAGACTTGATTCCAGTAATGACAACGATGACAGACCTGTGCGGTTCGATGAATGTGATGATGATGGTGTTACAGCAACAGGACAGACAGCGTCAGTTCCCATGTCTCCTCCTTTTTTGGCAATGGTATCCAATTAACATTGCTGTTTGGTCTTTTTCTTGTAGCTGTAGTTTAAAAGCACAACCGTTATTAATAAAAAATTTAATCATCTTTATAAAACTGAACTGGACATCATCAATTGTCATCAAAAGTCTTTTTACATCAGGTCACATAGTGGCAACTGAACAACTCCCCAAATTTCCAATATGCAAGTATGGCTCTCTACTTGAATGGGGGAATAGGAAAATCTTCCAAATGTTTCAGACTGATAAAAAAAGAAGAAAATGAGTGGCTCGTTGTGCATTGTCGAAACGTGAATGTTAAACAATTGAACAATTAAAAAACACTGTCTAACAATCAACTGCTGCATTTCCTTAAACTCACCACCAGAGGACCATCTGGGTATTTCTTTACATGCATTAGTTAGTTGTCAGGTGCCTCTCTCTGTTCTTTAATGGCATACCATGCATCACAAAGTAAGGTTTAGGTTGACTGTAATAACTTACTGACCCTACATGCTACAGAAAATAGGAAAGTGTTTGGTAGCCTTAAGGTGCAATCCTTGTACATCATACGTCAAGGAATTTGTGTTTGTTGTGTGTCTTTAAACTTTTGCCAATGAAAGACAATTCCTCTACTGAGTTATTTTCATTATTATTATTTTTTATCATTATAGTCATTACTATTGTGTGAGTAAACTATGCCTTAATAAACAATCCTGAACTTCGAGCTTCTCAATTTGTTTATATATATACAGTGGAACCCACTTATCTCAACCTTGGTTAACTCGCCAAGCCTATTATGTCAACATTTTTGAAGTGGAACCGCCAAACTCCCTATGTGTCTTGGTATTTTCTTATGGGTTATGTCGATTGTTTTGTCACCGAACATATACAGTGTATGTACATTTTTATAGCATGCCGATTGCTTTATCAAATAAATCACCATATTGTTGGCTGTTGGTTATCTCGATCATCGGTTATCTCGATGCTTTTTTGCAACCCCGAGGCCGTCGACAGAACCGGATTCCACTATATATATATATATATATATATATATATATATATATAAAAATGTACACCAGTAGGATCTAAACTTTTTTAATGCTGTTATTTTCTTCTAAGCATCTGAATGTACCTGAAAAGGTTTTACTATTCAAACAAAACTTAATTAATTTGTCCATTTAAGCCTACTAATAAACTAAACTGAAATATAATAAATTATAAATTTAAACATCATTTGACATTAATTCTGCCCTCACAAACATGCATGGAAACATGGAAAAGTTTCTTACTTCCCATATATGCTGATTATTACACGTTTGTTGCATTCAAGTGCTTTGTTAAATAACACAAAAAGAACATGAATCATGGAGGATACTAGGCCTGACTTAAACAACCAGACCAGTTTATTCTTCACTATTTATTGGGAACATTTTATTAAAGTCAAAATGATAGGTAACAACCCATTCATTGACAACCATTCACAGTGCTATCTATACAGTCAGCTTGCAAACGATTGTGGGAGTTTGGTCAAACACAGCCTTTTTTTGCTCCTTATAAAACATACAATATGCTTGAAATCAATATTTATACATGTAAATGTGCACACCAGCAATCATTTCCCCTACCGCTAACACGGGTATCAAAATTATGCAAGACCTTCACAGTGGGACTTAAGAACGGCATTCATGTCCAAGTCCAATGTATTAATGATCATTTCGACAACAAGAGAAGGCAGCATAAAACGTAAGGATTTGCTTCCAACATGCCACGCAAAATCTTACGTGAGTACACAATGTGAACATTCAACTGAGACTACCCTGTTCTGGGTTACTGAAGGTCTGAGACTGGCAAGGGCAGCTTCAAAATCCTCAATACTTATCTTTCTGCGTCTGTTTGCTACTTTTGACACAGTCAAGGATCTGGTATCCTCTTGTCAACCCTCAAGATAAAGGGCATCTCAGGAATCGCACTCCAGTGGTTCAAGTCTTCACAGGGCATCGTGGAGAGGTGATGTGTCTAAGCCGTAACATCTAGCTACAGGGGTGCCTCAGGGCTCAGTGTTTTGACCACTTCTCTTCTCGATCTACATGTCATCACTAGGATCTGTCATTCAGAAACATGGTTTTACCCATCATTGCTAAACATTGCTAGTCAGCCTCAGCATTTGAACATTTTCACAATTTCATGGCCCCCAGAATATTGTGTTGTATGAGTATTTTAACTTGCAATAGAGCCTCTGCTATAAAAGCAAAACACATACACAAAAAAACATTTTATTCTAGCTTTATTCATTCCATTTTTTTCAGTAATTGAATGTGGGTAGCAAAGTTTCATAAAGAAGCAACGTTTTTAACAGAAAGCTCAAAGACTATCTGGATTGATTTCAGAATGATCATCAAACCATTGCTGGATCCATGAGCAAACCCAAAACTTAATTAAGACCTAGCTTCATGCCTCCAATAATATCTTTATCCAAGGCAGAAATTTGGAGATCTTGGTGTAGACATTGGGATATCTAGGTGAGTCACAGTTATTTGGCTCATTGAATGAAACAACACCAACTGCAACTTTGTTGCACACCAAAGGTCCTCCAGAATCACCCTGAGGAGTGGAGAAAGTTACTGGCTGTGAATAAAACTGAACTGCTACACAAATAATGATTTGTCCAGAATAGACTTTGTACCTGACAAAATCCTCCACGACCACCTGCGCACACCATCCTTGAGGTGGAGTATGTTTTCTTCCAGGACATCTGACATGTTTTTTTATCAAAGATTGTGACATCAACCTCCATAAGTTTAGCACTTGCTATACCATTGGTGGTTGTTTTCCCCCATCCTGCAACACTGCATTTGGTGTTGGCCGTGATGTCCTGATCTTCCTTTGGTATGGAGATCCAGTTGATCTTCTTGCTCTTTTTGACCTTTACATGTAGCTAAAACAAGTAAGTAAAAAGAGAAATTTAGAAATTTCAAATGGAAAATAAAGTGGATGACAATTTTTTTTATCTATTGATAAATTATTTTACTTTTCAGAGTATTCTGTCTAGTCGACTACTATGATTTCAGCCTCTATTTATTTTAAATGACTACTTGAGACTGCAGTTTTACTCCAGTTCTATGATAAGATTTCTAAGGGTTTGTTCAGACAAAACTATTATTTTTTTTTTGCATAGCTGAATTTAAATCACTTTTCTTTTTTTGAAATTTGAACCCCTCAAAAAAAAAAAAAAAAAATACATTACTAGACACAATTGTAGATAGGGGAGCGCGGGGCACAAAGTAACGCGGGGTAAATAGTGATGCTGAATTTTTAGATAGTTGCACAGGATTAAATATGACGTACTAACAGGCTTTTCATCACACTGTTTGCACACATCTTCTGGCCATCTTTCAAGAAATTTCAGCGAAGTTTGGATGAGAACCATAGGAGAAACTCTTTTGGCAGCATGTTTATATATTTTTTTTATAGCAGTTGTTTTTCGGTTTTCAAAGAAAGGACATACTTTCACACAATCTTATATTGTTATGATTACCATCTTCTTGGCTAAAAGACGGTACCATTTTGATGTGAAGTGACTGCTAGCCGGTGGCTGCTAGGTAAACAAGACACCGCGGGGTTAGTTATAACATGGTGTTACAACTAAGCCGCACATAGCCTACATCAATAATCAGATATTTTGCATTGAATTAACCTATTACATTTTTTTCATGTCATTACATTGTTCAAAGCATAGAACATTTAAAAAATAAAATAAAAGATATTTCATTCATAAGTTATGCTTATGATCATCAAGACTCAATTTTGTTTTAAGAAATACAAATACATGAATGAACATGCATTGCATTGCATGCGTTACAACTAACCCTCTGTCTGTTACAACGAGCCCCGCTCACGGGGTAAGAAGTAACATTTTACTCCTGCCGCTTTTGGCGATACTGCACAGAAACGGTAGGTCCGACGAACATGAAAACAGTGCTAATTTATAGGAGAGGCTTGTAATATGAACAAATATTACTTTGTTCATTATTTGGCCAAAACCGAAAAGTATTACTTTGTGCCCCGTGCTCCCCTACACCAGATCTCAGACATCATTTTCTGAATGAATGTATTTCATCACTTTTAAAATGAAAAGTCAGTCCTAGAAATCAGATCTGAAACCAAATTGGATTTGTGTACAGATTGAATAAAGCCTGGAGGAGTAGGACATTTTCTCTTCCTCAAAATATTTTACACATAGTTAAGAACACAATTATTTTATTACGGTTTGCCCTGTAAAATCTAGCTGAGTCACTTACCTGAAGTAGCATGATGTCATTTAGCATAGTTTTAGACTCATAGCGAGGGTGGATGTGGTAGAACTTGACATTCATGGTGCTAGAACCATGATTGTGATCATGAGCTCCAACCACAACTGTCAGCTCCTCACCTCTGTCAAGATGATGAAGAAAACATGCGTTTTTGCGGCGAATAAAGACTGTTCAAAACTGACTTTTGCATTTAGACTTGACCTATACAAATATTTCCATTACAAAGCCAGATATATTATGCTCAACTTTAGTTTGGTAACATTGGTTTCAGTTTATGTAAAAACACATTTGGGTTGATAATGAGCTGCTCCCATTAGTAGTCATAAAAACCCTTTTTTCAGCAGTCTGGGACTCACAGAACAACTTACTTTATAAAGCAGTGTGCGGCCGTCATGACAAACTCTTCAGACACAAGGAAGCCACCGCATATGTGTTTGTTGTTTCTTTGTAAAGAAACCATGTAGGGTCTTGAATGAGGTTTGGCTTCTGTGCCGTTCACTATACCTACATTAACAAATTCTGAGAGAGAAAATAATTTTAGACTTGACTTGACTAATGTTTCTTTAGGTCAAGTTATTAAGCTTAGAGATAGTAGTGCAAAAATGCATAAAATGTACACTTTTATTGTAAATTTAGAAGACAATGCAATAGAGTTTGTTATTTTCCATCAATCTTACCTGAAAGGGTCAGGTATGGTAGCAGGGTGACTAGCAAAAGCACTGAGACGATCATGATTCTGTTCTGGGAAGGTTTCTCTTGAGTCCTGAAGTTCACCACAGTGTTGATGATGGTTTTAATGTAAAGTGGGCTGGTTTAGCCCCTTAGTTGTGCGCATACTTCCTCTTTCACATCAATATGTAAGTCTATGGAAAAGATGGCTGTTATGTTTGTTTTTATGGGATTAGATCAAACTGCTCCATCTGTGATGTAATGCATAGCTTATATTTCTATTAAATTCTGTTAGATGTAAGAAATCAGTTGAGAGCTTAGTAAAACTGATTCACTTCCCCATCCAAGTCAGGCTGTTGCCTAAATTATGTGGTTGTGACAATGAGAACACTTTGATTATAACTTATGTTAGTCGTGCATTTATTTCAAGAAGGTTTAACA
Organism: Rhodeus uyekii; assembly: GCA_037043235.1. Taxonomy (NCBI): domain Eukaryota; kingdom Metazoa; phylum Chordata; class Actinopteri; order Cypriniformes; family Acheilognathidae; genus Rhodeus; species Rhodeus uyekii. The sequence goes on along the minus strand of JAWRVZ010000218.1, from coordinate 854,181 downwards.
TTTCTTTCAGTTTATTTTCTATGCACACGTAACGTTTCAAAATTGTATGTTGTATATTATGTAATCTTAGCAGACGGATTAAGGCGGTCAGGTGAATTGCAGTGAGCAGTTTCACCTGCTCAGTTTTCAGGGGAGCGACAGAAGCCCTCCTTCTCATACACTGTGGTTGGACTGCAGTCGTTTAAGTAAAAAATATAAGGTTTAGAGTGGGTTTTAGCTTCTGTGTCGTTCGCTATACCCACATTCACATGAGCTGAAAGAGTTCAAAATAAACAGTATTAGTAATCATCAAAAAATACTGTTATATAATCAATCTAACAAGTGAAGATCAGGAGTGGTAGCAGAGTGGCCAGCAGCAGCAGAGAGATGATGATGATGAAAGACGAATTCACATGCGTGGTAAAACACTATATAAATGCACTGTAAAAGTGGGTCATTTTTTCTTCTTCTTGCAGTATGAGCAACATAGAGATGAAAAGATACTGCTTCTGTTGATCCTTCTGATCTTACATTCAGACTAAAGATGGTTTACATGATAAGAATTGCATGTCCCATAAAAAAAGTTAATTCAAGTGTGCTATTGGTATAATTCATGTACTTCTTAAATACAGTGGAACCCGGTTATGTCGACGGCCTCGGGGGTTGCAAAAAAGCGTTGAGATAACCGAGGATCGAGAACCAAAAGCCAATATGGCGATTTGTTTGATGCGATGCGATCAAGCTATCGGCATGCTATAAAAATGTACATATGCTGTATATGTTTGCTAACAACAAAAGGCCAATATGCACCAACTAACAGCAGAGTTTTAAATGTCTACTTCATGTTTATGTTCGGAATATACCTTTAAGACGGCGTATGTTGTTGTGTACTCGCTGTTCTGGCGTGAGCGTGTGCGCACAGGGAGGAGAGTGTTTTTGAGTGAGGAGAGAGATGGCCGCTCTACCGCTGACTGTTATATAGTATAATCTACTGTTTCTATTTTCCTTCTTTTATTTGTGATGTTTTATCAGAGTGTTATCTTTTTCATGGTTTGTACATATGCTTTTTACATGTTTGAGAAGAGTGTGAAACCCATCTATAAAGATTGTCATCTGGGCAGTCGTCAACCACTCTGACAGCCGGTGCAAGATTTACCAGTATACGATAAAAACCATCTTCGATTCTCGATAACCTTTAATTGTATTCTCCAACATTGCAAACACAATTTCGCTCACAGCGTAAACAGTCACAACCACACATAAACACATTCGCTCATAACACAGTCATTTCGCTCGGACACAGTTCTGAGAAGTATTGCACACGTGTTTACTATGGTTTCATAGCTGGACGGCACTGCGCCTCAAGAGTGAGTGAAGCATCATTGGAGTGAGCGTGATGCATGTACAACGCGAATTCAGCGCATGCGCAGTGAACTCGATACGATCATTAGTCACGGGGATCAAGATAACCAATGTAAAGTGGCGACTTTGTCCCTCTTTTGTGCTCGAGATATCAGGGATATCGGGTTCGACATAAAACAATCGACATAACCGATAAGAAAATGCTAAGTAAAATAGAGAGTTTAGCTGGTCCACTTCAAAAACGTTGACATAACTGGGTTGACGAGATAACCGATGTCGAGATAAGTGGGTTCCACTGTATATACTTATTTACTTCTCAGAAATATAATAAAAATTACATAATAGTATACTTGATATGCAGAAAACTCTTATTCGCCTATACATTTTCATTTCATTTCATGACAAGACACCATTTAAATATAAGGGTGCATATGTAATAAAGTAATTTTGGCTTCTTGAATTCTTTTCAGTACTACCGTACTATTTTTTAGGGTACCGTACTATTTTTTATTTTTTAACTTGATATGATGCTTCACAGTTAGTTTATTGAATAAAAAAAATCAAATTAATACTTCATGCTTTTCCATTGCAAAAATCACTTTACGTTTGAAACTATGGAGCGGCTCTCAACAAGATGGCGCCGCGGATGGCAGCATCGGTTTTTAGCTCTTCAGTGATTGTCTTGTCTTTGTTTGTTTGTTTGTTCTGCTTTTAGTCATTCTTTTCCGATTGTTTTCACCCAAAACGAACTACTGGACATTAGGGAACACACACCAGACAATATTTATGCGGTTTTTGATTATTCAGACATTTTACTCGATATCCTCGTTGGATTCGCGACTGTCTCTTTAAACCGAGCAGCCAGACGCATGCGAGGGAGGCGATCTGGGGCACTGGTCAAACTCCGCTCGCGGGGCTTCCGCACTCCTCTTCCCAGTATTCATCTTGCTAATCTCCACTCTCTTCCTAATAAAATGGATGAACTGCTTCTCCTCACCCGGATTAACAAGGATTTTTTCAACTCTGCTGCACTGTGCTTCACTGAGACCTGGCTAACTGTAAACACACCGGACAATGCACTATATCTGCCGGGCTTCCAGCTGTTCCGAGCAGATCGCATCATGGAACTAACCGGGAAAACGAGAGGTGGAGGTTTGTGTTTCTACATCAATGAAAGTTGGTGTTCAGATATAACAACGCTGAAAAAAGATATGCTCTCCTAACCTAGAGACTCACTTCATAAACTTTAAACCTTTCTATTTACCGCGTGAGTTTGCCTCGTTTATTCTCGTGAATGTTTACATTCCTCCAGACGTGTGTGTCAGCACGGCATTACAACAGCTGGCTGAACAAATAGCTGAGACTGAACAAAAGTATCCAGATTCTCTTTTAATCATTCTTGGGGATTTTAACAAAGCAAATCTCTCCCGTGAACTGCCAAAATACAGGCAGCACATTACATGTCCCACCAGAGACAGTAATATTCTTGATCACTGCTGCACCACAATGAAGAATGCATATGACTCCATCCCACGAGCAGCTTTGGGGCTTTCTGATCACTGTGTGGTTCATCTTATACCATCCCACAGGCAGAAACTGAAATCAGCTAAACCTGCAAAAAAGACTGTAAAAAGATGGACTATGAAGCAGAGCAGGATTTAAAAGCCTGCTTTGACTGCACGGATTGGAATGTTTTTGAAGCACATATACTGTAACATCATACATCAGTTTCTGTGAGGATACACACATTCTTATCATTTCCTAATGATAAACCATGGTTTACTGGGAAACTCAAACAGCTTCGTCATAACAAAGAGGACGCTTACAGATGGGGGATGGTGTTTTGTACAAACAGACCAGGAACAGACTGACAAAGGAGATAAGAGCTGCTAAAAGAAGTTATACTGAAAAGCTGAGAAACCAGTTTTCTTCCAACAACCCTGCTGCTGTCTGGTCAGGCCTGAAGAATATCACCAATTACAAGCCACCATCCCACCGACCTGCTGAGAATCAACATCTGGCGGATGAGCTAAATACTTTTTACTGCAGTATAAAACCCAATCTCACACCTCAAAACCACTCTGAACTACACTTCACACGTCCTTCAACACCTCCTGCACCCCCCCCTCTCCCTCGCCATCCAACCAGAGCTTAAGGTCTGTGTGGAGCAGGTAACCAAAATCTTCAAAAGACAGAAGATAAGGAAAGCTTCAGGCCCAGACGGCATCTCATCTGCTTGTTTGAAAGCCTGCGCTGACCAACTGGCCCCAGTCTTCACGCGGATCTTCAATAGATCATTGAAGCAGTGTGAAGTTCCCCGTTGCTTCAAACACTCCACCATCATTCCTGTCCCAAAAAAAACCCAAATCACTGGACTTAATGACTACAGACCTGTCGCTCTCACATCTGTGGTCATGAAGTCATTTGAAAGACCCTTGCTGGATCCACTTCAATTTGCCTACAGAGCAAACAGGTCTGTGGATGATGCAGTCAACATGGGACTGCATTATATCCTGCAACATCTCGACAGACCTGGAACTTATGAAAGGGTCTTATTTGTGGACTTCAGTTCGGCCTTCAACACCATCATGCCTGATCTTCTTACAGCTAAACTGACCCAGCTCTCCTTGCCATCCTCAATCTGTTAGTGATTCACTAGCTTCCTGACAGACCGGCAACAGCGAGTGAGACTGAGGAAACTCACATCCAGGACTCTCACTACCAGCATTGGCGCCCCCCAGGGGTGTGTTACACCGACTGCGGTATCTCCACAAATCAAAGGACCTCCTGAATCTCCCTATATAGAAACACAGATCAAAACATGTGATGCCTCCGAAGTGATACTTTATTCAGCTGATGGTCTCAAATGACATTGTTTTACATACACTGCAGCTTCCTCCATGGCCATAGACGCAGATCATATGTAAGGCGGAGTATAACTCTTTCCATTTAGTTTCACATTCCGAGTTCTTCATGATCTTCACGTCAGCTTCCATAAGACATGTGCTCTCTTGTCCATTAAAGCACAGTCTCCCCCAAACCTGCGACACTGCAAACCAAATCTGGTTTGATGTTTTCCTCCATTCCTCTTATGGAAATCTTCTTGACATTCTTGTTTTGTTGGACCTTTTTCACTAGCTGTGATACATGCATATATTAATCATTAAAAGACAGACTGAATCTTATTTAATGGGTCAATTTATTGTTTAATTAGGGTGATTTGAAGTACTTTCACTCTCAATAGCATAATGCCATTTCACAAAGTATGAAAGGTATAGTCTGGATTGCTTGTAGTAAGACTTCACTCTGATACGGACAGACTTTTCTCTCTTATTTTTTAGATTGTGCGCACCAAACACCACTTCAAGTTTCACATTTCTGGAAGAAAATCTTATTAGTATATATTAGCAATACTGATTACGATATTTTGAAATTATGATATTAAAATCTTAACATATTGCAGTTTATACAAATTTAAAGTCTTACTCATGCAGCAGCAGTCAAGACAAACTTATCAGAAATGAGGAATCCACTGCAGATATGGTCATTGTCCTTCTGTATAGAAACCATGTAAGGTCTGGAGTGGGGTTTGGCTTCTGTGCCGTTCACTATACCCACATTCACATGAGCTGAGAGAGAGATACTGCCGTCAGCCAACTTATTCAGCACATACCAATTAAATATTCAGCTATCAGCTATCAATATTAATATACTGTTAAATAATCATTCTCACCAGTGAAGGTCAGATGTGGCAGCAGAGCGGCCAGCAGGAACAGAGAGATGATGATGGTCATGATGAAAGAATGCTACTTTTACGGATATAACGCTATGTAAATATAATGGGTGGAGACACTGAAAGTCGGAAATGCATTTTATTTTCAGTTTGAGGTGTCAATAACACTTATAGTGTTAAGATAGTATGTGTTAATTCTAGTTGTCTACAACATCCACTATAAATATGAAACACAAAATACAATGTGTGCATAAAACTCTGGCTGTATTTGATGTTTTAGAACGTACAAGTATGAAAACAGATTTTGCATTTACTTTTTTTGTAAATTTACTAGAGTCACTTTTGACTCTACTACTGAAACAGTGTAGAGTCAAAAGACACATAGAGTGTTTTAAAAGCTATGCACTTCCCCATTTAACTCCACTGTTGGATTCTCACTGTGATATAGAGAGTTTTTGTTTTAGTGTAGACAAGTGGAAATTAAATTTGATGTTTGTGAATCACCAAGTACTCTGCTTTCAGATAAATGTTTCTTTATTGTTCTGCTGAAGAAGAAAAAAACTAGGTGTCAAACTCAGTTCCTTGTGGCTCTCGCAGAGTTAAGCTCCAACCCCTGAATTTAACACCCCTGCCCTACGGTTCAAGTTTCGCGGCCTCAGTGCATCGCGGATTTTTCAATATACATCGAAAAAAAATATACATCGAAAAATAAAAATTCAAAAATACCGCCATATCGGCAGCCGTATAGCCGTATTGTTTCATTGTGATGTGAGAGAAATGGTTTCCTAGGATGCCAGACAAAGAGAGAAACTCTCTCAGAGGCTTTGTACACACCCACGGGCACTCAGACAAGACACGTGATTGGTTCCCGGCGCGAGATCAACGAATGAGAGCACGAGTGGAGTGGGAGCTTCTTCTCCTCTCTCAGAAGCAAATGTTGACGATCCAGCGGCGATATCTGACGATGAGGCGCTTCCCGGACTGATTTAAAGGCCTCATTATACCAGTGCAGTAACACCATCAATATCACATTCATCGAACCGCACAGGTCTGTCATCGTCGTCATTACTGGAGTCTCAAGATACTGCTGTCATTGATGAGTGTAGAGCACCATAATACGTATGATAAATGATAATATTATGGTTTTATAATTAAATAGATTTAATTAAAATAAATTTAAAGTATAAATATACATATTTTAAACATTCTGGTACCTACACGCACATATATGGAAATTCCTAGGGGGGGGCAATCCTACTTTGCGGTTTTTCACCTATAGTGGGGGGGGGGTTCCGGTTCACATTTACTGCAATTAATGAGAGATTACTGTATTAATTAACTCCAAACTCCAAGCAAAGTGTAAAGAAGATGTATTGCATATCAGAAAAGAACATGTTGTCATATGAAGCCAATATGTTATTTGCATAAAAGATAGTATTGATGGCTTTTCAAGAAGGATTTCACAGCAAGCAGTGACCCGAAGGAACATTTTGATTTTATTGTATGCAACAGGTGGTTTATGTTATCCTGGGTTTATTTTGACAGGCCTACTCCTGTCGGGCACCTGAATAAATTGATTTAAAACAAGTTAATTATTGTTTTAAATAGCTTTTTGAAGCCCACCACGGTTACATAGTATTTATTTGTTTTCCTTGGATGTTGGTAATGTAATAAGGATCAAATGCAAAACAGAAATGGGTTAAGAAGACAGTTGGGGTTGTGATAGAAATTGTATTTCTTATGTACTTATTAATCTTTAGAAGTATATGCACTTATTAATCCTTATCCTTAGATGTAGGCAAGCTTATCAATATAACTGAATGTTCTGTTTCTGTTGTAAGTTGCTAACAAGCACAGATCCAAACTGTACCTAGTAAATGAAGAATACACATTCCGTTTAGTCATTAAGCGTGACGAGCTGATCTGAGAAAAGGCAAGGTGGGGGCTTAGAAAACTGTATAAAGAGTAATGAAACTTTATGCTCTTTGCCTTCACATGCTTAGACATTGTTTGTGTGTGTGAAGGCCTTTCTTGCAAAAAATAAAGCTTTAAGATTGTTATACCTTTCGAGAATCTCACTTGTGCTTTATTGATAAACATTTAGGAAAATAATTTCCACCACAAACTGGCGACGAGGAAGCGATTGCAAAGCCGATGACTGCCGTGAGGAGGACAATCGATTGGCCATCCCAAGACAAGATCTGTGGCTCTAACCCCCATTATTAAGGGAAGGAGGATTGTTTGTACCCTCACGACGGCCTAGGTGGACGCAATCCCAGAAAAGAACACACCAAGATTCAGGCACAAGATGGTGAGAGATTTTGTCTTCACTAAAGTTAGAGAACAATCCAAAGGGGTCACAAAAGACCTTTATTGCAGAATAAAGGCAGGGTGTATTGACCACGCAGGATCCAAAAAAGGGTCAAAAAGACCTTTATTGACGAATAAAGGCAGGTGACCACGCGGATTTGAGAAAAAAGGGGGGGAAAGAGTAATTTAGTAAAGAAAGAAAAAGAAAATCATCGGTAATGACCAGAGGGTCATTACCTTACAATGTTAGCAAATATCGCTACAGGCCAAGATCTGTCTCAAGACAGCACTGTTTGTCAGGATCCTGCCCTGATAGTCTTGTCTGTTTTGTCTTTGTTTAATGTGTGCTTGTTTGTCTTGTGCTTGAGCACATGGCTCTGTCTTTGTTCGTGTTTTGTCCCACCTCCTCAGTTCTAGTTACCACGCCCCCTTGTTTAGTCCTTGTCTAGGCTAGTCTCGTTTGCTTGAGTGTGTTCACCTGTCCCTCATATGCCCTGCTCCCTTTATATTGTGCTTGTTTCACTCATGTCTTTGCAGGTTTGTTTTGTGTGAGTTCCTTGTGTTACTAGCATGAAACTATTGGTAGCTGAAAACTAGCCTTTGGTTTTCTACAGTCTTAGAATTAATGTTTATCTTGTTGCTAGTTTTATTTCGCTAGTCTAGTTTTTGTGTTCTTTTCTAGTTACGCTCACTTAGTTAGCTTGCATGGTTTTTCTCTAGTCATAATTGTCAGTTTTATTTGCTCTTGTTTTGTTTCTCTTGTCTTGAGTGTTGTCTTTTGTTGGTTCCTGTCTCATCCTGGCTGTTGAGACTCCTGGCCTGGCAGCGGCAGCTAGTCTGGTGCTACTTCGCATCCCAAAGCGTCAAGCCTCTGATTTCCTAAGCTGCTGCCTTACCACCTCCATCGGCCAAAGTGTCTCTCCTGTCTTCAGTCCTGACCAGCCAGCTCACCTATTGTCTGCCCTGCCTTCCTGTTTTACCCATCACTTCTCCACCATTGTCTTGTGCCATTGTAAATAAATCTCACATTACTCATCTCTGCATTTGGGTCCACTCTTGTCTAGAAAACCGTGACAGAACGAACCTGCCAGAACCGGACCCAGCAGTATGAGCATCAAGATTTTGCCACCTGTCAATGCTCAAGAGAGACTGGCCCGTCAGCAAGGACTGGCAGCCCTTCGCCAACAGGGGCTGGATGTGGGGGCTTTTGCACAAATGTTCTGGACCATGGCCAGGGGTCTAGATTATCAGGATGAGGTTCTCAAAGACATCTTCAACCTCTGTCTGGATGATCCTCTGCCCCAATGGGAGATGGAGCAACTAAGGATCTTGGACTTCTGGAAATTCTCCAATTACCTGCATCACCGCAAAGACTGGCAGATCTTGAACCCACCAGAGCCTGTCTGCGGTGACCACCTCAACCTTCCTCAGACTCAAGCTCCTGAACATCTTTTGACTCCAACAGAAAGACGGAGGGCGAGAAGGAAGAGGGCAGCTCAAACTGCTAAGTCAGTCTCCACCAAGAGTACTCCAGAGCCAGTCAAGCCCGCTCCAGAGCCAGTCAAGCCCGCTCCAGAGCCAGTCAAGCCTGCTCCAGAGCCTCTGAAGGGGAAGAAAAGGAGGACTAAAGGTGACAAGACTGACACCCTTTGCTCAGAGGTTCAGAGCCCATTGGTCCAGAACGGCCCTAGCTCAAGGATTGAGGAGTATCTGATTCAGAAGGCCAAGACTTCAGCAGTTCTAGAGTCTGCTCAATTCATCCCTGAGTCTACAGAGCCAATCCCTGAGAAGATCCAGTCCATTCAAGTCATCCCAGAGACTGTCACATTGACTCCAGTAGTTGCAGAAGTACTATCTCGTCAAGTCGTGCTTTCAGAGACCAATGCTGCTAGTCATGTTATTTCCTCAGAAGCTACTCCTGACCTGGCCACGGAGGCCATTTCAGGGCATCTTGATCTGCCCGCTATAGCCACGGAGACCACCTCTAAGCTTCTTGCCAACTACGACTCGCCTAGAGAGAAAATTCCTGCTTGTCTCATGTCCACTGAGGTTGTTCCTGCTAGTCTTGACACAGTCAAAAGGTCAGCACGGACTATATCTTCTGACTCTGAAGCTGTGCCTGACGTCATGTTAGTACAGGAGTCGTCTAAGCCATCCTCGTTACCCGCCAGTGCAATCAAAGCCCCTGAGTTCATCCTCAGGTCATTGCCCAAACAAGAATTCTCGAAGATCACTTTCAAGTCCCAGGGCCATCATCCCAGGAAGACCACTAATTTTGTCCCTACCCCTCCCTTCCTGCCCTCTGTGTTACCTGGTCATTATACATTTCCTAGGCCAACACCTTCCTGGTCAGCTCCAGGCTACTCCCCTGGTTTGTTCTCCTCTCAAGTCCCACCACCCATGTTTCCTGGATGTCATGCTTTTCCTAGTTTTGTTCCCCGCCCGCCCTCCCAGTTGGTACCTCCTTGGACTAATTTACACAATGTGGACGCCAGGAGGCGTCCTTTAGAGGGGGGGGGGGGGTACTGTCAGGATCCTGCCCTGATAGTCTTGTCTGTTTTGTCTTTGTTTAATGTGTGCTTGTTTGCCTTGTGCTTGAGCACATGGCTCGGTCTTTGTTCGTGTTTTGTCCCACCTCCTAAGTTCTAGTTACCACGCCCCCTTGTTTAGTCCTTGTCTAGGCTAGTCTCGTTTGCTTGAGTGTGTTCACCTGTCCCTCATATGCCCTGCTCCCTTTATATTGTGCTTGTTTCACTCATGTCTTTGCAGGTTCGTTTTGTGTGAGTTCCTTGTGTTACTAGCATGAAACTATTGTTAGCTGAAAACTAGCCTTTGGTTTTCTACAGTCTTAGAATTAATGTTTATCTTGTTGCTAGTCTAGTTTTTGTGTTCTTTTCTAGTTGCGCTCACTTAGTTAGCTTGCATGGTTTTTCTCTAGTCATAATTGTCAGTTTTATTTGCTCTTGTTTTGTTTCTCTTGTCTTGAGTGTTGTCTTTTGTTGGTTCCTGTCTCATCCTGGCTGTTGAGACTCCTGGCCCGGCAGTGGCAGCTAGTCTGGTGCTACTTCGCATCCCAAAGCGTCAAGCCTCTGATTTCCTAAGCTGCTGCATTACCACCTCCATCGGCCAAAGTGTCTCTCCTGTCTTCAGTCCTGACCAGCCAGCTCACCTATTGTCTGCCCTGCCTTCCTGTTTTACCCATCACTTCTCCACCATTGTCTTGTGCCATTGTAAATAAATCTCACATTACTCATCTCTGCATTTGGGTCCACTCTTGTCTAGAAAACCGTGACACTGTTTTTGACACACTGATGCTTCAAATGTTTTTCTGAAACAATTAGAGAAAACTTCAAGGATTTAAGAGGTTTTTATTTCTCTATCCCTAACATCAACTAATTCAAGGAGATTTGAGTTTACAAGCATGACTGGAAGTGAGGGTGTTGATTAAATTGTGCACTGTTGTGACAATGAGAACACTTTGACTATCATTGATGCTTGCCATGTGATACTTTTATTGAAAGACGGTTTATGGAAGAATTCAAGAAAAAGCTTCCTTTTTTTGTTTCCACAAAGTTATTTAAGTCCAGTTTCTTGTTTGATCCATAGAATATACTCTGAAATCTTAGTATACACATTAGGTTGGTCAGGTGAATTACAGTGACCAGGCTTACCAAACGATGTGACACCGACAGCAATGCCTCCACAAACCAAAGGACCTCCTGAATCCCCCTGTTAAGAAACACAAATCAACATGTTACTAGTGAAACCAGTTTGTAAATTACCATCAAGTCTGTGAATCATCTTTTGTACATACTCCGCAGGTTCCACCTTCGTCAAATACACAGATTTGTGACATTGGCAAGTAGTCGTCCCATTCACTCTCACAGTAGCGCTGATTTTGGACAATCGTGTCTGCCTCCATTAGAACATTGCTCTTTGGGCCATTACTTGTCAGTCTTCCCCAGCCGGCAACACTACAGCGAGTTCTTGCTTTGACGTCTTCATCTTCCTTTGGTAATTTTATCTTCTCAACATTGTCTTTTAGTTTGAGTCTTTTCTGTAGCTGTAATTTAAAAAATACAACAGTTCTTAATAAACAATCTTTCATAAGACTGAAGTTGAATGGATTACAGTTGTTTTTTTAGGTTAATACAGAAGCAATAAAGGCCAAGTTGAGTTGTTTTATCATTTTTATCAATATTTTCTGCCACACAAATTTTAGTTTTTCAGCCTTTTTTGGCCATTTCCATTGAAATTATTTAAAATCTTCAGTAATTTTAAATGGCAATAGATATTCAAACAATGGTTTGTGCCACTGTTTTCCTATTATTTTGAACTAAATAATAATTATAAGTAATTTGCATTACAGGATTTTACCTTCAAAAGCATGATGTCATTTTGAAGAGTTTTGGAATCATAGCGTGGATGCAGGATGTAGGACTCCACGCCAATGCGATCTGAACTGCTACTTAAGTCATGGGCACCAACTACAACTGTCAGCGAATAAGATCTGTTGAAAGAGCATACTGGAAATGATCATTTATGGCATAACTGAAATACTGGTTGCACTTCAGTCATTATCAAATGTAATTTTGACTCAACACTGCAGTTCACACTAATCAAGCTCTTACTCATTGCAATGTGCGGCAGTCAAGACAAACTGATCAGAAATGAGGAATCCACCGCAGATATGGTTCTTGTCCTTCTGGATAGAAACCATGTAAGGTCTGGAGTGGGCTTTGGCTTCCCTGCCGTTCACTATACCCACATTCACATGAGCTGAGAAAGAGATAGTGCTGTCGGTCAACTTATTCAGTACATACCAATTAAACGCTCTTAAAAATCTTTGTAAAATGCTGTTAAATAATCATTCTCACCAGTGAAGGTCAGATGTGGCAGCAGAGCAGCCAGCAGGAACAGAGAGATGATGATGGTCATGATGAAAGAATGCTACTTTTACGGATATAACGCTATATAAAGATAATGGGTGGAGACACTGAAAGTCGGAAATGCATTTTTTTTTCAGTTTTAGGTGTCAATAACACTTATAGTGTTAAGATAGTGTGTGTTAATTCTAGTTGTCTACAACATCCACCCATAAATATGAAACACAACATACAATGTGTGCATAAAACTCTGGCTGTATTTGATGTTTTAGAGTGTACAAGTATGAAAACAGCTTTTTGCATTTATGTGTCTTTTGACTCTACTACTGAAACAGTGTAGAGTCAAAAGACACATAGAGTGTTTTAACAGCTATGCACTTCCCCATTTAACTCCACTGTTGGATTCTCACTGTGATATAGAGAGTTTTTTGTTTTAGTGTAGACAAGGGACAAGTGGAAATTAAATTTGATGTTTGTGAATCACCAAGTACTCTGCTTTCAGCTAAAAGTTTTTTTATTGTTCTGCTGAAGAAAAAAAACTAGGTGTCAAACTCAGTTCCTTGTGGGTCTCGAAGAGTTAAGCTCCAACCCCTGAATTTGACACCCCTACCCTAAAGGAACTTTTACCAAAGTAAAAATATATAGACTTATCGCATGCTCACACGTTACAGTTTTCGTTTGCATACAATTTGTGTCACTCTCATCTTACGTTGAAGTAAAGAAGAGCATGGATGTGGATGCGCATGAATGAATAGAGATCTGTTTTAAACTGGGACTTGAACTCTTCTTGCATTTCGGCTCTGATATATCATCACTGAACGACAGTTAAAATGCATTGTGTGGTCTAGAAGCCAGAATAATCAACTATTGAAGATGGTCCCTTGCCACTTCGCGGTTCAAGTTTCGCGGCCTCAGTGCATCGCGGATTTTTCCAAAATATTCATAAAAAAATAAAAATGAAAAAACACTGCCATATCGGCAGCCGTATTGCGGAAAGCAGCGTTGTTTCATCGTGATGTGAGAGAAACGGTTTCCTAGGATGCCAGACAAAGAGAGAAACTCTCTCAGAGGCTTTGTACACACCCACGGGCACTCAGACAAGACACGTGATTGGTTCCCGGCACGAGATCGACGAATGAGAGCACGAGTGGAGTGGGAGCCTCTTCGCCTCTCTCAGAAGCAAATGTTGACGATCCAGCGGCGATATCTGACGATGAGGCGCTTCCTGAACTGATTTAAAGGCCTCATTATACCAGTGCAGTAACACCATCATCATCACATTCATCGAACCGCACAGGTCTGTCATCATCATCATTACTGGAGTCTCAAGATACTGCTGTCATTGATGAGTGTAGAGCACCATAATATGTATGATAAATGATAATATTACGGTTTTATAATTAAATAGATTTAATTAAAATATATTTAAAGTATAAATATACGTATTTTATACATTCTTGTACCTACACGCACATATACGGAAATTCCTAGGGGGGGCCAATCCTACTTTGCAGATTTTCACCTATAGTGGGGGGGTTCCGGTTCACATTTACTGCAACTAATAAGAGATTACTTTAATAATTAACTCCAAACTCCAAGCAAAGTGTAAAGAAGATGGATTGCATATCAGAAAAGAACATGTTGTCATATGAAGCCAATATGTTATTTGCATAAAATATAGTTGTAACGGAGTTAAATGTTCAGGGAGGAAGGAGGCGGGAACCGGCAGACATTTAAAGACTTTTAATAACGAAATAAAACATAAATCCAAAATAAACATAATGACGGCAGCCCCTCGCGGTCAACTGCCGCCCACACAAAACAACATAAAACCCAGGCCTGGTCCTCTCTCGCTTTCACTGTCGTCGCTCCTCCTTTTATGCCTCCGCTCCTCCGTGAGAATCGAGAGACCGATGGCTCGCAGGTGTCGCTCATTATCCATCACGCCACCGGCTCTTGTGACGCTCTCACGGTCCATCGACCCCGCCCTGCTCGCCACAATAGCATTGATGGTTTTTCAAAAAGGATTTCATAGCAAGCAGTGACCTGAAGGAACATTTAGATTTCATTGTATGTAACAGGTGGTTTATGTTATCCTGGGTTTATTTTGACAGGCCTACTCCTGTCGGGCACCTGAATAAATTGATTTAAAACAAGTTCATTATTGATTTAAATAGCTTTTTGAAGCCCACCACTGTTACGTAGTATTTGTTTGTTTTTCTTTGGATGTTGGCAATGTAATAAGGATCAAATGCAAAACAGAAATGGGTTAAGAAGACAGTTGGGTCATTATCTTACAATGTTAGCAAATATCGCTACAGGCTAAGATCTGTCTCAAGACAGCACTGTTTTTGACACTCTGATGCTTCAAATGTTTTTCTGAAACAATTAGAGAAAAGCTTCAAGTATTTAAGATGTTTTCATTTCTCTATCCCCAACATCAACTAATTCAAGGAGATTTGAGTCTACAAGCATGACTGGAAGTGAGGGTGTTGATTAAATTGTGCACTGTTGTGACAATGAGAACACTTTGACTATCATTGATGCTTGCCATTTGATACTTTTATTGAAAGACGTTTTATGGAAGAATTCAAGAAAAAAGCTTCCTTTTTTAGTTTCCACAAAGTTATTTAAGTCCAGTTTCTTGTTTGATCCATAGAATATACTCTGAAATCTTAGTATACACATTAGGTTGGTCAGGTGAATTACAGCGACTACGTTTACCAAACGATGTGACACCAACAGCAATGCCTCCACAAACCAAAGGACCTCCTGAATCCCCCTGTTAAGAAACACAAATCAACATGTTACTAGTGAAACCAGTTTGTAAATTACCATCAAGTCTGTGAATCATCTTTTGTACATACTCCGCAGGTTCCACCTTCGTCAAATACACAGATTTGTGACATTGGCAAGTAGTCGTCCCATTCACTCTCACAGTAGCGCTGATTTTGGACAGTCGTGTCTGCCTCCATTAGAACATTGCTCTTTGGGCCATTACTTGTCAGTCTTCCCCAGCCGGCAACACTACAGCGAGTTCTTGCTTTGACGTCTTCATCTTCCTTTGGTAATTTTATCTTCTCAACATTGTCTTTTAGTTTGAGTCTTTTCTGTAGCTGTAATTTAAAAAATACAACAGTTCTTAATAAACAATCTTTCATAAGACTGAAGTTGAATGGATTACAGTTGTTTTTTTTAGGTTAATACAGAAGCAATAAAGGCCAAGTTGAGTTGTTTTATCATTTTAATAATTATTTTCTGCCATAAAAATGCTTCAATGATATTTCAGGTTTTCAGCCTTTTTTGCCCATTTCAACACACTCAAAGAGACACTTGGCCATTTCCATAGAAATGATTTAAAATCTTCAGTAATTTTAAAATGGCAATAGATATTCAAACAATGGTTTGTGCTTCTGTTACCTGACCATGTATTATTTTGAACTATATAATAATTACAAGTAATTTGCATTACAGGATTTTACCTTCAAAAGCATGATGCCATTTTGAAGAGTTTTGGAATTATAGCGTGGATGCAGGATGTAGGACTCCACGCCAATGCGATCTGAACCGCTGTTATTCCTTAAGTCATGAGCACCAACTACAACTTTCAGCGAATGAGATCTGTTGAAAGTGCATATTGGAAATTATAATTTATGTCATAACTGATATACTGGTTGCACTTCAGTCATTATCAAATGTAATTTTGACTCAACACTGCAGTTCACACTAATCAAGCTCTTACTCATTGCAATGTGCGGCAGTCAAGACAAACTGATCAGAAATGAGGAATCCACCGCAGATATGGTTCTTGTCCTTCTGGATAGAAACCATGTAAGGTCTGGAGTGGGCTTTGGCTTCTCTGCCGTTCACTATACCCACATTCACATGAGCTGAGAAAGAGATAGTGCTGTCAGTCAACTTATTCAGCACTTACAATTAAACACTCTTACAAATCTTTGTAAAATGCTGTAAAATAATCAGTCTCACCAGTGGATGTCAGGTGTGGCAGTGGCCAGCAGGAGCAGAGAGATGATGATGGTAATGATGAAGAAGACAATCAGTGAACTCTAACTGTCTTAACATGGTATAAATACACTTTAAATGTGGGTGGAGTCACTTCACTTACCGTTAATTTGTTTTCTTTAATATTATGGTATGAGCAACATGATCAGAAAGCATTGTTCTTGTTAATCTTTGCGGTTTCCTTTCAAGCCACAGATGATTTGGATGATAAGAATTAAGAATGTAAGCAAACATTTGAAATATTTTACAGCTCATAAACGAATAAATCATTGATACTGATATGATTTTAGCATACAACATGTACAAAAAGTATGTTGCACCACAACAACATAAGTGGTAAAATAGAAGGCAAATTGTAAACAGAAGGGATGTGACCCTGGTGTCCTGGCCAAAAAAGGACCAGTGCTGCGAGGCCGAAAGACATAAGCGTCAGGGCCTCTTGCTCTTAGCCTTCTTGGCCTGGAGGACAGTCCTCAGATCTGTCCTCTTGCCAGAAGGCTGCGGCTGAGCACGACGACCCGCACCAGACTGCGGAGGCTGGCGGGAAGCCACGCTCTGCCGCTGAGCAGCGCGGTTTGAGGAGCTGCTGCTGGGCTGTGGCTGGCTCGCAGACCCAGCTGCCCGAGAGCGGCGGGGGAGGATCTTTCTGAACGCCACCTCCTGCTTGGCAGCCTCCTGAAATCTCTCGACGACCATCTTAACAGCGTCTCCAAAGAGACCAGGAGGCATAAGAGGGGCGTCAATAAGGATGTTTTTATTTTTCTCTCTGAACATGGTTAAGTTGAGCCACAGATGCCTTTCTGTGGCCACCAGGGCTGCCATGGCCCGGCCGATGGAACTGGCCGTTTCCCTGGCAGCCCGCAGAGAGAGATCGGTTGCCCTGCGCAGCTCAGCTACTGCCTCAGGGCCAATTCCCCCGCCCTCATCGAGGTCCGAAAGCAACTCCGCCTGGTAGGCCTGCAGCAGTGACGACGTGTGCAGTCACGCTGCAGCCTGACCTGCCGCGGAGTATGCTCTGCCCACCATAGTGGAGGTAACCCGAAGGAGCTTGGTGGGCAGCGTCGGGGGTTTTAAGGGGCGGCGATGAGTGGGGGGCGAGGTAGTTAGCCAACGCCTCCTCCACTCGAGGCATCACCCCATAGCTGCGCTCTTTGGCTCCCACGAGGGTAGCATAGTTAGCTGAAACGCTGCTATGAACCCTGTGGGAGGCGGGTTGCTTCCAAGACCCTGAGACCTCGGTGTGGAGGTCCGGGAAAAACGGCAAACCCCGTTTTTATTAATTAAAATTAATTACAGTTGCTGTGCTCCACCTATAGCTGGTGTGTAGTCAGCACACTGGTGCCATTGTCCATTTTTCCTGATTCCAACCTATGAAAGTCAAGGACTGACTGTTCAGTTTCCCTTGACTGGTGCCATTGTAAAGATATAAGCAATGTTATTCACTTCAGCGGTCAGTTTTAATGTTGTGGCTGATCAGCATATATTCATAGAATAACTTTGTTTCATACTTTTAGGGGAAAACTGTGTAGTACAAATGTTAACTGAGATTCTACAAATGTCCGTAATCACATTTTCAGAAGAGTTTGAATGATTAGCAGCATTCAAAAAGACATTGTAAGGGCAACCAACAACTTTTATTTTGAGCATTTTAATTTTTTGCATTTTGTTGACCTTGAGCGTCTCAGCTAAAGAGGCTGAATTTATTATGTCATATTTGTCTAATTTTATGTCGAATCTTGACTAACAGTTTTGAAGTTTTCAGGCTTTTCCCATTAAAATAGAAAAAAGCCATGAATGAAAATTGAAAGTGTAACCAAGATGAACACGAGGTGAACTAATTTTATTGAGAACTAACGGATTGCTGTTCTGGCTGCAACCCACGTCGTACATAACAGAGGAATCAAAACTATATCTCTTCTTCCAAGCCCTCTCTAATCCCTCACAACTCAACTCTCTCTCTAGCCCCTCTGAAACCCCACCCTCTTAAAGTGACATGAGAATTTTACAGAGTTAAAACTTTGTTATAGTATGCTGTTCTCTACAAGTGTATGGCCCTTTAAGAACATCATTACCCCCTGGATGCGTTGTACTGAGAACACACGTGAGCCTCATTAGTATGCAATGTGTCGTGTTGGTAACACATGCTCTGTTAATAAAGTTTCATCATATTCACATGTAACAGTCGTGGTGATGATTAACGGAATGAACAACAACTTATAAAAGTGTGCACTGTGGTGAATGATGCACCTAAACCGAGCGACGCTGAGAGAATGAACGAGTGAAGGGGTGATAAAGGGGTTGGACTGTTTTATGAGAGGCTGTGTTTAGGATATTTCCAGTAAATATGCTTGTGACGATGCTGAGCATTAGATCTTTTCCACACAAAAATGCGTGTGGGCGAGGGAATATTTTTTCCGCACTCCGATACAATGCTCATACACCGATTTGACTCTCTATGCTCGTACACCGATTTGCTCGTGTATAAAAACTTATAATTAAAACCACATTTTATTTGATATCACATGAATCCTTATACTCTATACATGTACTATAATTATGTGTGAGTGTGTGTCTGTCTATACCAATAAATAACATGTTTTCTTCCATTGTTATGGATCTGGAACGAATTAGTTTGTTTTCTATTATTTCTTATGGGAAAACATGATTCTAGATATGAGCAATTCGAGTTACGAGCTCTGCCCTGGAACGGTTTATGCTCGTATCTTGAAGTATTACTGTATAGGAAACTATAAGTATGACGTTACATTCATTTAAAGAAAACTTTAAGAAAAGAAAAGGTGACATTGAAATGGCACACTTTATACTACTATTACACTGATATTTGTGATCTTACTACATAAAGTATAGTTGAACATTATTTAATACAATTCTGGCCTGGTCTGGTATGCAGTTTGTTACCTTTTAAAGTACAATATCATTCCAAAAAAGACAAGATTTACTGTATCATTTTGATGCAGGAAATAAAACAACAATCCAACACAGACAGATTTCTCCTTGGAACTTGGTTGTGTCATAATAACTGAAAGATATGCTGATATAAAGTCTTAATCAGCACATTCAAGCATTTTATAGAGTGATTAATAATGGATAAAATGTTTAAAATGCTTGATTATATGCTGCTGCTGTTGTATTTTCTTCTACAACTGCATGTCTTAAGTAGTTCCAGCCAAGTCTTGATCGCATTATAATCAAGTCATTGACTTCACATTAGTTCGCCAAAATATTTTATTAGTTATTCACAAGAACTTTGAAGTCAACAACAACAATAGAATCAAAGGCACTGATCAACCAAATATACATGAGAAACAGAATTAAAAAGACTAACTTTTTTATTTTTTAAAGAAATTGCCTTTAGTCTGTAAACAGCCTTGTGTCTTCCTCCTCTCACTCCAACCCACATGTGCATATATGGAGATACAAAAACTTGTTATCAGCGTGGTCTGTGGCTTTTTATCGATCAAATAGTTCCGGTGCTAAAAACTGCATGGTATTTCTCAGAAACAAAGCGATAGTATCAGTCTCACTAGTGAAGGTCTGGGGTGGCCAGCAGGAGCAGAGAGATGGTGATGGTCATTATGAAGATGATAGTATATAAATGTGTGCAATTGTGTATAAAGAGTGTATAAATGTTCTGTAAATGTAGGTAACTGTCACTGATTTTCCCTCGTCATTTTTTCTTTTTTATTATAGTGATGGAAAGATACAGTTCTTGTTAATCTTGCATTCAGAATAAAGATGGTTTGATAAGAATTGAGCATAAATGCATGCCCCTTAAAAAGTTTGCTGTTTGTATAATTCTTTCAAACAAAAAAAATAGAAGTCTAGTTTTTAAGTAGGCCGACTTCTCTGAAAAATATTTAAAATTAGCATACTTGACTTAATAACAGAACATTTTAAGTAATAATAAAGTATAAACACATGTCCATTCTTTGTCATTAGTTAAAATTAGAATAACACAGTAGAATAAGTTACAATGCAGGATTTCAGTTTATAACTTATTTTCTTCTACTCTACGTTTTCAGTTTAGATCATATTTGAAATAATAAATTAATTGAAGTACCGGTATATATCTTTAATCTATTACAAATTCTAATTAAGTTATATAATTGCATATCATTAAATGTCAGTTGCAAACATTGTCCAATGTCATGTTTTTCCATGCTTTTAAATGAGGCATGGATTTTAAATACAAAAAGGTACCCTACTTGGATTTAAGCCTGCACCATTTATTGGAACACACAAGATAATTTTGGCTCTGCTAATGTACCTTGGCCATGTGGAAAAAACATCTAGGTCACTAGTGTAACCCCCATTGCCTGAAGGAGAGAATGGAGACGATACGTCGGACTGACATAATTGGAGGTGATTGGGCTCCCAGGCGAGACCCCATGACGTCAGTCCCGATGTAACATCAAACGTGACTGACTGATAGGGAATCGTGGTTATTTTCCAATGGTCCCATGCATAGAGCTACCCTACCCTATGCTACCCTAACAAATGTATTTCTATAGCGCTTTTCAATATACCTATAATTTCAAAGCAGCTTTACAGAAAATTATATCAATATATAGAACATTTGGCTGTGCTGCATGTTGATTCAGAGGTGGTATCATCTGAAGTTGGTGTAATCTCTAGTTGGAGACAGAATAATTCTCTTCAACTTTAAACCTGGAGAGTGTGTCTGAGCATTGGACATTATCAGAAAGCTAATTCCAGAGTTTAGAAGCCAAATGTGAAAAATCTGCAAAAACGGCAAAACAACCTTCTGCAAGTATATGAATTTTCATGGTGAAAACACAGACTCATTTGCTAAATTTATTTGGTCAATAATGTATGTGTAAGCATAATTTGCTCATTTTAAACAACAGTGGATTTTTTGACATCTGTTTATAGATGTTTGGTACATTGGGATAGTTACACCTCTTTATACCAAAGTAGACAGTGCCCACTGCCATTGAATTGCACACAAACTAACCTTAAAAGAGAGCAATAGAACATCCTTAATCTAAAAACTGATAATATGGCCATTTATGTTTATATAAATGTGAGACAGTAGCTTTTTTCTACTTCTTTTCTATTTCTCAGAATAGTTTTTAACTTGTTTTTGTAATTGGTCTGAAAACTTTATAGATTCTATTCAATAAGACTGTAACAACTTGCCCCAGTCTCTTCTGCATCTTTCTTACACGCAGATTCTGTGTGTCATGGGTTATAGATGCAGGAAATGAACACTGTGGTTGTCTGTTACTCAAAGCATTGTTCAGTTGCTTTGAAAATCATAACCAGCCTGGCACAGCAACCGTTCAGCAAATTATTTAATGGCAGATGAGGCTAATGTTCAGAGAAACTTGTGTGGAGACACTTAAAAAAAGAAAAGAAGAAGAATTTCTTCAGTTTTTCATGACAATTTTATGCTACTAGAAGTCTCACAAGAACTGTTAGCTGGCTTGTAAATTATCAGGTGCCTCCAGTAAGAATAGGCCAGTCTTGCGCAGTCATCAGATCTATTAAGATGTTTTTGCAAACTGTACTGTTTCTCACAGCTTGTCTGACCACATCAGCCCCCCACAGGAAATCAAGCCTTGCTAAGAAGGATTGAAACTATATTTCCACTGAAGTGTTTGGTGTTTGTTGCATCTGACAAATTGATCAAGATGTCAAATTATAATATGATCTCCAAAAAGTGAGTTTTTAGCAAATAAAATATATAAAATAAGTCTATTAATCAAGTAGAAATTTGGAAATCCTGGTGTAGACATTGGGTAACGTAATCGTTTGCCTGATTGAATGAAACAACACCAACCTTGTCGCACACCAAAGGTCCCTCAGAATCCCCCTGAGAAGTGGAGAAAGTTACAGGCTGTGAATATAATTGAACTGCCACACAAATAATGATTTGTCTAGAACATACATTCTACCTGACCAAATCCTCCACGACCACCTCCGCACACCATCCTTGAGCTGGAGTATGTTTTCCTCAAGTACTTCTGACATGCTTTTTTTATCAATGATTGTGACATCAATCTCCATTCGTTTAGCACTCGCTGGTTGTTTTCCCCCATCCTGCGACACTGCATTTGGTGTTGGCCTTAATTTCTTTATCTTTCTTTGGTATGGAGATCCAGTTGACCTTCTTGCTCTTTTTGGCCTTTACGTGTAGCTACAGGAAGTAATTTAATAATTAATGCTGATAATTTTAAAAATTATTATATTTAGATGATAAATTAACCAAGTAATTTACCTTATAATGATAATGGGAATACTAGTTATGCTAGTACTTTATAATCACTATATACATCGATAAAGCTAAATATTATGACCACCTGCCCTAAATGTGTTAGTCCTACGCATGCTGCCAAAGCAGCACCAAACCACCAAGGCATGGACTCTGTAAAACCTCTGAATGGTATCTGTGGTGTCTGGCCCCAAGATGTTAGGAGTAGATCCTTTACATCCTGTAAGTTGCCAGCAGAAGCTGCAGTGGCTTGGATTGCTCAAGTGGATTGGGATCTGTTTGAATTTGTAGGGGATTCAAATTTTTGTGACTTGTGCCAAGGTAGATCCTCTGTTGGCTTGGAAGTATGACGTAGCCTTCGTCGCCCTCAAGCGTCGATGACACTTGGGTGCCCAACACGCTGTCGCCAGATTGTGGTTTGTGCCTCCACTGTTGGTAAATTCTCATCACGTTTCAGAGATACTCAGACCCAGTCGCCTGGCCATATCAAGTTGGCTCTTGTCAAAATCACTCACGTCTCTATTCCTGCTCATTTCTCCTGCATTCAACACATTAATTATAAGAACTGATTGTTTGCTTAATCAACTAATCACTTTGAGGGGTGATAATGATTTTGCTCATGTGTGTATGTTTTTTTATTGTGTAAATTAAATACAAGTACTAAATTATGTTATTCTCAAATTACTTTTTATTTTGTAGATCAGATTTCAAACCAAAACAGATTTGTGTGCAATGTCAGAAAAGCTTAAAGTGTTTAGGACGTTCAGTATACTTTTCTCTTTCTTAGTTTTGTGTGGAGTTAGGGTTATTCACCACATTGATGCTGACCCTAACCATAACCTCTTTATATTCAAAAACTGTGACACCAACTGAAGTGTTTCCACACCTCAACATGTTACTCAAGTGCCAAATACTGTATCAGTTTAATTTATTGCTAAATTCTGTGTTCTTCATTATGTGCACATCTGCCTCCATTAGACAATCACTCTATTAGTCATCGGTCTTACCCAGCCAGCAAAAGTAGAGACAGTTTCTTTTCCCATGTCTTCTCTTTTGTAATGGTATCCAATTAACATTGTCTTTTTACATCAGGTCACATAGTGGCATCTGAACAATATGCAAGTATGGCTCTCTGCTTGAATGGGGGAATAAAAAATATTCAAAACATTTCAGATCGATGAAATAAGGAGAAGAAAATGAGTGGCTTGTTGCTGTGCATTGTTGAAACGTGAATGTGAAACAAATGAACAACTGAAAAACACTAACAATCAACTGCTGCAATTCTTTAAACTCACCACCAGAGGACAATCTGGGTATTTCTTTACATGCATTGGTTAGTTGTCAGGTGCCTCTCTCTGTTCTTTAATGGCATACCATGCATCACAAAGTAAGGTTTAGGTTGACTGTAATAACTTACTGACCCTACATGCTAGAGAAAAGTTTGGTGGCCTCAAGCTGCAATCCTTGTACATCATACATCAAGGAATTTGTGTTTGTTGTGTGTCTTAATTGAATCCTTGGCCAATGAAAGGCAATTAGCCTAGTTATTTCCATTATTTCCATTATTATTATTATTATTATTATTATTATAGTCATTACTATTGTGAGAGTAATACTGAACTTGGAGCATCACAATTTATTCACATTTTTATATATTATATACATATAAACACACCATTAGGATCTAAAGTTTTTTTTAATGGAATTGTTTTCTTCTAAGCTTCTGAATGTACCTGAAAATATTTTTGCCATTCAAAAAAAAAAAAAAAATTAATTTGTCCTTTTAGATTTACTAATAAACTAAACTGAAGTGTAAAAAGAAAAAGAAAAATTATAAAGGTAAACATCATTTGACACCATTAGAGTTTGCAGGGCCCTACTCCAGATGCTCGCCCTAACGCTCAGGTATAGCAGGCCAAGTACAGGAAGCAGCAGGGTGCACAGATACTGGATGGCTGCCCCGATTCACTCGTGAACCAGGACAATACACAGTGCGTAGAATGTAGTGCCAGGTAGTGCCAGTGCGCTGACCATCTTTACTCCAGGCTGCTTGAGAGGAGACTCAGAGAAAGTCATGCTCCTGCCGCAGCTCAGGGGAGCTCAGGGTACAGTGGGTACCAGACAAGGGAAAACTTTCTTCTTTTTTTTCGTTCACATAGCATGGACCTGACTAGTTGAGCTCAAACAAGGCCTTGGCCCAAAACACTCCTCTTTACACCACAGGCTTAGGCGAGGGGGCCCGATTGGGGCCACCAGCTCTAGCTCTCTCTCCTGTACCCAGGCGGAGCTCAGGGTAACAGAGGCCTCGCTGAAAGAAGGCAGACTCTACTATTAAGAGGAGGCTTGACAATGTTCCCTGTGCTTGCGAAGCTCTGGGGGTGAAGGCCTTAACATGCTGGGGACCCATCAAGGAGGCCAGCCTTTCTTAGGGGACCTACACCTGAGAAGCTGCCCGACACGGGCACCTACACAGGCAAGCACTGAAACTCCTGAACACCAAGAGCTATGCTCTCAAACATTTGTAAGGGCTTTTGGCTTGGTAAGACCCAGAGCCTACCAGGCGCAAGCGTGCCGTGGAGCGAGGCCTACCCAAGAAGCTACCTTCTGTCGGGCTAAGGCCGCCATTGCTAGGCCTGCTCGCCATTGCTAGGCAACCTCGGGTGGACGGAGCTCGCTTAGCACCCAAACGCAGCATGCCAATCTTGGCGCAGGGAAAAAATGACTCAGCCCCTGGGCCAACAGGACACACACGTCAGTGCTTGCCCAGGGCTGCCCAGTGCACCCCCAGGTTTCCTGCCTCCTCGACTGCCTGCCACACAAGGGTGGGGGCGCACGAGAGGTGGAACACACCTTACGGCCGACTCGCCAATCCTCGGACTGGGAGTGGCCGGCCCTCTGTGTTGCACTAGACCTGGGCCTGGGGCGTAGCAATCTGTAATATCTGAAAGCTTCTGAGCACTCCCTCACTTCCTGGAACCTTGAGAACACGGCCTCAACAGAGGTCTGAAAGCTCGTAGGGCGAGACCGGTGCATCAAGGAGAAACTCTCTCACTGCCTGCCCAATGTCAATCAGGTTCGCCCAAAGGTGTCTCTCAGTTACCACTACAGCCGCCACACGGCAGCCAAAAGAAAAGCTGTCAGCTTGGTGGCACAGAAAACCAGGTCTGTGGTGCGGGGCGGCTCGGTGACTCTGGTCCAGGTTCTTCAGCAGGTCCGCCAGGTACTGCAGCACTACAATGTTATGCTCAGTTATGTTATGCATATGCTCAGCCATTCCGGTGCATTTTCTGATGCAGCGTCAGATATTCTGCTGAAAGGCAGCACCCAGAAAGAGATAGCTAGTCAGCGTCTCTTCCACTGTAGGCAGAGTCTTGCAGCCATGCGCTTGCACGCCCCACACATAAGCGTAATACACTGGCGAAAGCGTGCAGAGTATGGCTTTTCCCCTGATTTCCGCACCTCAGTGTGAGAGAGAGAAAGGGAGAGAGAGAAAAGGGTTGTATGAGGTTGGCATAGAATGACTTACTAGTGAAAAGGGGACAAATACGAGCTCAGCCTCAGAGAGAGAAGCTCACTCGATGTACACTCAAACGCGAGCGTCTCCTCCTCAGAGAAAAGCACTCACTACGCACACAAACAACTCCCTTCGAGGGTTGCCGTGCATGCTCCTCACCTCATTTTTTATTTTATTATAACTCACATCTCGTGTGTATCACAAGTTGTTCAAAACGCTGATACAGATGAATACAAAGAACGTGGTTTTTGGCCATCGCGGCAGACAACGCTTAGACAAAGCTGTCACCTGAAGATATGAAGAGGATGACGTACTGTTCAAGTCCCTCTATTATACCTGCAGTCGCACCTGTGGTAACTTTTTAAAAAGAAAGCGCAAAGACTACATCTGGATTGATTTCAGAATGATAATCAAACCATAGCTGGATCCATCAGCACACCTAAAGTCGTCTCTGACTCTTCATGGGTTTAATGTTTCATTCAGGAAGGTTTAGCAATTTTGAATTGTATGCTGTTCAATGTCTAATGATCGCATTAGATTACGTTTGGCCTTGATGTCTTGATCTTCCTTTGGTATGGAGATCCAGTTCACCTTGTTGGCTTTTGACCTTTACATGTAGCTACAACAAGTAATTAAAAAGAGAAATGTATTTATTGATAAATTATTTTACTTTTCAGAATAATCAGACTAATCGGTATGCTACTATGCTTGCGGACTTTATTTATTTTAAATGACTACTTGAGACTGCAGTTTTACTCCAGTTCTATGATCAGACAAAATCAGTATGATCAGTTTCTAAGGTTCAGACAAAACTCTTATTTTTGGCATAGCTGATTTTAAATCATTTTTCTTTTTGTAATTTGAATCCCTCAAAAACAAATTACATTGCTAGGCAAAATTGTAGATACACCAGATCTCAGACATCACTGTCTGAATTAATGTATTTCATTACTTGCAAAATGATCAGTTAGTCCTATCAATTAGATTTGAAACCAAATTGGATTTGTGTACAGACTGAACAAAGCCTTGAGGATTAGGACATTTAGGACATTTTATTTTGCACCTCAAAATATTTTGCACATAGTTAAGAACACAATTATTTTATTATGATTTGCCCAATAAAACATGAG
Organism: Rhodeus uyekii; assembly: GCA_037043235.1. Classification (NCBI taxonomy): domain Eukaryota; kingdom Metazoa; phylum Chordata; class Actinopteri; order Cypriniformes; family Acheilognathidae; genus Rhodeus; species Rhodeus uyekii. The sequence goes on along the minus strand of JAWRVZ010000218.1, from coordinate 826,988 downwards.
TCGTTTACCTGAAGTAGCATGATGTCATTTAGCAAACATTCAGACTCCTAGATTTGTCTGGCTGTGAGTGGATGTGGTAAGATTGACATTAATGCTGCTAAAACCATTGTTGTGATCATGAGCTCCAACCACAGCTTCTCACCTCTGTATAGACAAGGAAGAAAACATGCGTTTTAGTGGTAAATAAAGACTTGATTTATATGAATACTTCCATTATATAGCCAGACATTTTTTGTTCAACTTTAGCTTGGTAACATTGGTTTCGGTTTATATAAAAACACATGTTTGGGTTGATAATGCTCTGATCCTTAGAAGTCTTGTTTGGGTACTATCATAGTATGTGTCATTTTGAAAGTAATAACACCAAGAAAATACCCTTTTCCAGCAGTCTGTGACTCACAGAACAACTTACTATATAAAGCAATGTGCTGCCGTCATGACACACTCTTCAGACACAAGGACGGCACTGCAAATGTGTTTGTTATTTATTTGTAAAGAAACATGTAGGGCAGGGGTGCTCAATACGTTGATCGCGATCTACCAGTCAATCTCTAAGGTACTATTGGTAGATCGCATGACAAGGTGAGGTGACATTGTCATGAACTGACGCTATACAAATAAAGTTGAGTTGTTTTGAATAAAAACTAGACGTCAGCGTATCAGCCATCCCGTCACTTGATTGATACACAGGACAACCAGTCAGATGACATCTGATTTTTTCCCGTACAATTGGGTCACTGTGCTCAAACAAACAACGCCCCTGAGCGCTGCAAAGCTAACAAGCTAGTCGTTAGTTACATCCTAATTTTTCGCTCGGTTTTTTCCTCTTAAACGTAAGATAGGGTATACAATTGAGTGGGGGAGCTGGACCAAGTAAGAAGAAAAAAACGTATCACTTTCATACGGAATGGGAGGACTTTTTTCACGATGACATTTTCAAAGTGCGTTTGTCTCGCCTGCCAGTCTACCGTCGCAATACCAAAGAAGGGAAATGTGGAGCGGCATTTTCGGACTCTTCAGTGAAAATACGACACTGAATTCCCACCGAAAAGCGAGCTGAGAAAGACAAAGGTGAAGGAGCTAAAAGCAGTTGATGGGATGTACAAAAAATGTACATAACTATGTTGTGTTGTGCAACATATGTGGTTATACATCAACATAAGTTGTAAGAATCCTCAATATATTTCTCAATAAATATAATGGGTAGATCATTTTGACTTGGTCATTTCAAAAGTAGTTCCCATGCTGAAAAAGTGTGAGCACTCCTGATGTAGGGTCTTGAATGAGGTCTGGCTTCTGTGCCGTTCACTATACCTAATTAGATCAAACTGCTCCATCCGTGATGCAATGCATATCTTATATTTCTATTAAATTCTGTTAGATGTGAGAAATCAGTTGAGAGCTTAGTAAAACTGATTCACTTCCCCATCCAATGAGACATGAGTCGACAGGCATGGCAAGTTTGTTGGCAAGTTTGTTGTGCATTTAATTAAAGAAGGTTTAACATTTCTTCCTTTTTATTATCCATGCATACTTAACATTTCAAATTTGTTCATGGATCCATTGAATATATGATGTAATCTTAGTAGATGGATTATGGCGGTCAGGTGAATTACAGTGAACAGTTTCACCTGCTCAATTTCCAGGGGAGCGACAGAAGCCCTCCTTCTCATACACTGTGGTTGGACTGCAGTCATTTAAGTCAAAAATATAAGGTTTAGAGTGGGTTTTAGCTTCTGTGTCGTTCGCTATACCCACATTCACATGAGCTGAAAGAGTTAGTAATCATCATAAAATACTGTTATATAATCAATCTAACAAGTGAAGATCAGGAGTGGTAGCAGAGTGGCCAGTAGGAGCAAAGGATGATGATGAAAGACGAGTTCACATGGGTTTTCATGGTAAAACACTATATAAATGCACTGTAAAAGTGGGTCATTTCTTCTTCTTGCAGTGTGAGCAACATAGAGATGAAAAGATACTGCTTCTGTTTATCTTTCTGACCTTACATTCAGACTAAAGATGGTTTACATGATAAGAATTGAGCATGCATGTCCCAAAAAAAAAATTTCAAGTGTGCTATTGTCACAGCACTCACTCGAGACTCTTAATTTGCCTTGTTGTTATAATTAATTTATGTTGTTATAATCACAGCTGTTTATCCTTTGTTTATCATCCTTTTTTATCCACCACTCATTCATTTAGTTCTCCCTGTTCACTCCTCAGTTGACAGTTCTTGAGTTTGTATCAGCACTTATGTGTGCTCTTCTGTTACGATCTCCTTGCTACGATTAAAGTTCTGTTGGATCACATTTCCTCATCCTCGTCCATGCCTTGCCTTTCCATGACAGCTATTAGTATAATTCATATACTTCTTAGAAATATACTTATTTACTTCTCAGAAATATGATTAAAATGACATATTACTGTAGTACACTTGTTATACAAAAAACTCTTACTCGGCCTATAGATTTTCATTTCATTTAGTTTTATGGCAAAAAAAAAACATAAATATAATGGCGGGTGGAGAGATCAAGCTGTAAGTCTTTTTGATCATGTGATCTCATTTTATTGCCAACAATATAGATATTGAAGTATTAAGCAGGTCATAATGTTTTTTATTTAATGTTTTATCATACATATCCTTAAATATCGGTATAAATTGATTGAAAACCACGATAATAACCCAGGTTGAATATATATAGAGAGATATATAGTAATAGCCAGAAAGAGAGTACATAGAACTTTTTCCAAAGACATGTGATTACGCATTTCCAGTTATCAGCATTGCAAATCTAGTGTTTTATATTTACATTTCTTTTTTAATCGAAACACATTCATAATTCTGTACTTTTCTGTTACTTTGCCAGTGAATTACAAGAGGAATAATTTTTTTTTTTTTTTTCATAGACAATTCAATAATTTAGTAAGATAGACATTTTGAAATTGAATAAACACTTTCTCTTGCACTTCAGATATGCCACTTTGTAAGCAGGAGACCTCAGAGGTGAGAAAGACAAAACCTTGTTTCTCGGTCCTTCTTGAATATAGTATCTGAATTCTGTTTTTTTGTTGTTCATGTGCAGTCACATTTACCATTGATCAGGGAATTCTTGTGGCGTAAAGATGAAAGATGTAAACAAAAAAAAATTCTTACCTGAAAACACACATTATTTGGTGTTCAGACTGTTCTCATAAACTGTAACCACTTTCACCTACAATGACTCAAAAACGTACACTAGCCTACACTGAAAAGGGTTATTGTTTGCATTATATTACAAAATATCAAAACCAGTGCCGTTTACATAAGTAGCTAGAGCACAAAAGCTTTTAAAAAGTACAAAAAAAAAAAGTGTAAACAAATGTTTTCAATAATAATACTGTGTGAAAATATGTTTGTACACTCTCGTTGTGAAATATTACCCTGGAAAAGTGATGTTAGTTTCGAGAATAGGCCAAGCATCATTGCAAATGCTTATTTAATGATTATTTCAAATGCTTTTCATCACCACTGTAGGAAAAAGAACATTTTAGTTTAGACATTTCACTTTAGTTTTCATGTTAGTGATTATTATTGTCAGTCAAGAAATTATTTACCATTTGCATTGTGACAACAGTAATTTTGGCTACTTGTATTCTTTTCAGTACTACCATTTTTAGAGCTGCAATATTGAGGACAACTTGATATGAACATTCTTTTTTACTGCAAAAAAAAAAAAATCACTTAATTATGGAGCGGATCCATGGAAGATATGCTGAAATCTTTGCATAAACTTCAGGTTGGTTACGGCTATTGCAGAGTTCTGGATCACCAAACGAAGTTACACCGACTGCAATGCCTCCACAAACCAAAGGACTTCCTGAATCCCCCTGTTAAGAAACACAAATCAACACGTCACTATTGAAACAAGTTTTTAAATTACCATCAAGTCTGTGAATCAACATTTGTACATACTTCACAGGTTCCACCAGCACCATACACACAGATGTGTGACATTGGCAAGTAGTCGATTCCCCATTGCTTCTTGCAGTAGTTCGGATCTTGGACAGTCGTGTCTGCCTCCATTAGAACATTGCTCATTGGGCCATTACTTGTCAGGTTTCCCCAGCCGGCAACACTACAGCGAGTTCCTGCTTTGACGTCTTCATTTTCCTTTGGTAACTTCATCTTCTCAACATTGTCTTTTAGTTTGAGTGTTTTCTCTAGCTGTAATTTATAAAATACAACAGTTCTTAATAAACAATCTTTCATAAGACTGAAGGTGAATGGATTACAGTTGTTTTTTTAACAATAAAGGCCAAGTTGATTTGTTTTATCGATTTTATTACATTATCTGAATAATTATTGCTTTAATGACATATGGCCATTTCCATGGAAATGATTTAAAATCTTCAGTAATTTTTAAATGGCAATAGATATTCAAACAATGATTTGTGCCACTGTTTTCTGACCAGGTATTATTTTGAACTAAAAGACCTTGCCTTCAAAAGCATGATGTCATTTTGAAGAGTTTCGGAATTAAAGCGTGGATGCGGCATGTAGTTCTTCACTTTGATGCGATCTGAACCTCTGGTCTTCCTTAAGTCATGAGCACGAACTACAACCGTCAAAGATCTGTTGAAAGAGCATACAGGAAATTCTCATTTATGGCATAACTGATACACTGGTTACACTTCAGTCATTATCAAAAGTAATTTTGACTCAACACTGCAGTTCACACTAATCAAGCTCTTACTCATTATAGCAATGCGCAGCAGTCAAGACAAACTGATCAGAAATAAGAAATCCACCACAGGTATGTTCCGCAAACACCTGAAGAGAAACCATGTAAGGTCTGGAGTGGGCTTTGGCTTCTTTGCCAACCACTATACCCACATTCACATGAGCTGAGAGAGAGAGAGATAGTGCTGTCAGTCAACTTATTTAGCACATACCAATTAAACACTCTTACAAACCTTTGTAAAATAATCAGTCTCACCAGTGAAGGTCAGGTGTGGCAGCAGAGTGGCCAGCAGGAGCAGAGAGATGATGATGGTCATGATGAAGAAGACAATCACTGAGCTCTCACTGGCTATACATGGTATAAATACACTTTATAGGTGGGTGGAGTCATTTCACTTAAAGTTTCTACATTTTTTTTTTCTTTAATATTATGGTATGAGCAACATGATCAGAAAGCATTGTTCTTGTTAATCTCTGCAGTTTTTAATTTAAGCCACAGAGGATTTGGATGATAAGAATTAAGAATGTAAGCAAACATTTTAAATATTTTACAGCTCATAACCGCATAAATCATTGATACGGATATAATTTTAGTATACAACCTGTACAAAAAGTATTTTGCACCTTAACAACATAGGTGGTGAAATAGAAGGCAACATGAAAATGTAAAGTTTAGTAAATTGGCTGTCATGAACCACAGCAAACACTTACCTTAACTTAACACAAGGGTGTCAAAATCTGTGATGCAGAGTTTAGTTCCAACCCTAACAAAACACACCAGAACAAACTAATCAGTGTCTTCAGGATTACAAGAAACTTCTGGACAGGTGTTTGTAACTGGTTGAAACTACAGTCTGCAGGACAGCGGCCCTCCAGAAGGCTTGCTATCCCTAATTTAACATGTACATGTAACCCACCCAAATCATTGAGGCTGCAGTTTATCTACACTCACCTAAAGGATTATTAGGAACACCTGTTCAGTTTCTCATTAATGCAATTATCTAATCAACCAATCACATGGCAGTTGCTTCAATGCATCTAGGGGTTGGTCCTGGTCAAGACAATCTCCTGAATTCGAAAATGAGTGTCAGAATGGGAAAGAAAGGTGATTTAAGCAATTTAAAAAAAATGAAATTGGGGTGTTGTTTGATTAAAATAAATAGAATATTTTGAAACAAATTAAACTAATCAGTTTTAAGGATGTACACAGTTATTTTAAATCAGTCTGAACTAAATCCATACGTTAAAGTTGCTCAATTAATTTCTGTCGAAACAACAAAAGGGAATTTATTTGAGTCAACTACTACTACTTTTGTGCATGCTCAGATGACAGGAGACCCACGTGACCTCGTCAAACACCGTGGAAGTCAACATTTGAAACTGGTAAGTGCAAGAATCTTTTATCGTCTTTGTCTGTATTGTGCTGATAGACGGTATAAGTATTTAAATCGGTCAGAATTCAACATAAAGCTGATATTTGACCGATTATTACAGAATCTGAAGCACTCAATAAGTCACATGTTGAGACTCGATGAAACATGGTGAACTGATAACTGATGTATGTGCGTAACTTGTCATTAATGCGGTAGTCGCTTAATTCTAACTCTTGTTGTAAGTGTTATTTTATTATATTGTTTTAGTGATAATATTAGTTGGCCATCTCATTCGGTGAGCTGTTTCTGTACGGGTGAAGATGAGAACACTTCAAATGTTTCACAGGAAAATGCAGATTAGGTAGCAACACTAAACATTATATAGAAATAATAATGCGGTTATAGTTCAATTGAATGTCTTACATCTATTTTATTTTACAGGTTTTACAAGAGCTTAGTCTCAGCATTAAGTCTACTTTTTCATGTGGTAAGTTGAGTGAAGTAATGTTCTTAAAGGGATAGTTCACCCAAACATGAATTACAGTAATACCTCGAGTTACGAGCGTCTCTACATACGAGTATTCCAAGATACGAGCAAGCCTTCGGCCAGATTTTTGCTTCTGGATGCAAGTACATTTTCGAGATACGAGCACGGGCACTGACCCAGATGCCGACGCTCGTTCACTTCAGTGTTCACTGACTTCTGCAGACATGGATCATACTTGGGTGTTGCAAGAGCTCAGCAGTGGCGAGGAGGAGGAGGAACCGGAGGAAAACATTTCTACAACTGAAATTAAGGAAGTGATGGCTGTGAGGCTGTGCAGGCTGGTGATGGTGGTGTAATGGTGTGGGGGATGTTTTCTTGGCACACTTTAGGCCCTTTAGTGCCAATTGGGCATCGTTTAAATGCCACGGCCTACCTGAGCATTGTTTTTGACCATGTCCATCCCTTTATGACCACCATGTACCCATCCTCTGATGGCTACTTCCAGCAGGATAATGCACCATGTCACAAAGCTCGAATCATTTCAAATTGGTTTCTTGAACATGACAATGAGTTCACTGTACTAAGGTGGCCCCACAGTCGCCAAATCTCAACCCAATACAGCATCTTTGGGATGTGGTGGAATGGGAGCTTTGTTCCCTGGATGTGCATCCCACAAATCTCCATCATCTGCAAGATGCTATCCTATCAATATGGCCAACATTTCTAAAGAATGCTTTCAGCACTTTGTTGAATCAATGCCATGTAGAATTAAGGCAGTTCTGAAGGCGAAAGGGGGTCAAACACAGTATAAGTATGGTTTTCCTAATAATCCTTTAGGTGAGTGTACGTGCTGACTGCATATTTGCAATATAATTAGTTATTTGTATTAACATAAAATGTTGAATGTCTGATTCAACTATGGCAAACTAAGTATTGGGGTCACTACCAAAACATTACTTTCACCACCGAAAATGTGCTGTCACTACCAAAACATGGAAAGTTTTGTCAAAGTATGTTGAATTGTCAACTAAGACGTTATGATAGTGTTCAGTTTAATGCATATTCAACCTAATGAATCCTTAACTTTGAAATCAGTATGATAAACTTTATGCCTTCTACAAAGAAAGATTGGGTTCAAAATACAACAAATCTCATAAATGACACTTAAAATATTAATCAATTTGTCATTTTTATTGATTTAACCTGTAAACATTTTTTTTTTATAGAGAAAAAATATATTTACAAGGTTGATGTAAACAAAATCTTAATAGGTCATTATAAGCCTGCTTAATATATGATATATTATTTGGTAGTGTTTTGGTAGTGACAAATTTGGGGTGTATGAAAATATTCCAGCATTTTCTGAAAATACAATTTGAGAACTAACCGCACAATTACTAGAAATGTATACCTTGGATATTGTACAATTTGCATACGTGCAGAATTTGTGGGGAAAAATAAAAAATTTCAAGATGTTTCCAACTCTGTTTTGTCACCAATTCTGTAGAATGGCCCATGTAGATATACATATAAACAAATGAATAAAATAGAAAGAGCAATAAAATAAAAAGAGAAACAAGGTACAGGATAATTTCACAACACAATCATAGATGACATGAGCATGGTATAGAAGATGGATCATAAGAGGAAGGGGCAGTTTAGTAGAAAAAACAAGCAAACAAATAAAACAGTTGGTTTAATAGTAGTGACGGTATGGTGAAAATAATTCAAAATAAGAGTCTACCATCTAATAATAAATAAGAGTCAACCCACTTAGTCTTTTCCTACCCCATTCACTGTATTACTAAAATCAGAGTTAGAGATAAAGGATATAAAGGGATTCCAAAAATTCTTAAAATAAGACGGTTTACCTTTCAGTATATATGTGATCTTTTCCATTGACAAACAAAATGACATATTATTGATCCACTGTGCAATAGATGGCATTTCTACGTTCTTCCAATACATAGATATTAGACGTTTTGCTTGAAGTATACACATGATAATGAGTTTACGAGTGTGCATACATTGTGCAATATTCTCAGGAAAGATTCCCAGAATAAAAATTTCTGTTTTCAATGGGAGATCAATAGATACCATCTGAAAAATTAGTAAGGCTACCTCTTTCCAAAACTCCTGTACCTTAGGGCAACTCAGTGCAAAAGTGTGCCTTTATCTGCTGAGCATTTGATGCAAGTGTCTGGAATGCTCTGATTAATTTTATTTAACCGAACTGGAGTGAAATATGTTCTCATAATCCAATTGTACTGGATTAATTTGAGATTACTGTTAATAGTTTGCGATTGTGCTTTCTTACATACGTTTTCCCATACATCTGTCGAAATGGTAATTTTTAAATCTTCTTGCCAGGAGATCCATTTGGATTTTAAGGATTCTTTAGAGTGTGACTCTAACAATTTATAAAACATTGATATTAAGCCTTTAGATTGGGAGGTCTTTGATAGTAAAATTTCAAAAGGAGTTTTAGTGGGTTTTTGTAAGGTCTGTACCTTGGTAAGAAGAAACATAGCTTCTAAATTGAAGATGCTTAAAGAAATGTGTTTCGGGAATGTCAAACTGTGCTACAATATTCACAAAGGACATTAAGTCATTTCTTTTAGAAAGATCCTGTTTTTTTGTTTGTTTTTTGTCCTTTATCTTGCCATAGCTTAAATCCTGAGTCAAGTGTTTGACTGACCTAGATAATTATGCACATCACACCAGACTTTAATTGTGTTGGTAAGAATAGGGTTAAGAGATACAACATCATTGTCTTTTCTGAGAGTTTTGATGTTTGTTGAGTAAAGATAAAGACTAAGGGGTAGTTTTGACTTTATAAAGGAAGACTCGATGTCCAGCCAAGATGGGTAGGTTTCAGAAGAAAAATAGTACAGAGTAGATTGCAATTGCGCTGCCCAATAATACCACTGTAAATTAGGGAAATGAAGACCACCCCTGTCGTATGGCAAGTATAATAATGGCATACGAACCCGAGTTTGTTTATTATTCCAGATGAATTCAGTAAATAGTTTCCGAAGTGATGTAAAAATGGAGGGTGGAGGGCATAGGGGAATATTTTGTAAGAGATATAATATTTTAGGTAGTATGCTCATTTTAATTGTTTATACGTCCAATCAACGATATGGGTAAACTTTTCCATCTGTCAGTGAATTTGGATATGTGATTTAGCAGGGGTTGATAGTTTGCAGAGGATTTATTATCTACATTAGCTATAATTTTAATTCCTAAATAAGTGAAAGATTCTACTACATTAAAATAAGTAACAGCTGATAATTGACTATCTTTCTTATTCAGTAAAAGAATACACGATTTAGATTGGTTGACTTTATAACCAGAGAAGTTACCAAACGTTGAAAGAAGTTTTATTAGCGATGGAATAGAGTGAACCAAATCCGTTAGATATAAAATGATGTCGTCTGCATACAGAGAAATATGTATATCTGTGGTGTTTAGTCTGATGTCTAATAAGTCGCTATGTGACCTGACTGCTATGGCAAGTGGCTCGATTTCCAAAACAAAAAGAAGAGGTGATGGGGGGCGACCTTGACGGGTGCCTCTCTGAATATTAAACGCACTGGAATCTATACTATTAGTAAGTACCTCAGCCATTCCACCCTGTCGAAGGCTTTTTCAGCATCTAGGGATAGGATGGTATCAGAAGCTCCCTTTTTAAGATATAAGATGTTAAGGAAAGTTCTAACATTATGAAGACCTTGCCTACCCTTAATAAATCCGTTTTGGTCTCGACATATAATGTCTGGTAGTAGTGATTCCAACCTCTTTGCCAGAATCTTACTCAATATCTTAACATCTGTATTAAGTAATGAAATTTTTCGGAACGACTCACATTTGGTCTTTATTTTATTAGGCTTAGGAAGTAACGTAATGAGAGCGTTCCTCAGAGATTCTGGAAGCACACAGTTTTCAAAAGGTTCTTTAAACATATCTAAAATTGGTAAGACAAGTTTCCTTTTAAATTTCTTGTAGAAGTCTATGTCAAGGCCATCAGGCCCTGGTGTTCGACCCGCTGTTAAACTATCAATGGACTCTATTATTTCTTCTTCCGTTAAATCTATGTCCAGGGACAGTTTTGCCTGTTCAGAAAGCATAGGTATTGGTAAGCTATTGAGAGAGGTTGTTTGTGCACCATTGTTTACGTATTCAGAGGTATATAAAGTCCCCAAAAAGTTTTTAAAAGTATCATTTATTTTAACTGGGTCGATTGTTATATTGCCCCTATTATCTTCAATAGCATGTATTGTTCTTTCAGATTGATTCCAAGCTAACAATTTCCCTGCTTTTTCACCTTGGTCATAATAATTTGGCTTTAACATAATTAGACTAGCGGCTGCTTTTTCAGAAGATAGTTCATTATATTTAGTTCTAAGTGTTAACAACTCTTGGTGAATATTGGAATCGCCAACAGATAATAGGTTCTTTTCAAGAAGTTTAATTTTTGTATCAAGCACCGACATCTCTCTTTTGTAGCCTTTTGATTTACTGCTTCATAGGCGGAGTTTCACTTTTGTGCTTGGGGGGGCACCTACCAGGCCAGCAGACCACGAGCTCAGATTTTTTTTTTATATCATATTTACATATCATTCATTCTACATATAAAATACATTTACAATGACTTTATACCAGTGCTTCTCAATTATTTTCGGTCACGCCCCCCTAGGAAGAGGTAAACATTTTGCGCGCCCCCCTTCCCCCATTTTGGAACTTTCGCCTTATTGTTTCCATGGCAACGCGTCATGCTTGTCACCTGACATACCGCAGTCACAAAAAGCGCTGTAAAATAGATAATTCAAAATAGTCACAAACTTGGCTCAACTTGTTGAAACCTAAAATAAATCTTATGTTGCGTAGATGTCCACTGTCTTCTCTTCTGAAAGATTTGACACTTTTAGTAGTGGATTTATTAAAAAAACGACGAATGTCCATTTTGTTTATTCAGCGGGTAAAACAGAACGAGAAGAGCGTCCACTCACGTACCGCGATACTTTGAGATTCGCAAATCGCGGGAGAATGTAATAAAGCTACAGTAATAAAAAATAAATACAGTAAGTAATTAATTAGCCATATCTTACTCATTCTATACACAGAACTAATAAGATAAGACAAATAAAACGAGAAAATATGAATTCTGTAATAACAAAAAAATATTCAAAGCACAAGGCAGGCATTCATTGGCTCTGGTCTGGGGGGGCAGTGCTCCCCCCAGCCCCCCCCCCCCCCCCCCAAACTCCGCCTATGTACTGCTTGTTACACTTATAAGGACACCTCTGATGCAAACTTTAAAAGCTTCCCATCTAATACAAGCTGAGGTTTGTGTTGTATATACAGTAATACCTCGGTTTACGAGCGACTTGGCATACGAGCAAATCGGTGTACGAGCATGGAGGGTCGTATCGGTGTACGAGCATTGTCTCGGTGTACGAGAAAAAAATTCCCTCACCCATGCGCAGTTTTGCGTCGAAAAGATCCCTTTATCACCCCTTAACTCGTTCATTCTCTCAGTGTCTCTCAGTATGGGTGCATCATTCACCACAGTGCATTATTTTATAAGTTGTTGTGAATATGATTACATGTGAATATGATGAAACTTTATTAATGGAGCATGTTACCAACACCACACATTGCATACTAATGAGACTCACGTGTGTTCACAGTCCAACGCACCCAATGAAGTTCTTAAAGGGCCATACACTTTTAGAGAACAGCATACTATAATAGTTATAACTCTGTACAAATCATATACATAAGTGATTTACAGCGTTTTTACCTCGTGTTGTTGCATTAATTGTGATCGCTATTCTTCACGTTGTAATATCGTTACAAATGTTGAAGGAACTAGTTAATCTGATGTGTCAATAAGTGTTAAGTTAACAGTCTTGTCACTTTAAGAGGGCGGGGTTTCAGTCGGCGCTAGAGAGACTTGAGTTCTGAGGGATTTGAGAGAGAGCTCGTAAGCAGAGAGATAGTTTTGATTCTTCTGTTATGTACGGCGTGGGTTGAAGCCAGAACCGCAATCCGATAGTTCTCAATAAAATCTCTGAATGAGAAGGAACCTGTCTGGTTATTAAAAGAAGCAACGCTACAATGTAGTGAAATGTATAAGCAGTAACCCCACCCCCCCTCCCCTCTCCTCTCCTCTCGTCTCGTCTGGATCATGCCAGCAGTGAAGAGGTAAAGTGCATGTTACAGTAAATAGTTAATAATGACAGTTAAACTCTAAAAATACTTAATTAGTATTTATATGAGATCTTAATGGTTATAATTTGAAATGTAATTAATAGGTTAAAACTAAAAAAATATTTAAAATGGGCATTTATGGTCGTGTGGAACGAATCAAGTGATTTTTAGTGCGTTCTTATGGGGGAAATTGTTTTGGTCTACGAGCATTTTGGTTTACGAGCTCGCTCTTGGAACGAATTAAACTCGTAAACCGAGGTATTACTGTATATCAAAGTACATTTCTATTTGTTGTGCGACATAGTAACAGAGTTTTTCGTCTAGGAGCCATTTAGGGTGAAATCTCCATTTTGGAGGATTACTTAATAGCCTAGGATCAGTGTAAGTGAATATTATAGGGGCGTGGTCTGAAATTACTATTGTATCATAAAAGCAATGCAAAAAGCAATATATGACATAAGTGTTGCTGAGATAAGGAAATAATCGATTCTGGAATACGACTGGTGTGTTCTAGAGAAACAAGAGTACTGAATATCCTTAGGATGTAATTGTCTCCATATTTCTGATTTAGGTCCTTTACAAAATAAGGAAGGGTCTTTCTGGTCTGCTTGTGAGACTGGTCAGGGCCAGAAGAATGATCTCTAATTGGATCGAGTGTACAATTAAAATCCCCACCAATTACATAAAACCCAGAGAGATTGGATAGCGTTAGAAAGAGATTACAATAGAATTTTGGAATGTCTTCATTCGGGCCATAAATATTAACAAGAATCAGTGATTTAGACAGTAATGTCCCTTGAATAATCAAATATCTACCTGAGGGATCCTGTTTTGTCTTAGTTATTTGAACTGGGACTGATTTATGGATCATTGCAATAACCCCTCTTGCTTGAGAACTAAATGAAGCTGAATATATTTGGCCAGGCCATCTATTGCGTATTCTACCGATATCTTTTGGCATTAAATGTGTTTCTTGGAGAAAGACAATTTTTGACTGTAGCTGCTTTATCCTAGTCATCACTTGTTTTATTTTAGTAAGAGTCTGCAGACCCCTACAGTTCCAGGAAATAAACTTAACCCCACTAACCTCTGTCATAACTTCTAGCATGAGATGCAATACTCTCCCTACAATTGAAACAAAAAGTCACCTGTACCTTGTAACAATACATGATAAAATAAAAAAACAACACAATTAGAAACATCAACCAATAGAAACAAATCAACACCAGAACTGTGACTTGCCGAGAACCACCAGCAAGTTCAAACACTACTTTACTTCTAACTTCCCCCATCTAAATGAGAACACTGAAACGATGAATCTCCCACCTGAGCTCCGCTGATTTTACCTTGTCCCCTTGTCAGGAATAATCTGTTGATTAATCGACCGTCACATATCACATATTCCGAAGTGTAAACTAACCGTTGATATAATGTCACCAGATTACATGTTCGTCAGAAAGCCGTCAACTTGGGATGGAGTTTCAAAGACACGAGTCTGGCCGTTAACAGTCACCTGAAGGCGTGCTGGGAAGATGAATCCGTACATTAGGCCTTTGGCTCGCAGCTTTCTCTTGACTTCGTCGAATTGTCTCCGTTGCTTGTTGACTTCAGCAGAAAGATCTGGAAATAACATGAGTCGGTTGTTTTGGAACAGCACTCTCCTTCTTCACTCTGGCCGCATGCATTACACGCTCCTTGTCCCTGTAATCCAAGAACTTCATGATCATTACGCTCGCGTTGAATTCGCGTCCGAATCAGACCGTTGCACACTGCCAATCCTGTGAGCCCTCTCGATGGCCAGGGGTTTTCGCAGTGGCTCCATGTCCAGCGCCTCAGGTAGCCAGCTTTCCAAGAATGCACACGCGTCACTGCCCTCGGATTTTTCTGGTAACCCGATGAGTCTCAGGTTGGAGCGTCGGCTTCGATTTTCAAGATCATCCATTTTCCAGGTAAGAGCAGCAACTTTCTTTTCAAGAGTGCTGTTCATCGATTGAAGCATAGTGATCGAGTCTTCAGTCTGTGAAATGTGCAATATATAATTTATAAATACTATTTCAACTCACAGCGGAGCCAACTCGTGCGTCTCGTTAACAAGTTGCCATAACCGGAAGTCCACATTTGTACATTTGAACATTCATTCTGAATGCAAGCGTGCCGTGGAGCGGGGCCTACCCAAGAAGCTACCACCTTCTGCCGGGCTAAGGCCGAACACTGCTTTCCATCGCTAGGCAACCTCGGGTGGACGGAGCTCGCTTAGCACCCAAACGCAGCATACCACTCTTGGCACAGGGAAAAAATTACTCAGCCCCTGGGCCAACAGGACACACGTCAGACACACCTCCTCGACTGCCTGCAACACAAGGGTGGGGGCGCACGAAAGATGGAACACGCCTTATGGCCGACTCGCCAATCCTCGGACTGGGAGTGGCCGGCCCCCTGTGTGGCCCAAGACCTGGGCCTGGGGCGTTGCAATGTGTAATATCTGAAAGCTTCTGAGCACGCCCTCGCTTCCTGAAACCTTGAGACCACGGCCTCAACAGAGGTCTGAAAGCTTGTAGGGCGAGACCGGTGCATCAAGGAGGGACTCTCTCACTGCCCACCCAATGTCAACCAGGTTCACCCAAAGGTGTCTCTCAGGTACCACTACAGCCACCACATGGCAGCCAAAAGAAAAGCTGTCAGCTTGGTGGCACAGAAAACCGGGTCTGTGGTGCGGGGCAGCTCAGTGACTGCCTCAGGGGGGAGCCCCTTGCCATGGTCCAGGTCTTTCAGCAGGTCCGCCTGGTACACCTGCAGCACTGCAATGTTATGCAAGGCTGCATCGGCTTGACCTGCCGCCGCATATGCTCAGCCATTCCGGTGCATTTTCTTATGCAGCGTCAGATAGGGCATGGGCGGCACCTTCACGTGAAAGACAGCGCCCAGCAAGAGATAGCTAGCCAGCGTCTCTTCCACTGTAGGCAGAGTCGTGCAGCCATGCGCTTGTTCGCCCCACACACAAGCGTAATACACTGGAGAAAGCGTGCAGAGTATGGCTTTTCCCCTGATTTCCGCACCTCAGTGTGGAGCTTGGAGAGAGAGAAAAGGGTTGCATGAGGTTGGCATAGAATGACTTACTAGAGAAAAGGGGACAAATGCGAGCTTAGACTCAGCGAGAGAAGCGCACTCGATGTACACTCAAACGCGAGCGTCTCCTCCGCACTCACTACGCACACAAACAACTCCCTTCGAGGGTTGCCGTGCATGCTCCTCACCTAATTTTTTATTTTATCATAACTCGCATCTCATGTGTATCACAAGGTATTCAAAACGCTGATCCGGATAAATACAAAGAACGTGGTTTTCGGCCATCGCGGCAGACAATGCTTAGACAAAGCTGTCACCTGAAGATATGAAGAGGATGACGTACTGTTCAAGTCCCTCTATTATACCTGCAGTCGCACCTGTGGTAACATCATAGGTGGCTGCCGGTCAATATCAAGTTCATTGTTGTGGTTGGATTAATTCTTCAGACACCTCCCACTGGAGGTATTCCCCAAAGCGACCTGGATGCAGCATAGAGTTCCCTTTCGAAAGTGAACATTTTATTTTAGCTTAATTCATTCAGTTTTGTTTTCATTACTTGAATGTGGGTAGCTAAGTTTCATATAGAAGAAACTTTTTTTTACCAGAAAGCGCAAAGACTACATTGACTACATCAATGTCTATTGATCGCATTAGATTATATTTCTATGCACAATACCAGTGGACTACACATAAATTCAAATACTTGGAATTAGGAACATAAATCTGAGTATGTGAACTCTCCTGAAATACACATATACATTCAACAGAGTGTGCTGTTAGGTAGTAAAATGTTTATTAATTAAGATCTAGCTTCACACATCCAATAATTTATTTTATCCCAGGGAGAAATTTAGAAATCTTGGTGTAGACATTGGGTAAAGTAGGTGAAACGAAACCAACTTTGTTGCAAAATTTGTTGCAAACCATGCAACAAATGTTTTTTTTTTGTTTTCTCCAGTACTTCTGACATGTTTTTTTTTAACAATCATTGTTAAATCAAGCTCCATAAGTTTAGCACTTGCTATACCATTGGTGGTTCCTTTCCCCCATCCTGCAACACTGATTATGGTATTGGCCTTGATGTCTTGATCTTCCTTTGGTATGGAGATCCAGTTGACCTTGTTGGTTTTTGACCTTTACATGTAGCCACGACAAGTAATTTATTTAAAAAGATAAATTACTATTTATTGATAAATTATTTTACTTTTCAGAATAATCAGACTAGTCGGTATGCTACTATGCTTGCGGTCTTTATTTATTTTAAATAGTCAATTGTTTAATTGTCATTTAGCAAACATTCAGACTCAAAGATTTGTCTGGCTGTGGGTGGATGTAGTAAGATTGACATTAATGCTGCTAAAACCATTGTTGTGATCATGAGCTCCAACCACAATTGTCAGCTTCTCACCTCTGTATAGACAAGGAAGAAAACATGCGTTTTAGTGGTAAATAAAGACTTTTAGACTTGATTTATATGAATACTTCCATTATATAGCCAGACATTTTTTGTTCAATTTTAGCTTGGTAACATTGGTTTCGGTTTATGTAAAAACACATGATTGGGTTGATAATGGCCTGACTCCTTAAAGTCTTGTTTGGGTACTATCATAGTATGTGTCATTTTGAAAGTAATAACACCAAGAAAGGACTCACAGAACAATTTACTATATAAAGCAATGTGCTGCTGTCATGACAAACTCTTCAGACACAAGGAAGGCACCACATATGTGTTTTTTATTTATTTGTAAAGAAACCATGTAGGGTCTTGAATGAGGTCTGGCTTCTGTGCCGTTCACTATACCTAATTAGATCAAACTGCTCCATCCGTGATGCAATGCATATCTTATATTTCTATTAAATTCTGTTAGATGTGAGAAATCAGTTGAGAGCTTAGTAAAACTGATTCACTTCCCCATCCAATGAGACATGAGTCGACAGGCATGACTAGAAAGTTTGTTATGCATTTAATTAAAGAAGGTTTAACATTTCTTCCTTTTTATTATCCATGCATAGTTAACATTTCAAATTTGTTCATGGATCCATTGAATATATGATGTAATCTTATGGATTAGGGCGGATTAGGATGGATTAGGACGGTCAGGTGAATTACAGTGAGCAGTTTTCACCTTTCCGGGGAGCGACAGAAGCCCTCTTTCTCATACACTGTGGTTGTACTGCAGTCGTTTCAGTCAAAAATAATTTCTACACAAGCTCTTACTGGTTCCAGCAAAGTCCAGCAGTTCTTCCGAAGAAAAAGCACGTAAGGTCTGGATTGGGTTTTAGCTTCTGTGTCGTTCGCTTTACCCACATTCACATGAGCTGAAACAGGTGAAAAATTAAACAGTCTTAATGATCATCATAAAATACTGTTATATAATCAATCTAACAAGTGAAGATCAGGAGTGGTAGCAGAGTGGCCAGTAGGAGCAGAGAGATGATGATGAAAAACGAGTTCACACGCGTTTTCATGGTAAAACTACATAAATGCACTGTAAAAGTGGGTCATTTTTTCTTCTTGCAGTGTGAGCAACATAGAGATGAAAAGATACTGCTTCTGTTTATCTTTCTGACCTTACATTCAGACTAAAGATGGTTTACATGATAAGAATTGAGCACATATGCATGTCCCATAAAAAAAGTTAATTTAAGTGTGCTACTGTCACAGCACTACTCACCCGATACTCTTAGTTTGCCTTGCTGCGATAATTAATTTATGCTGTTCAGAGCTGTTTATCCTTTGTTCATCACCACTCATGTATTTATTTCTCCCTGTTCACTCCTCAGTTGTCGGTTCTTGAGTTTGTGTCAGCAATTGTTATGTGCTCTGCTGTTCTGTTACGATCTCCTTGCTACGGTTAAAGTTCCGTTGGATCACATTTCCTCGTCCTTGCCTTTCCGTGACAGCTATTAGTATAATTCATGTACTTCTTAGAAATATACTTATTTACTTCTCAGAAATATAATTAAAATGACATATTAGCATACTTGTTATTTAGAAAACTCTTTCTTGGCCTTATACATTTTTATCTCATTAAGTTTTATGACAAGACACCATATATATATATAAGGGTGGGTGGAGAGATCAAGCGACAAGTCTTTTTTTTTCAGTTTATGCATGAGTAATTTTTTTGGGTTGTTCATCTATGTGATCTCATTTTATTGCCAACGATCTAGATCTAGAAGTAATAAGCAGGTCAGCATTTTTGTTATTGAATATTTTGTCATACATATCCATAAATATCAGACGGAAACCCAGATGGAATAGAGAGAGATTTTTATTTTCATAGACAATTCAACCATTTGGTAAGGTTGACATTTTGAAATTGAATAAACACTTTATCTTGCACTTCAAATATGCAAGATCTGACACTTTATAAGCAGGAGAGGTGAAGGTGATAAAGACAAAACCTAATTTCTCGTTCCTTCTTGAATATACAGTGGAGTTTGGTTCTGTTGACGGCCTCGGGGGCTGCAAAAAAGCATTGAGATGACTGAGGATCGAGATAACCAACAGCCAATATGGCGATTTGTTTGATGACGCAAAAGAAATCAAGTGAATACTTCATCCTTTTTCACTGCAAAAATCACTTCACTTTTGAAACTATGGAGTGGATCCATGGAAGATATGCTGAAATCTTTGCATAATCTTCAGGTCGGTCTAGCATCTCGCTAGATCCTGGTGGTATAGAATGGAGGAAATCACGACATCTCCATCAGTGTAACTATTTTGCAAAAGGACCCCATTACATCTGCCACTTTGATTCTTATGACACCCTGAATTCATATGTTATTTGCATAAACGATAGCATTGATGGCTTTTCAAGAAGGATTTCACAGCAAGTAGTGACCCGAAGAAACATTTTGATTTTATTGTATGTAACAGGTGGTTTATGTTATCCTGGGTTTATTTTGACAAAATAATAAGTTAATTACCACTGTTACGTAGTATTTGTTTGTTTTCCTTGGATGTTGGCAATGTAATAAGGATCAAATGCAAAACAGAAATGGGTTAAGAAGACAGTTGGGTCATTATCTTACAATGTTAGCAAATAACGTTACAGGCTAAGATCTGTCTCAGACAGGACTGTTTTTGACACACTGATGCTTCAAATGTTTTACTGAAACAATTAGAGAAAATCTTCAAGGATTTAAGAGGTTTTCATTTATCTATCCCTAACATCAACTAATTCAAGGAGATTTGAGTCTACAAGCATGACTGGAAGTGAGGGTGTTGATTAAATTGTGCACTGTTGTGACAATGAGAACACTTTGACTATCATTGATGTTTGCCATTTGATACTTTTATTGAAAGACGGTTTATGGAAGAATTCAAGAAAAAGCTTCCTTTTTTAGTTTCCATGAAGTCATTTAAGTCCAGTTTCTTGTTTGATCCAGGACATATACTCTGAAATCTTAGTATACACGTTAGGAAGGTCAGGTGAATTACAGCGACTACGTTTACCAAACGATGTGACACCAACAGCAATGCCTCCACAAACCAAAGGACCTCCTGAATCCCCCTGTTAAGAAACACAAATCAACATGTTACTAGTGAAACCAGTTTGTAAATTACCATCAAGTCTGTGAATCATCTTTTGTACATACTCCGCAGCTTCCACCAACGCCAATTACACAGATTTGTGACTTTGGCAAGTAGTGGATTCTCCATTGCTTCTCACAGTAGCTCGGATCTTGGACAATCGTGTCTGCCTCCATTAGAACATTGCTCTTTGGGCCATTACTTGTCAGGTTTCCCCAGCCGGCAACACTACAGCGAGTTCTTGCTTTGACGTCTTCATTTTCCTCTGGTAATTTTATCTTATCAACATTGTCTTTTAGTTTGAGTCTTTTCTCTAGCTGTAATTTATAAAATACAACAGTTCTTAATAAACAATCTTTCATAAGACTGAAGGTGAATGGATTACAGTTGTTTTTTAACAATAAAGGCCAAGTTGAGTTTTTTAATCAATTTTTTTTTATTTTCTGCTATATAAATGATTTTGGCCATTTCCATAGAAATTATTTAAAATCTTCAGTAATTTTTAAAGAAATAAATGGCAATAGAAATTCAAAATTCAGTGGTTTGTGCCACTGTTTCCTGACCAGGTATTATTTTGAACTAAATGACCTTACCTCCAAAAGCATGATGTCATTTTGAAGATATTGGGAATTAAAGGATGGATGCAGGATGTAGTTCTTCACTTTGATGCGATCTAAACGTCTTCTCTTCCTTAAGTCATGGGCACCAACTACAACCGTCATCAAAGATCTGTTAAAAGAGCATACTGGGAATTTTCATTTGTCATAACTGATACACTGGTTACACTTCAGTCATTATCAAAAGTAATTTTGACTCAACACTGCAGTTCACACTAATCAAGCTCTTACTCATCATAGCAATGCGCAGCAGTCAAGACAAACTCATCAGAAATGAGGAATCCACCGCAGATATGTTGCCCATTCACCTGAAGGGAAACCATGTAAGGTCTGGAGTGGGCTTTGGCTTCTTTGCCACCCACTATACCCACATTCACATGAGCTGAGAAAGAAATAGTGCTGTCAGTCAACTTATTCAGCACTTACAATTAAACGCTCTTACAAATCCTTGTAAAATGCTGTAAAATAATCAGTCTCACCAGTGGATGTCAGGTGTGGCAGCAGAGCGGCCAGCAGGAGCAGAGAGATGATGATGGTCATGATGAAGAAGACAATCACTGAGCTCTCACTGGCTATTCATGGTATAAATACACTTTATAAGTGGGTGGAGTCACTTCACTGAACGTTACTTCATTTTTTTTCTTTAATATTATGGTATGAGCAGCACAATAAGAACGCATTGTTCTTGTTAATCTTTGCGGTTTAATTTAAGCCACAGATGATTTGGATGATAAGAATTAAGAATGTAAGCAAACATTTTAAATATTTTACAGCTCATAACCATATAAATCATTGATTTCATTTTAGCATACAACCTGTACAAAAGCTATTTTGCACCTTAACAACATAGGTGGTGAAATAGAAGGAAACATGAAAATGTAAAGTTCTGTAAATTGGCTGTCATGAACCACAGCAAATACTTAACAAAGGGTTGTCAAACTCAGTTCCTGGGATGCTGTTGTCACCCTTGGTCCTGTCTTGGTGTGGATGCAATCTCCGTGTTTCTCCTAGTTTCCTAGTTTTGGACCAGTGAGTGTGCCGTTTTAGGTTTATATTTAAAGTGTTTTGTTTCCAAGTTTAAATAGAGTGAGTTTGAGTTTTGGAACCTGTTGCTCCTTATTGATCTCCGCATCGCACATGTTCCCACGCCTGTGACAGAACAACTGACTGGGTTTCACGAGTTCACACTTACCAATGATTCAGGAGCAGTAAAGGTATGTGTAGTTGGCGTACTGTCCGGGAGAGGGCTCCGAGCTCAGTATTTGGCCCGAACCTGGAGCACTCCCCCCATATTCCTGACTTTGATAGGAACAATTAAGTGTGAGGAGTCGGGGTGGTGGAGGGATGCCGTAAACTGTCGAGGGATGTAGGTGAGTCGAACATGGCTATTTATACATGCTTCCTCTCATGCTGATAGAATGAGGTATAATTGCTGATGATGAATTGATTGCTTTCATCCTTGAACGTGCTCCTCCCAAACTTTGTTAATCAAACATCATTTGTCGCCCAAAAGGACAACATTGTTTGAGATGGCAGACCTGCAGAAGGCAAGATTCAGGCTGTTAAACCTAGAGCAGTGAGACCGCCGTCTGGAGGATCACAGCCAGGACTTTTTAGATGCCTGGCGTGCCTCACCGATTACTCGGACGACATCCTGGTGGGCTTTTACCGCTGGACCCTTAACCCCCAAGTTGCGGCACGCCTGCCTGACGGTGGTCCCCGGAATAACTTCGCTAGTTATGAGGACTGGGTACTGGCCCTTTTCGGATCCCCATTCACAGTTGGCGTCGCGGAGGAATCCGTTTCCCAGGAGACCCAGTCAGCCATCTTGCCCTCAACAGCAGTGCGCTCGCCTGAGCTTTCGCCCGCACATCAGCGGACTGCACCTGTGCCCGCAGACCAACAGCCTGGACCAGTATGCCTCGCTGGTCAGACTGTTGCTGCGCTCACAGTCCTACAGCACGCTCCAGCGCCTGAAGCTAGCCAGGCGACGCCTGCAGCCATGAGGTCATCGATCCCGAGCTCCGCATCCGAGACACCGCTCGCAAGCTCCACGACCGATTCCACGTGCCGCCACCGATGCAACCGGAAGAAGCGGAGAGGTCTGGAGTCCAGTGAGCTGATTCCCCAGGCCAGAGAACAGATCCTCCAGGCCACTGTTGACCTCCCTGATTCAGACCCTCCCAGACCCAACCAAGCAGCTAGTGCCAGAGCCAGAGCCCGTGATCCGTCTGCCAGAGCCAGACCCCGACCTCCCGTGGCCTGAACCGCCGCCAGAGCCCGGCCTCCCGTGGCCTGATTCGCCATCAGAGCCGGACCTCCTGAACCTGTTGATCTCTGCGTCGCACACGTTCCCAAGCCTGTGACAGCTGTAATGCAGTTTAGTTCCAACGCTAAATAAACACACCAGAAGCAGCAAATCAGTGTCTTCAGTATTACTAGAAACTTCCGGGTAGGTGTTTGCAGTTGGTTGGAGCTACAATCTGCAGGACAAACTGAGTTTGACACCCCTAATTTAAAGAGACATTCAACAGTTACTGTTCAGTGAGCTGATTAAGGTGTTTTTTTCATTAATTCATTGTATTGCATTTAATATTGTATTCCTTTATCCATCCATTTATTCTTTATTCACCCTGTCCTCAAATAAGTTAATATAAGTGCAAACACATATATTAAAACACAACAATTAATTTTAATTAGCGAGGGCATGGTGTGAGACCCCAAACCTGACAACCCAATTATTCGTATACATTTAAATTGTAAATATTTTGTGAGCTCAGATCCTGATAGACATTATTGCTACATTCTTTTCCAATGTTAAATCTGACAAATGGGTTGCATCCAGATATGTACTCTTATCAGCCACAACATTAAAACCCCCTACCTAGTATTGTGTGGATCCCCTTTGTGACATTAGCCGCAGGTGCTTTAACTCTTGCAAGTTGTAAGGTGGAGCTTCCATGGATCGGATTTGTTGGTCCAACCCATTTTCAGTGGGTTTTGTCATGGTTCATTGTGCTTCATCGGCTTCGCTGTTGTCTGTGTTGTCCTGTCATTTTCCTGCAGCTCTTTACTCATCATCAAAGAAGAGGGATATGATTTATAAAAAAAGGGAAATAATTGGCATAGCTTCTGTTCATAACATTCACTGCCTTTGAATTGCACACAAACTAACCTTAAAAGAGTAGAGCAATAGAACATCCCTAATCTAAAAGCTGACAAAATGGGCATTTATGTTTATAGAAATGTGAGACTGTAGCTTTTTTCTTCTTCTTTTCTATTTGTCAGAATAGTTTTTAACTTGTTGTTGTAAATGGTCTGAAAACTTTATAGACTCTGTTCAATAAGACTGTTACATCTTGCCCCAGTCTCTTCTGCATCTTTCTTACACGCAGATTCTATGTGTCATGGGTTATAGATGCAGGAAATGAACACTGTGGTTGTCTGTTACTCAAAGCATTGTTCAGTTGCTTTGAAAATCATAACCAGCCTGGCACAGCAACCATTCAGCCAATGATTTAATGGCAGATGAGGCTAATGTTCAGAGAAACCTTTGTGGAGACACTTTTTTTATATTTATTATATTTTATATATTTATTATAAAGTTATTTTATATTATTATTTTATATATTTCTTAGTTTTTTATATTCATTTTATAGAATTTCTTCAGTTTTCTCCATGATAATTTTATGCCACTAGTAGTCTCATAAGAACTGTGAGCTGGCTTGTAAATTCTCAGGTGCCTCCAGTAAGAATAGACTTTTCTAACCTGAGGCCAGTCTTGCACAGTCATCAGATCTATTAAGATGTTTTTGCAAACTATACTGTTTCTCACGACTTGTCTGACCACGTGTGATGAGATCAGCCCCCCACAGGAAACCAAACCTCGCTTAGAACGGTTGAAACCATCTTTTTGAAACCATCCAAGTGTTTGGTGTTTGTCACATCTGACAAATTGATCAAGATGTCTAATTATGACCTGATCTCCAAAAAGTGAATTGTTAGGAAATAAAATATGTCAAATAAGTTTCATAATTAAGTTCTCTGGAAATTTGGAAATCTTGGCGTAGACATTGGGTAATGTAGTCGTTTGTCTGATTGAATGAAACGACACCAACTGCAGCTTTCTTGCACACCAAAGGTCCTCCAAAATCCCCCTGAGAAGTGGAGAAAGTTGCAGGCTGTGAATAAAATTGAACTGCTGCACTAATAGTGATTTGTTCAGAATATACTTTGTACCTGACAAAATCCTCCACGACTATCTGCGCACACCATCCTTGAGCTGGAGTATGTTTTCCTCAAGTATTTATGACATGCTTTTTTATTAGTGATTGTGATATAAATTTCCATAAGTTTAGCAATGCCATTGGTGGATTGGGCACAATTGACTTCCATTGTGTGGAAATTCCATGGACAAGTAAAGTAAAGACACCAAGTAAAGAACAATTTGCAGCAGTTTGGGACTTTTTCACTCGCAATGAAATTTTATCTGATCAAAATACTTTGTAAAGCAGCGTGTAGCTTTCGTGACAAACTCTTCAGACACAAAGAAGCCACGCATCTGTCTTTGATATTTTTAGAAACCATGCAGACTCTTGAGGTTTTGCTTCTATACCTACTTTCACAAATGCTGAGAGAGAAATTGTTTGTTAAATGAGAAATGGACTTCACTAAATATTCCTTTAGATCAAGTTATTGAGCTTAATGATACCATTGCTAAAAATGCATAAAATAAGCATTATAAGCGCACATTTATGGTAAGATGATGCATAGAAGTCTGTCCTAACAAAAAATATGTTTTTTTCAAGTGTGCTGTTAGAATACTTCCTTTACACTAAAAATAAAAATATAGAATTTCAGTCAACTTTTTATATACTTCTCAGAAATATACTTAAAATTGCACTTTAGTATACTTGACTTATACTGGAAGAAAACTCAGAGTATATTTGGACTACAGTTGTACACAGTGTACAACTTTTGAGGTGTCCTTAAAAGAATAATTATGGATTCTAAGTGCTTGTAGTTGTGTTTACATGTTTGATTGAGTAGCCTGTTAAATATTTTGTTCACATAGTTTTTATACGGCCTCATAAACCTTTAGATTTATGCATCTCTCAGACGGCTTTATCCAAAGTGACTTACACTCACCTAAAGGATTATTAGGAACACCTGTTCAATTTCTCATTAATGCAATTTTCTAATCAACCAATCACATGGCAGTTGCTTCAATGCATTTAGGGGTTGGTCCTGGTCAAGACAATCTCTTGAACTCCAAACTGAATGTCAGAATGGGAAAGAAAGATGATTTAAGCAATTTTGAGCGTGGCATGGTTGTTGGTGCCAGACTGGCTGGTCTGAGTATTTCACAGTCTGTTCAGTAACTGGGATTTTCACGCACAACCATTTCTAGGGTTTACAAAGAATGATGTGAAAAGGGAAAACATCCAGAATGCGGCAGTCCTGTGGGAGAAAATGCCTTGTTGATGCTAGAGGTCAGAGGAGAATGGGCAGACTGAAGCTGATAGAAGAGCAACTTTGACTGAAATAACCACTCGTCACAACCATGGTTTTCAGCAAAGCATTTGTGATGTCAGAACACACACAAGCTTGAGGCTTGTGCAGGCTGGTGGTGGTGGTGTAAAGGTGTGGGGGATGTTTACTTGGCACACTTTAGGCCCCTTAGTGACAATTGGGCACCGTTTAAATGCCACGATGATCATTGTTTCTGACCTTTGGTTTATCACCCTTTATGACACCATGTACCCATCCTCTGATGGCTACTTCTAGCAGGATAATGCACCATGTCACAAATCTCGAATAATTTCAAATTGGTTTCTTGAACATGACAATGAGTTCACTGTACTAAAATGGCCCCCAAAGTCACCAGATCTCAACCCAATAGAGCATCTTTGGGATGTGGTGGAACGGGAGCTTCGTGCCCTGGATGTGCATCCCACAAATCTCCATCAACTGCAAGATGCGATCCTATCAATATGGACCAACATTTCTAAAGAATTCTTTCAGCACCTTGTTGAATCAATGCCATGTAGAATTAAGGCAGTTCTGAAGGTGAGAGGGGTCAAACACTGTATTATTATGGTGATCCTAATAATCTTTTGGTGAGAGTATATTGCATTCATGGCACACATTGACAGTCTAATCAGATCTTGCTTTCCCTGGGATTTTAACCCATGACCTTTACGCTGCATGCCAAGTTCTACTGTTTGAGGTACAGGAAAGCCAATGTACAGGATACTTACATTGTTTGAAAATATTGATTTATGAAGAAAACAGAATTGTTCCTAATTCTGAATTCCTGATTTTTGGTGTAGGCTAGTTTGATTATTGTGAACAGGCATTTACTTCAAATCTACTTTACTTTCCCCCCGCCATTGACTGAAATTTCCAGCAATCCATGTTTTTACTGTTATTTGGCAGAGGGTGCTATTACACATCTTCGAAAGAGTACAGTGTGAAAAACACAGATGAAAAATAAGCAGAAACAAGTGATAAAACATTGCTCATACAAATGTTAAAATAACGAGAATGCTTCATAATCCCCAAATGTACATATGATTACGTGGATTTAGTACTTCCAAGTGGCAATTGGCAAAAGTAACATATAAATTGCAAACTAAAATATGATGTTGTGTTCACTTAAAGAAAACTCAAGTATACTTGCAGTATAAAACTACTACAGCAATACCTACCCTAGTGCTCACGGTCCAAAGGGACTACTGCCAAGCTCCTCTTATAGGCAACAAAAGGAGAGTGTTGATTCTACAACAGAGAGCTTGGGGGGCTCAAACCAACCCTCCCATTCGAAGCCTCCTAGGAGGAAGATAGATCTGAGGACCGTTCTTCTAGCTAGGAATGCTGCAGGGAAAAGACCCTGACATAAAGGTTGAGTCTCAGATGGCTGTCCCCTACCATGGAAGGACTAATGTTATCCACTCCTCTTCAGAGCCCTTAGGAAATCAATGTCTGTATCCCGAGGTCAGGTGTGCTTCGGGACACATTGGTTTCCAGTGAACGCTCACCACTCACGACCAGGCTGTGTTTGCTTCTGCACAATGACACCCAGACTCGGTTGTCTCCTTCCAATACTTCACTTCACTTCAGGGCACTGAAAACAAAAACAAAGAAGCACAGAGGCCGGTCTCTAGAAACTGGTCTCCCTTGTGTTTGTGGAGGCCTGGTGGGGCCTCCCTAATATAACCCACCTGGACAACGTAGCGGTGGTTTCACATACACTTGCAAAACTGGAGCTCCGGATCCTTCTGTGATCCCAAGGGAAATTGCTGTCCCTCAGGGCAGTGCATAACCATGGAATATGAAGAGCAAGTATCACATGGGAGCAGATATGAGATATATCAGGGGGTTGTGAAAAATGAGAACACTCTGACTATAATTGATGCTTGCCGTGTCCTATGTATATTTAAAGTAGCTTTATGGAAGAATACAAAAAAAAACATTTGTTTTTTATTTTCCACATTTAACATATCAGATTTGTTCATGGATCTGACATCTTAGAACACAAATTAGGATGTTAGTATACACAATAAACACAACAGGTATATACTCTGATCAGCCAAAATGTTAAAACCAGCTGTCTAATATCATGCAGGTCCCCTCATGACATAACTCCATCAGTTGGATTGAGATGTGGGGAATTTGTAGGCCAAGACAACAACTTTACATTGTTAGCTTACATTGATGCTAACATGCCCATTGTAGTGCATTGGGTGGTGGACATTCTGCAGCCACGCATCCCAATGCACAAACTGCAACACATTGTGTGCGCTGCCACCTTTCTGCCATAGGCAGTAATACATTGTTCATCTATTTGAGCTACAGAAGCTCTTGCTCTTCTACGTGATTGAACCAGATGGCCTACAGTGAACCTTTGGCCCCCATGACCCTGATGCCGGTTCACCTTCCTTGCACCTTCCTTCCTTTAAGTAGGCTACTAAGCATTGCATCCTGGGAAACACCCCACAAGATTTTACTTGTTGGAGATGCTCTGACCCAGTTACCAAGTCATCACTAGTTGGTCCTTATCAAAGTCACACTTCCACTTATCAATTTTTCCTGCTTCCAGCTCATGAAATTCAAGAACTGACTGTTAAGTTACTACTTAATAA
The DNA here is from genome assembly GCA_037043235.1 of Rhodeus uyekii. Classification (NCBI taxonomy): domain Eukaryota; kingdom Metazoa; phylum Chordata; class Actinopteri; order Cypriniformes; family Acheilognathidae; genus Rhodeus; species Rhodeus uyekii. The sequence goes on along the minus strand of JAWRVZ010000218.1, from coordinate 797,822 downwards.
ATCCCCATCCCTTAACCAGTGTCATTGTACTGATATAATCAATGTTATTCGCTTCATTTCTCAGTTTTGATGTTGTAGCTGATCAATGCATGTGAAACCCTTTTTCATTCATGGAATAAACGGTGATTGCTAACAGATCACAAATGCTGATTAAGATATGCTACAACTGAACATCTTCACATTCTCAGAAGAGTTCTTTGAAGATTACAACAAATTTGCAGTTGATGGGCGAGTGTAGGCTTTGAGCTAAAAAAGCTAAAGTTAAATGCCATATTTGTCTGATTTAATCTTGAGCAACACTTTTGAAGTTTTAAGGTGTTAGATAGTGAAAGATATAGGCCATTCTTGCTTGACTGGATATTTAGTTAGTTCACCAAAGTCCACTAATGCGAAATGACTTTTGTGCCCCATGTAATATTGTAATTATTTACAGTATGTTTGTGACAATGAAGACACTTTGAAGAATTGATGCTTGCCATGTGATACTTTATTGAAAGACGTTGTCAGGAAGGATTGAAGACTCATTTCTCATTTCTAATTATGCTGCCAATCCATTCGAGATATGGTGAAATCTTAGTATACACATTAGGATATTTAGATGAATTGCAGAGCTCTATATATCCAAACGATGTGATGCCAACTGCAGTGTTTCCACAAACCAAAGGACCTCCTGAATCAAACTGTGAAGAAACAGATCAACACGTCACTCAAGTGCCATTTACTGATTTAGATTAAACTCAGATCATAAATTAACATAAAGTGTGTGAATAATCTTTTGTACATACATTGCATGATCCACCATGACCATATGTGCATATCATCTGTGAAACTAAGTAGACATCTCCCCATCTACTGCTACATTCTGTGTTATCCATTATGTGCACGTTTGCCTCCATGAGACGATCACTCCGTGGGCCATTAGTCATCACATTTCCCCAGCCGGCAACACTACAGGCAGCATCGGTTTCCACGTTCTCTCCTTTCTTTGGTAATGGTATCAAATTAATATTGTTGTTTATTCCGACTTTTTCCTGTAGCTGCAATTCAATAACACAACCGTTATTAATAAAAGATTATAATTTTTATTTCATTTTTTTTGTGGTCAGCAAAAAAATAAATGTAAGAAACAAGCTCAAGTAGGCACTTAGCCTTTTTCTCAGTGTTAAAAGTTAATTGAATCCCTTCCTTTTTTTCTAACAGAAAGACATTGCAATAGAAAATAGTTGTGCATTGTGCTACTCTTTCCCGATCAGATGAGCAGCTACAAGTTTTACAGGTTGTTACCTTCAAAAGCATGATGTCATTCCAGTAAAAATTTAATGAATAGTCAGGATGCGGAATGCAGGTCTTCACGTCGAAGCGATCTGAACTCTTGCTGTTCGTTAAGTCATGAGCACCAACTACAACTGTCAGGTTCTCACGTCTGTCGAAAGAGAAAATCATAAATGATCATTTATATCATACAATGCATTGTATGGTTGTACGGCGGTCATTTTGTCAGTCAAAAGTGATTTATACCAAGCTCGTACCCGTTCCAGCAATGTCCAGCAGTCAAGACAAACTGATCAGAAATGAGGAATCCACCGCAGATATGGTTCTTGTCCTTCTGTATAGAAACCATGTAAGGTCTGGAGTGGGGTTTGGCTTCTGTGCCGTTCACTATACCCAAATTCACATGAGCTGAAAGAGAGATAGTGCCGTCAGCGTACTTATTCACCACACACAAATGAATATTTAATTCAAGTCATCATAATATACTGTTATAATAGTCAATCTCACCCGTGAAGGTCAGGTGTGGCAGCAGAGTGGCCAGCAGGAGCAGAGAGATGATGATGGTCATGATGGAGATGACTTTGAGTTCTCTTGGCAAAACACTGTATAAATATACTGTAAAAGTGGGTGGAGCCACTAAGTTGCCCGCAAGTCATTTTAGTTCTTGCAGTATGAGCAACAGTGATGAATAGATACTGTTCCTGGTAATCCTTCCAGTCTTGTTTGTAGATTAAAGATCATTTAGACAACAAGAATTAAGCATGCATGCTGGTTCTTGAATATTTTACAGCACATATTAGTTAATATGCAGTTGTAACAATAGTGCTAGAGTGCGATACGGAGAGACGAGGAAACCATGGAAATGCAACAGAAACACTTTAATCAAAGAAACATAAAGGGTACTCGGTGCAAAACTCGGGAACACAGAGAGGGCAGAACATCCACACACTTGCAACATGGAACGCCAACAAGAGACTAGGGAGAACATGAGGGTTTAAATAGACAGGATAAGGGACACACCTGGAGACACTAACGAGATGATTAACACAAGACAGGTGTGGAAGGATCTAGAAAGTCCCGGAAGTGAACAAGAATAGCCGAGGGAGGGAGGAGCCAAGGAGAAGCCGATGTGCCGACGGGCCGAGGTGGAATGAAGGACACTGAGGTAGGAGGTGAAATCCCAGGACCCTCAGTGCCTTGCGATGCCGGTGGTTCGACAACATATGTCGGCTCTCGGGTGTTGATGGGAGCTGGCGATGGGGCGCGGGACAACGGCAGAGGTTGGAACAAGTGCTGGCTGGATAGAGGCGGCGGGAGAGGGAGGCTGGGTGGGAGGTCTGGCGCCGGCAGGGTGAGGAGCACAGGAGGACAGGCAGCTGGCTCTTGGAGGTCTGGTGGCTCAGGCCACGGGAGGTCCAGGTCGGCCGGCTGGTAGATCACGGGCTCAGGCTGGCGGATCACGGGCTCTAGCTGGCGGATCATGGGCTCGGGCTCTGGATGGCGGATCACGGGCTCTGGCTCTGGGTGGCGGATCACAGGCTCGGGCTCTGGGTGGCCCCACAAGACTTTATATTATGGAGATGCTCTGACCTAGTTACCAAGTCATCACTATTTGGTCCTTATCAAAGTCACACTTTCACTTATCCATTTTTTCTGCTTCCAGCTCATGAAATTCAAGAACTGACTTTTAAGTTTCTGCTTAATAAATCCCATTTCTTAACCAGTGTCATTGAAATGATATAATCAATGTTATTCGCTTCATTTCTCAGTTTTGATGTTGTGGCTGATCAATGTAGGTCAAACCCTTTTTCATTCATGGAATAAACGGTGATTGCTAACAGATCACAAATGCTGATTGAGATATGCTACAACTGAACATCTTCACATTCTCAGAAGAGTTCTTTGAAGATTACAAAGGATTTGCAGCTCACAAAAAGACATTATTATGGCAGGAGATGGGCCAATATAAACTTTGAGCTAAAAAAGCTAAAGTCAAATGCCATATTTGTCTGATTTCATCCTTAATCTTGAGCAACACTTTTGAAGCTTTCAGGTGTTATAGTGAAAGATACAGGCCATTCTTGCTTGACTGGATATTTAGTTAGTTCACCAAAGTTCACAAAGTCCACTAATGTGAAATGACTTTTGTGCCCCATGCAATATTGTAATTATTTACAGTACGTTTGTGACAATGAAGACACTTTGAAGAATTGATGCTTGCCATGTGATTCTTTATTGAAAGACATTGTCAGGAAGAATTCAAGACCTTAACTCACTTTTCATTTATAATTATTCTACCAATCCATTCGAGATATGGTGAAATCTTAGAATATACATTAGGATATTTAGATGAATTGCAGAGCTCTTCAGATCCAAACGATGTGATGCCAACTGCAGTGTTTCCACAAACCAAAGGACCTCCTGAATCAAACTGTGAAGAAACAGATCAACACGTCACTCAAGTGCCATTTACTGATTTAGATTAAACTCAGATCATAAATTAACTTAACAAACAAAGTGTGTGAATCATCTTTTGTACATACAATGCAGGATCCACCATGACCATATGTGCATATCATCTGTGAAACTAAGTAGGCATTTCCCCATCTACTGCTACATTCTGTGTTGTCCATTATGTACACGTTTGCCTCCATGAGACGATCACTCCGTGGGCCATTAGTCATCACATTTCCCCAGCCGGCAACACTACAGGCAGCATCGGTTTCCACGTTCTCTCCTTTCTTTGGTAATGGTATCAAATTAATATTGTTGTTTATTCCGATTTTTTCCTGTAGCTGTAATTCAAAAACACAACCGTTATTAATAAAAGATTATCATCTTTATTAAGACTGAACTGCAGTTGATTTTACTGCTTTGTGATGTTAGTACAAAAGCCCTTTAGGCCACAGTGAATTTTCCAGCTTATTTTTCTTAAATGGCTCTTAAAATGCACCAGTTATGCTTTTTTGAAAAGGTAAAAGGACTGCAAAGTTTTGAAGATCAAAGTGCATGACAAATAAACTTAATGTCTCCTAAATAAACAATTAATTCTGAACTGCTGAAACAAGTCGTCGTCGATTCCAGAAGAGCAGGCCATGATAATGTTCATTATTAATGAATATTAAGTGTTAAATGTCCCCAATTAAGTATGCCAGAGTGACAAGGAACCAAATAGTCCAGCAGGTGACAGAATGAATGAAGAAAAGAATGGAGAAAAAAACTTTGGGAGAAACCAGGCTCAGTCGGTTGACCAGTTCTCCTATAATACTATATTATATAATCATATAATACCAGCCCATGACCTTCATTGTCTACTTTGACCCGTTCTCAGACACAGCAGTTGCGGTTGAGGCCTGGAACAGTTTGGTTTGTGTTATCGATAAGTTGAGAAAGTGCTGTTTTTAGCTATACAAATCCAGACTGAATCTTCGAATTCAACGTTTTTAGATTCTTTGAGAAAAATATTTAAAAAAATGAAAGTGTTTTGTTGACCTTGGACGCATGTAAACTTATTGTTTGAGACCTCCAAAACAAAATTAAGAACACTTCAATCTTTGGTCATTTTCTCATTCTTTTTTGTGGGCAGCAAAAAAAAAAGAAAAAAGTAAGAAACAAGCTCAAGGAGGCATTTAGCCTTTTTCTCAGTGTTAAAAGTTAATTGAATCCCTCAATTTTTTTCTAACAGAAAGACATTGCAATAGAAATTCAAATATTTGTTGTGCTACTCTTTCCCGATCAGATACTATCTGAGCAGCTAAAGCTTTTACAGGTTGTTACCTTCAAAAGCATGATGTCATTCCAGTGAAAATGTGATGAATAGTCAGGATGCGGAAAGTAGGACTTCACGTCGAAGCGATCTGAACTCTTGCTATTCGTTAAGTCATGAGCACCAACTAAAACTGTCAGGTTCTCATGTCTATCGAAAGAGAAAATCATAATGATCATTTTTATCATACGATACATTGTATGGTTGTACGGCGGTCATTGTGTCAGTCAAAAGTGATTTATACCAAGATCTTACTTTTTCCAGCAATGTCCAGCAGTCAAGACAAACTGATCAGAAATGAGGAATCCACCGCAGATATGGATCTTGTCCTTCTGTATAGAAACCATGTAAGGTCTGGAGTGGGGTTTGGCTTCTGTGCCGTTCACTATACCCACATTCACATGAGCTGAGAGAGAGATAGTGCCTTCAGCGTACTTATTCAGCACATACAAATTGATAAATCTTAAAAATCATCAAAATATCCTGTTATAATAATCAGTCTCACCAGTGAAGGTCAGGTGTGGCAGCAGAGTGGCCAGCAGGAGCAGAAAGATGAAGATGGTCATGATGGAGATGTCTTTGAGGTCTCTTGGCAAAACACTGTATAAATATACTGTAAAAGTGGGTGGAGTCACTGAGTTGCCCGCAAGTCATTTTTGTTCTTGCAGTATGAGCAACAGTGATGAATAGATACTGTTCCTGGTAATCCTTCCAGTCTTGTTTGTAGACTAGAGATCATTTAGAAAACAAGATTTAAGCATGCATGCATTTTGGTTCTTGAATATTTTACAGCTCATAATGGTTAATATGCAGTTTGTTTCTTTTTATTTTTTTTAACCCAAATGCTGATATTTTTACAAGGGTGGATTAATTGTAACTCAGCTGCTGGGTCATTGTTACTGTCAATAAAAACAATGAATCCTCCTCATATACATACACAGGTACAGGTATATACTCTGATCAGCCACAATGTTAAAACCAATTGCCTAATATGATGCAGGTCCCTTCGTGACATCAAAACATATTTTAACTCCTGGAAGTTGTAAGGTGGAGCCTCCATGATCAGTTTTGTTGGTCCCTCATATCCCATACATTTTCAGATTGGGATTTGTAGGCCAAGACAACATCTTTACATCGTTTGCTCTTCAAACCATTCTTGAACATTTTTTGCAGTTTGGCATTGCAATACCGAAAGAGTCCATTGCCATCAGGGAACACTATTGGAAAGAAGGGGTATATGTGGTCTCCAACAATCTAGATAGTGGTTCATCTCAAAGTAACATTTCCCATAGCATAACTCTGCCTCCACTAGCTTGCCTTCTTTCCAAAGTTTATCCTGCTGCAATTTATTTCTCAGGTGAATGACTCACACACTCTTAGCCACCCACTTGATCAAAAAGCAAACATATAGCATTAGATCAGGCAACCTTCTTCCACTACACCATAGTCCAGTTTCGATGCTGGCATGCCCATCGCAGCGCATTAGGTGGTGGATATTCTGCAGCCACGCATCCCGATACATAGCAAACTGAAACACATTGTGTGCTCTGCCACCTTTCTGCCATGGGCAGTAGTACATAGTTCAGCTATTTGAGCTACAGAAGCTCTTGCTCTTCTATGTGATTGAACCAGATGGGCTTCAGTGATCCTTTGGCCCCCATGACCCTGATGCCGGTTCACCTTCCTTGGACCGCATTTGACAAGTACTAAGCATTGCATCCTGGGAAACACCCCACAAGATTTTACTTGTTGGAGATGCTCTGACCCAGTTACCAAGTCATCACTATTTGGTCCTTATCAAAGTCACACTTTCACTTATCAATTTTTCCTGCTTCCAGCTCATGGAATTCAAGAACTGACTGTTAAGTTTCTGCTTAAAAAATCCCCATCCCTTCACCAGTGTCATTGAAATGATATAATTAATCCATTGGTCCCCAACCCCCGGTGGTAGGTTGGAAAAATGGTAGGAGGATGAGGAGGTGTGTTTCACACGCACCCCCCCCCCCCCCCCGGCAACAATCTTGCGCGGACCCATCATCCATCTCGCGTGTCCCCCCCGTCAATAATCTTGCCCCCCCCCCCCCCCCCCCCCCCTCTTGTCAACAATCTTGCACAGACCCATCATCCATCTCGAGCGCACCGACACCCCCCCACCCCCCCATCAACAATCTCGAGCAGCCACCAGTCCGTGGGAAAATTATCACACGTTTACCGGTCCGCGGCACAAAAAAGGTTGGGGACCACTGATATAATCAATGTTATTCACGTCATTTCTCAGTATTGATGTTGTGGCTGATCAATGTAGGTCAAACCCTTTTTCATTCATGGAATAAACGCTGATTGCTAACAGATCACAAATGCTGATTGAGATATGCTACAACTGAACATCTTCACATTCTCAGAAGAGTTCTTTGAAAATTACAAAGGATTTGCAGCTCACAAAAAACATTATTATGGCAGGAGATGGGCCAATGTAGACTTTCAGCTAAAAAAAGATAAAGCTAAATGCCATATTTGTCTGATTTAATCTTGAGCAGCAGTTTTAAAGTTTTCAGGTGTTAGATAGTGAAAGATACAGGCCATTCTTTCTTGACTGGAAATTCAGTTAGTTCACCAAAGTCCACAAAGTGAACTAATGTGAAATGACTTTTGTGCCCCATGCAATATTGTAATTATTTATAGTATGTTTGTGACAATGAAGACACTTTGAAGAATTGATGCTTGTCATGTGATACTTTATTGAAAGACATTGTCAGGAAGGATTCAAGAACTTAACTCACTTCTCATTTCTAATTATGCTGCCAATCCATTCGAGATATGGTGAAATCTTAGTATACGCATTAGGATATTTAGATGAATTGCAGAGCTCTATATATCCAAACGATGTGATGCCAACTGCAGTGTTTCCACAAACCAAAGGACCTCCTGAATCAAACTGTGAAGAAAAAGATCAACACGTCATTCAAGTGCCATTTACTGATTTAGATTAAACTCAGATCATAAATTAACTTAACAAACAAAGTGTGTGAATCATCTTTTGTACATACATTGCATGATCCACCATGACCATATGTGCATATCATCTGTGAAACTAAGTATGCATTTCCCCATCTACTGCTACATTCTGTGTTATCCATTATGTACACGTTTGCCTCCATGAGACGATCACTCCGTGGGCCATTAGTCATCACATTTCCCCAGCCGGCAACACTGCAGGCAGCATCGGTTTCCACGTTCTCTCCTTTCTTTGGTAATGGTATCAAATGAATATTGTTGTTTATTCCGACTTTTTCCTGTAGCTGTATTTCAAAAACACAACCGTTATTAATAAAAGACTATCATCTTTATTAAGACTGAACTGCAGTTGTGAATTTTCCAGCATATTTTTTGTTAAATGGCTCTTAAAATGCACCAGTTATGCTTTTGTGCAAAGGTAAAATGACTGCAAAGTTTTGAAGATCACGGAGAAAACAGGCTCAGTCGGTTGACCAGTTCTCCTATAATACTATATTATATAATCATATAATACCAGCCCATGACCTTCATTGTCTACTTTGACCCGTTCTCAGACACAGCAGTTGCGGTTGAGGCCTGGAACACTTTGATTTGTGTTATCGATAAGTTGAGAAAGTACTGTTTTTAGCTATACAAATCCAGAATAAATCTTCAAATTCAACGTTTTTAGATTCTTTGAGAAAAATATTTTAAAAAAAATGAAAGTGTTTTTTTTACCTTGGATGCATGTAAACCTATTGTTTGAGACCTCCAAAACAAAATTAGGAACACTTCAATCTTTGGGCATTTTCCCATTCTTTTTTGAGGTCAGCAAAAAATGAATGTAAGAAATAAGCTCAAGGAGACATTTAGCCTTTTTCTCAGTGTTAAAAGTTAATTGAATCCCTTAATTTTTTTCTAACAGAACGACATTGCAATAGAAATTCAAATATTAGTTGTGCTACTCTTTCCTGATCAGATACTATCTGAGCAGCTAAAGCTTTTACAGGTTGTTACCTTCAAAAGCATGATGTCATTACAGAGTGAATGTAAATGTGATGAATAGTCAGGATGCGGAAAGTAGGACTTCACGTCGAAGCGATATGAACTTCTCCTGTCCGTTAAGTCATGAGCACCAACTAAAACTGTCAGGTTCTCATGTCTGTCGAAAGAGAAAATCATAAGGATCATTTATATCATACAATACATTGTATGGTTGTTCGGCGGTCATTGTGTCAGTCAAAAGTGATTTATACCAAGCTCTTACCTGTTCCAGCAATGTCCAGCAGTCAAGACAAACTGATCAGAAATGAGGAATCCACCACAGATATGGTTCTTGTCCTTCTGTATAGAAACCATGTAAGGTCTGGAGTGGGGTTTGGCTTCTGTGCCGTTCACTATACCCACATTCACATGAGCTGAGAGAGAAATAGTGCCGTCAGCGTACTTATTCACCACATACATATCTCAAAATCATCATAATATACTGTTATAATAATCAATCTCACCAGTGAAGGTCAGGTGTGGCAGCAGAGTGGCCAGCAGGAGCAGAGAGATGATGATGGTCATGATGGAGATGACTTTGAGGTCTCTTGGCAAAACACTGTATAAATATGCTGTACAAGTGGGTGGAGTCACTGAGTTGCCCGTAAGTCATTTTAGTTCTTGCAGTATGAGCAACAGTGATGAATAGATACTGTTCCTGGTAATCCTTCCAGTCTTGTTTGTAGACTAGAGATCATTTAGACAACAAGAATTAAGCATGCATGCATTTTGGTTCTTGAATATTTTACAGCTCATAATGGTTAATATGCAGTTTGTTTCTTTTTATTTTTTTTAACCCAAATGCTGATATTTTTACAAGGGTGGATTAATTGTAACTCAGCTGCTGGGTCATTGTTACTGTCAATGAAAACAATGAATCCTCCTCATATACATACACAGGTACAGGTATATACTCTGATCAGCCACAATGTTAAAACCAATTGCCTAATATGATGCAGGTCCCTTCGTGACATCAAAACATATTTTAACTCCTGGAAGTTGTAAGGTGGAGCCTCCATGATCATTGGTCCCTCATATCCCATACATTTTCAGATTGTGATTTGTAGGCCAAGACAACATCTTTACATCGTTTGATCTTCAAACCATTCTTGAAATTTTTTTTGCAGTTTGGCATTGTAATACTGAAAGAGGCCATTGCCATCAGGGAACACTATTGGAATGAAGGGGTATATGTGGTCTCCAACAATCTACAGTGGAGTTTGGTTATGTCGACAGCCTCGGGGGTTGCAAAAAAGCGTTGAGATAACCGTTTATCGAGATAACCCATGTCTAATATTTAACATATATTACTGATTTTCCCAGATATAACCCGCAAACGCAGATAATCCGCACACTCATATAACCCGCGGGTTTTGGGTTTTGTGTAAAAAAATCGTTGGCAAAACCCACACCCATAGATTGATGAACTTTTTTGTGTAAGATCACATTTCGAATTTCAAATGTTGCTCGCATGACATCAATTATCCATAACTGCTCAGGCTCGGTACACAGTGCTTGTGCGTGAAATTCACACAATAAGAAAACAAACACAAGTCAGAATCAGAAGAGAAACAAAAAGCAGTATCTCCCGCTGTGCTGGGGGTATGCGCTTCTCTCCCTTTAAGAAGCGTGTCGATGAGATGAGAAGAGCCCGCCCTCATGGCAGCACAGCCAATCACATCTTCTTGCATGATTGACAGGTCAGCCAGCCTATCAGCGCAGCTGTCAGAGTGATGGTGGAATTGCAGCTGTCAGAGTGATATTGCAAGCGCCAAAGACAACAATCCTCGCAAGAACGAAAAATTAACATTTGATGTACATGATGTGAGTTATTAAATGAGAATGTAGATGCTCATGTTTTTGGTGTCTTTTTACACAACAGTGTTGCCGCAATTTGTTTGATGAAGTGATCGGCATTCATCTAAAAAAAAATTCATACACTGTACTGTGTATATGTTTGCTAACAACAAAAGGCATATGTAAAACCACCACAATAAAAACCACCTTCGATTCTTGATACAAACCTTTAATTATATTCTCCAACGATGCAAACACAAAGATTGCTCACAAAATCACAAAAAAATGTGCGGGATGCTACAGCGTGTTATCCCTCAGACGAGATCAACGACAGGGAGTGAATTGTAGTGAGCGGACCGCGATCCACGTGCAAGGCAAACTCAGCGCATGCGCAGTGAACTAGGTACGCAAATTAGTCACGAGATAACCATGTCAAGTTACGATTTTGTCCCTACTTTGTGCTCGAGATTTTAGATTTTGGTGACATTAACAAATCGACATTAAAGAATCGAAAATACTAAGACAAATAGGGAGTTTGGCGGTTCCACTTCAAAAACGTTGACATATGATGTTTGATTAACAAAGTTCGGGAGGAGCACGTTCAAGGATGAAAGCAATTAACTCATCATCAGCAATTATACCTCATCCTATCAGCATGAGAGGAAGCGTGTATATATATATATAGCCATGTTTGACTCACCGACATTCCTCGACAGTTTACGGCAGCTGGACACTTTACAACAGCTGGACAGTTTACGGCATACGGCATACGGCTCCACCTTCCGGTCACGAGACAGCTGGAATCGAGCTCCACACGTTAGATGGATTTTCTACAAAAACCTCCGGAATCTTGAGCGATTCTCATCCGCCTTACACCACGCTGAGTATATTATATCACCCTTGGCATTTCATCACGGGTGCCAGACCAAACAAACGGATCCCAAGCAACAAACAACCAAACGCACAGTGAGACGCGATCCTGTTCTCGCCACCGCAAGCGAAACATCCGCATTCATAAAGCTTGTTGTCAAGCTTGAGTCTCAAGCAATGCCGCCCTCTTCCCACAAGGAACGGGCTTTCCACCAGCGCCAGGCCGCCGCCGCGGGCCCTCGGCAAACCGCGCTGCAGTTTCAGCTCACACTCTCTCTCTCTCCGTCAGCTCACACAAACAAGAGCAGCTGTAATCCTCCCAGCGCTTTGATTTCAGCAAATGCTAAATCACGAGCAGTTTGTGCCATCTTGATGCTACTGTTTCGGGGAATCCACGTCTGAAATGTGATTGTTTTAAACCAGGGGTTTTCAAAGTGTGGGGCGCGCCTCCCCTGGGGGGCGCCAGAGCATGCCAGGGGAGGCGCGGAGAGTTGTAAAAAAATGATAGTCTAATAATAATTCGCCGAACTTGTATTAAACCTCCTTCATTTTACATTTCCCTGTGATGTCATTCTGTTCTTACTTAATTCTGTTATACTTCAAGCACCCCCATCAACAATCGCACATCGCGTCCCGCCCCCAGTCAATGATCGCGCATCGCGTCCCGTCCCCCAGTCAACGATCGCGCATCGCGTCCCGTCCCCCAGTCACGCATCGCACCCCCCCTCACCCCCCCCCCCCCCCGGTCAACAATCGCGTCGCGGTTTTTTTGGAGGGGGGGGGGGCGGCATTAGGTGAGTTGTGTCAAAAGGGAGGCCCACTGTCTCAGACTTTGAAAACCTCTGTTTTAAACTAACGCGCTGCCACCTGCAGCCCAAGCAGTAGCGCGCACCAAAGTCAGATCGCGTGCAGTATACAGCCCGATCGCACGCGCTGCTTCCAGATCGCGTGCTCAGCCGCCCACACAAGAATCAAGATCTCATTGCCAACGCTGCCTGGATGATTAAACTTAATCACCTATTAAGTGGACTCTCTGGAAAAGAAACCAAATGCACTTCTTATTTCAAAGAAATTCACTGTCTTCAATCCTCCAAGTCTATGATAAGTCTTATAAGTCTATGATATTTGAATGATCTATTTTAATCTATGATCTACGTCTATTTAAAGCCAATAAGTTCGTGAACTTTCATCAATTTCGTGTTTAGTCATTAAATATGCAACATGCATCTGATATAAATTAAACTCCCTGTCAATTTTATAATTGAAAGGTTATATACTTATGGAAATCAGCATATTTTACAAACCATGGTGGAGTTTTATTACTTGCGTATATATTTAGATGTCTGTAAATAATCTTCAAGAGATTGAATAGCAACAAGTGTTGAGCGCTTTCTCTGGCTCAGCGCCAGCCAAGGTGTTGGAATTCAGCAGGCGATCATGTGATGCCCCGCCTTTCTGCCACAATGTCCAAGATTGAGATGTACCTGTTTGATGATAACTTCCTCTCTCAAGTTCCTTTGCCATATCCCACTGATGAAAGGAGCTCCCAAGCTCAACAAAACACTGCAACCGAGCTTCCAACATCACCACGCGGTCATCGCACCCTATGACGCCGAGGCTTACACTCACCTCTACCATCAAAACATCCGCCATCTTCTTACTCAACTTCCTACGACACCTCAGTATCAATAGTGAAAGGAGAACGACCAAAGCAAAACTAACTAGAATACAGGTCTCGCTCCAGTCAGCCGTACCATCTCCAAATTCACTCTACCTTCAAAATGCCTCAAACCTTCGCTCCCTAAATCTTCATCTCTCTCCCTTGCAAGACCAGATCTTCAAGCGTTAAGTCGCAGCAGCACACTACAGCTTTCCAGCACTGCACCTCACATGCCAGCCTTTAGTGACACACGCCGCCCTCCAAGCGTGAGCTTGCCTCCGCCAGCGCTGCAGGCTCAGCACAGAAGTACATGCCTAACCTTTCCCTTATCTTTGACCTGCAGCCCTACCATCCGGTTCTAGCATGAGGCTGCCTCCGCTAGCGGCACAGGCCCAGACACTCTGTTTTATCTTCCCTTTCTACCCCTTCTGTCTCTCTCCAGGCGTCAACCCAAGCGTGAGGTTGCCTCCGCAAGTGGCCTCGGCCCTGGCCTTTTTTCCACCTAATTCTCTCCACCATGCTAAATCTCCTTTCATCCTGTTCTCTGCAATGTTCATGCCATTCCACAAACACTCCTGCTTGGAACCACCCCTGTCGCCAACAACAGTAGAACACAAATCCTCACTGAAGTTAAGGCTGCTGCCACCAGAGGTGGACCCATTCTCAACCAGTATATCAATATTCAGAGTTGATATTTCTCAACACCTTTAAATTTCCATTCTTCAAGGAAGATTACATGTGGAGTGGAAGAGTTCAAGACTTTCCACTCCACATTTAATCTTCTTCACGCTGTCTCTACCACCACCGATTCATATTGCATTTCAACAACACCAAGAACCTCCAAGCCAGCTTAACTATGGGTTACCTAGGTGAAATCTACTTCTCTCTGCTGAAATTTAATCCTCTGCTCATCAGAGATATCTCAAGAACTTAACCCACCAGCTCAAACACCAGACAACCAATTACGTTGGAAATCCGTATCCCTACTCTCCGCCAAGGATTCCACCCAAATGTTGTCCAACCACTCTACACCATGATCAAGCCATATTGGCTTCAGTTTCTTCAGATTCCATCACATCCAACCTTAATCCAAATCCATCCATATTCTGACCCATCAGCGCTGCATGACGAAAGTAAGGTAGACCAAACCATAAAGACCTTTAACTTCCACGAACAACAACAATCCCTCCTACCTTCATTTAAGAGATCAGGCCAAACTCCTATCCGACGCACTCATCACAGACGACTTCAATCACCCCATCACATGTTTTGTTCTAAAACTAGCAGATCCAAGCATGAGCTCAGTTCAAATGGAAATTATTCCACTGTCACCTCCATTGCTGCAGCAATGATGTTCCCTGACACTCATTTCGCAAGGGGAAATTATCCCACTGCCACAGCAGCGAAGCTATCTTCATACTGGCTTTTCGGTTCCCTCAGATGCTCATAACTCACCATCACATCCAGCTTTAACCCAAAATTACATCCTTCAAATTTCGACTTGTCAGTACTTGACGACGAAACCATTTCTTACTTCATCAAACGAAGAAACGCCATTTCACCTACTTCTCCAATCTTTCATCATCAATCCAACCATATCAAACCCTCCTAGCCTACTTCCATTTCAGAAACTCGCAGGCTAAACTTCCATCCGACCCACTCTCCATAGAATATTCCAACCCCATTACACGTTTCGCTTCCAAACTTCTTAAAGCTACGCAACTCCAAACCGGATTCCCAACAGACCTGGTCTTCAGAAGCGTTCATGAGCCACATCAGATCAAACAGATTGCACATCAAACAAGCTCTTCAAACTCTGTTAAGCATCAGCTCCTCCCCACTTACAACTCCATGGCCACTGCTTTCCATTGCCGCAGCTGTGACGCTCCCTCAAGAGCCAGGTCTCTCAATCCTCCACTGCCACAGCAGCAATGCTCAGCCAGTTTGCTCTAATTATCCACTGCCACAGAAGTGACACTCCTGCAGGAGTCAGCCAAGGGGAAATTATCCCACTGCCGCACTAGTGATGCTATGTTCATCCTGGCCTTTCGGATTCCTCAGATGCTCAGAACTCACCGTCACATCCAGCTTTAACCCAAAAGTACATCCTACAATTTCTGAGTTGTCAGTTCTGGACGAAGAAACCATCTCTTATTTCATCAATCAAAGCAAGACCAACCTAACAAGAAAAAGGCCACTTCATCTACATCTTCAATCTCCCATCACCAATCCAGCCATATCAAACACTCTCAGCCTACCTCCATTTCAGAAACTCACAGGTCAAACTACCATCTGACCGAATCTTCATAGATGATTCCAACCACCCCATCTCACGTTTCTGGTTCCAGATTCACCTTAAAGCTACGCTACATCATACTGGTTTTCAGAAGTCGCTGGTCTTCAGAAGCCCAAGAGCTACATCCGATCAGACAGATCAAACATCAAACAAGCCCAACAAACTCTCATCAGTTAATATCTGCTCCTTTCCACATACTATATTCACGGCCACAGCTTTCCACTTCCGCAGTAGCGATGCTCCAGAAGGAACCCAGCCCTGGAAACCCCTCCATTGCCGCAGCAATGATGCTCCCCCACACTCCCGCAGGAGTCAGCCTATGGGGAAATTATTCCACTGCCGCAGCAGTGAGGCTCCCGCAGGAGCTCAGTTCTGAACTTGCTTCCATCACCGTAGCAACGACGTTCCCCCACACTCCCGCAGAAGTCCGCCTAAGGGGAAAATTACTCCACTGCCGCAGCAGTGAGGCTCCCGCAGGAGCTCAGTTCCCAAACTCTCTTCCATTGCAGCAGCAATGATGTTCCCCCACACTCGCGCAGGAGTCAGCCCATGGGGAAAGTATTCCACTGCCGCAGCAGTGAGGCTCCCGCAGGAGCTCAGTTCCCAAACTCTCTTCCATTAACGTAGCAACGACATTCCCCCACATTCGCAGGACTCAGTCTAAGGGTAAAATTATTCCACCGTCACATCAGCGAGGCTCCCGCAGGAGCTCAGTTCAGAACTTTCCTCCATTGCCACAGCAATGATGTTCCCCCTCCCACACTCCCGCAGGAGTCAATCTAAGGGGGAAACTACTCCACTGCCACAGCAGAGGGGCACCCACGGGACATCAGTCCCTCCAGAAATGGCTTTCACTACCACCGAGACAATAGAAAATAAAGAAAGACACAATCTCCTTCATCCAACACATGACAAGTTTCCAGAGGAAGTTTTCCACGAGCGCAGCAGTGACGCACCTTCACGCTCTCGCATGAGCCAGTTCAAATGGAAAGTATTCCACTGCCGCCTCCATTGCCGCAGCAATGACGTTCCCCCCCCACACTCCCGCAGGAGTTAGCCTAAGGGGAAATTACTCCACTGCCGCAGCAGTGAGGCTCCCGCAGGAGCTCAGTTCAGAATTTTCTCCATTGCCGCAGCAATGATGTTCCCTCACACTCCCGCAGGAGTCAGCCTAAAAGGAAAATTACTCCGATGCCGCAGCAGTGAGGCTCCCGCCGCAGCTCAGTTCCGAATTTGCCATTGCCACAGCAATGATGTTCCCCCACACTCCCACAGGAGTCAGCCTAAGGGGAAAACCGCTCAACTACCGCAGGAGCCAATTCTCTCAAAATCTCTACCGCTGCAGCAACGACGCTCCCGCAGGAGCCAATTCTCTTGAATCCCCACGACTACGGAGCCTAGCCGGAGAGGCTCCAAAAAACCTGACGACATCAGCTAGTACCCGATAAGCGCCCCCTGCTTCCACAGAGGTACCCCTATACTCCCAGGAACTAGGACTCCAACCAACTCTCCCTCTTGCTTCAAGCCAAACAACAAGCACATCCCCAACACAAAGCAAAACCATCTCCTCTTTGCCTCAAGCCAACAACCAATTACCAGTGATACTCATCCTTTCGGACAGCATAAATCACATAAATAACTCCCTCCCGACATTTCAAGAACCCACCCAACTTTACCTCGCCATTTTTGGGGGCCATCAACTCCTTCCTAGCGGCTGTCCGACTGGACTGCAATTTTTGGGGGAGTGCTCCAGGTTCGGGCCAAATACCGAGCTCGGAGCCCTCTCCTCGGACAGCACGCCAAATATGCATACCTTTACTGCCCCTGAATCATTGATAAGTGTGAACTCGTGAAAATAGGATTGGCGAGTTAACCGTGACTCGAGATAAGTGAACTCCACTGAAGATAGTGGTACATATCAAAGTAACATTTCCCAGAGCATAACTCTGCCTCCACTAGCTTCCCTTCTTTACATAGTGTATCCTGGTGCAGTTTATTTCTCAGGTGAATGACTCACACACTCTTAGCCACCCACTTGATCAAAAAGCAAACATATAGCATTAGATCAGGCAACCTTCTTCCACTACACCATAGTCCAGTTTCGATGCTGGCATGCCCATCGCAGCGCATTAGGTGGTGGATATTCTGCAGCCACGCATCCCGATACATAGCAAACTGAAACACATTGTGTGCTCTGCCACCTTTCTGCCATGGGCAGTAGTACATAGTTCAGCTATTTGAGCTACAGAAGCTCTTGCTCTTCTATGTGATTGAACCAGATGGGCTTCAGTGATCATTGGGCCCCCTTGACCCTGATGCTGGTTCACCTTCCTTGCACCGAATTTGACAAGTACTAAGCATTGCATCCTAGGAAACACCCCACAAGATTTTACTTGCTGGAGATGCTCTGACCCAGTTACCAAGTCACCACTATTTAGTCCTTATCAAAGTCACACTTTCACTTATCCATTTTTCCTGCTTCCAGCTCATGGAATTCAAGAACTGACTGTTAAGTTTCTGCTTAATAAATCCCCATCCCTTCACCAGTGTCATTGAAATGATATAATCAATGTTATTCGCTTCATTTCTCAGTTTTGATGTTGTGGTTGATCAATGCATGTGAAACCCTTTTTCATTCATGGAATAAATGATCTTTGATTAACAAAGTTCGGGAGGAGCACGTTCAAGGATGAAAGCTATCAACTCATCATCAGCAATTACAGTGTGTATATATAGCCATGTTTGACTCACCGACATCCCTCGACAGTTTACGGTATCCCTCCACCACCCCGACTCCTCACACTTAGTTGTTGCTATCACAGTCAGGAATACGGGGGAGTGCTCCAGGTTCGGGCCAAATACCGAGCTCGGAGCCCTCTCCCGGACAGTACGCCAACTACACATACCTTTACTGCTCCTGAATCATTGATACGTGTGAACTCGTGAAACGCTGATTGCTAACAGATCACAAATGCTGATTGAGATATGTTACAAATGAACATCTTCACATTCTCAGAAGAGTTCTTTGAAGATTACAAAGGATTTGCAGCTCACAAAAAGACATTACTATGGCAGGAGATGGGCCAATGTAGACTTTGAGCTAAAAAAGCTAAAGTTAAATGCCATATTTGTCTGATTTCATCCTAAATCTTGAGCAATAGTTTTGAAGTTTTCAGGTGTTAGATAGTGAAATATATAGGCCATTCTTGCTTGATTGGATATTTAGTTAGTTCACCAAAGTCCACTAATGTGAAATGACTTTTGTGCCCCATATAATATTGTAATTATTTACAGTACGTTTGTGACAATGAAGACACTTTGAAGATTTGATGCTTGCCATGTGATTCTTTATTGAAAGACATTGTCAGGAAGGATTCAAGACCTTAACTCACTTCGCATTTTTAATTTTGCTGTCAATCCATTCAAGATATGGTGAAATCTTAGTATACACATTAGGATATTTAGATGAATTGCAGAGCTCATATCCAAACGATGTGATGCCAACTGCAGTGTTTCCACAAACCAAAGGACCTCCTGAATCAAACTGTGAAGAAACAGATCAACACGTCACTCAAGTGCCATTTACTGATTTAGATTAAACTCATAAATTACCATAACAAACAGTGTGTGAATCATCTTTTGTACATACATTGCATGATCCACCATGACCATATGTGCATATCATCTGTGAAACTAAGTAGTCATTTCCCCATCTACTGCTACATTCTGTGTTGTCCATTATGTGCACGTTTGCCTCCATGAGACGATCACTCCGTGGGCCATTAGTCATCACATTTCCCCAGCCGGCAACACTGCAGGCAGCATCGGTTTCCACGTTCTCTCCTTTCTTTGGTAATGCTATCCAAGTGATATTGTTGTTTATTCCGACTTTTTTCTGTAACTGTAATTCAAAAACACAACCGTTATCATCTTTATTAAGACTGAACTGCAGTTGATTTTACTTCTTTGTGATGTTAGTACAAAAGCCCTTTAGGCCACAGTGAATTTTCCAGCATATTTTTGTTAAATGGCTCTCAAAATGCCCCAGTTATGCTTTTTTGCAAAGGTAAAAGGACTGCAAAGTTTTGAAGATCAAAATGCATGACAAATAACGTTAATGTCTCCTAAAATAAATAGTTGATTCTGAACTGCTGAAACAAGTCGTCGTCGATTCCAGTCTTGTTTTGGCTGTACAGCAGCTCTAGAAGAGCAGGCTGATAATGTTAAGTATGTTAAAGTTGATGAATATTAAGTGTTAAATGTCCCCAATTGAGTACGGTGGCAACGAACCAAAAAGTCCAGCAGGTGACAGAATGAATAAAGTTTATAAATAAAGAAAATGAACTTTGGGAGAAACCAGGCTCAGTCAGTTGACCAGTTCTCCTATAATACTATATTATATCACCATATAATACCAGCCTATGACCTTCATTGTCTACTTTGACCCGTTTTCAGAGACAGCAGTTGCAGATGAGGCCTGGAACAGTTTGGTTTGTGTTTTGGTTGAGAAATTAGATGATGTGCAATGTACGTCACGATATAATGAAAGTGTTTTGTTGACCTTGGACTTATGTAAACCTATTGTTTGAGACCTGCAAAAAAAAAAAAAATTAGGAACACTTCAATCTTTTGGCATTTTCTCATTCTTTTTTGAGGTCAGCAAAAAATGAATGTAAGAAACAAGCTCAAGTAGGCACTTAGCCTTTTTCTCAGTGTTAAAAGTTAATTGAATTCCTTCATTTTTTTCTAACAGAAAGACATTGCAATAGAAATCCAAATATTTGTTGTGCTACTTTTTCCTGATCAGATACTATCTGAGCAGCTAAAGCTTTTACAGGTTGTTACCTTCAAAAGCATGATGTCATTACAGTGCAATTCTGATGAATAGTCAGGATGCGGAAAGTAGGACTTCACGTCGAAGCGATCTCTATTCCAGCTGTTCGTTAAGTCATGAGCACCAACTAAAACTGTCAGGTTCTCATGTCTGTCGAAAGAGAAAATCATAATGATCATTTACATTATACGATGCATTGTATGGTTGTACAGCGGTCATTGTGTCAGTCAAAAGTGATTTATACCAAGCTCTTACCTGTTCCAGCAATGTCCAGCAGTCAAGACAAACTGATCAGAAATGAGGAATCCACCGCAGATATGGTTCTTGTTCTTCTGTATAGAAACCATGTAAGGTCTGGAGTGGGGTTTGGCTTCTGTGCCGTTCACTATACCCACATTCACATGAGCTGAGAGAGAAATAGTGCTGTCAGCGTACTTATTCACCACATACATATCTCAAAATCATCATAATATCCTGTTATAATAATCAATCTCACCAGTGAAGGTCAGGTGTGGCAGCAGAGTGGCCAGCAGGAGCAGAAAGATGATGATGGTCATGATGGAGATGACTTTGAGGTCTCTTGGCAAAACACTGTATAAATATACTGTAGACGTGGGTGGAGTCACTAAGTTGCCCTCAAATCATTTTATTTATTGCAGTATGTGTAACAGTGATGAATAGATACTGTTCCTGGTAATCCTTCCAGTCTTGTTTGTAGATTAAAGATCATTTAGACAACAAGAATTAAGCATGCATGCATTTTGGTTCTTGAATATTTTACAGCACATAATGGTTAATATGCAGTTTGTTTCTTTTTCAGTCTTTTCTTTATTTTTTTGTTTATTATTTAAAATGAAAAAATATAAATATATTGGGTTCACTTCCTTAGCACTGTTAAAAAAACCCTCAGAAAACTGGGTTAATGTAACAAAAACAATAAGCTGAGTCAAAATAACTCAACATATCTTGTGTAAAACAATTACCCAATGCTGGGTTACCAAATAACCCAGAAATTGTTGTTCTCTTTCTAGGGAACTCGAACTGCGTCACAAAGCGTTCCCCTAGCGCTTTGTGACGCAGTGTCTCGTCTCGCCTCTAGTTACGTATGTAACTACGGTTACATACGTAACCTGAGACTTTCCGTTTCTAGGGAACTCGAGCTGCGTCACAAAGTGCTAGGGGAATGCTTTGTGACGCAGCGTCTCATTCCCTCTCAGGGAACTATGGTTACATACTATCACGGCTCTGTCATTCCAGTTTGGTCTTTTCGAGTGTCTGTTGACAGAGCCCTGGCACTGCCCCTTTGTTGTGTCTTGTCATTGTGTAACCCTGCCCACCTTGTTACCTCGTTTCCCTTGAGTGTTGTCAGCTGTTCTCAGCTCGTTACCTTTCCTCATGTGTTCCCTATATATAGCCCTTGTGTTTGCTGTCCATCGTGGTCTCGTTGTCATTCCAGGATGTTCTATGTTGTGTTCCAGATCTGTGTTCCTTGTGTTGCCTCCCGGTTTGTTTGTGTTTATGTCAAGTATCTGGCTATCGTTTTTAGTTCAAGTTTTTCCCCCTCGTGGGCATTTCTTTTGTGTGTTTTTGCTCTTTTGTTATTATAATAAAACTTCCTTTCCCCTGCACTTGAGTCCTCCCTTATATGTATCGTGACAGAACGAGACCACCATGATGAGGACTCAGCGGGGGAAGGATTTGCCGCCACCAGCACCTCAGGCATCCAGCCCTGAACTGAAGCTCATGTGGGCTGACCCGCCGGCTGAACCGGAGATCATGTGGGCTGACCCGCCGGCCCAGCCGGAATTCCCGTGGCCTGACCCGTTAGCCGTGCCGGAACCCCAGTGGCCTGACCTGCCGGCTGAGCCGGATCTCCAGTGGCCTGACCCGAAGGCCGAGCCGAATCTCCAGTGGCCTGACCCGAAGGCCGAGCTGGATCTCCAGTGGCCTGACCCGAAGGCCGAGCCGAATCTCCAGTGGCCTGACCCGAAGGCCGAGCTGGATCTCCAGTGGCCTGACCTGCCGGCCGCGCCGGAACTCTTACTGCCTGACCTGCCGGGTGCCCCTGAACCCTCTGGCCCTGCCAGACCCGCTGGACCCTCCGATCCCACCAAGCCCTCCTTGGACTTAGTCTGTTTTTTGTTTGTTCTTGATTATTTGAGGACTGTTTTTCTGCTTTTCTTTTGCCTTCGTGTTGCCTGCCTGTTCTCCCTCCCTCCCTTCCCTGGTTTCAGGTGAGTGTTTGGTTTCCCCTTTCCTGCTGTAGTGATGTTTCGGTCTTGTTTCAGTTTGTCTTGTTCAACCCCCTTTAGAGGGGGGTTAGTGTCACGGCTCTGTCATTCCAGTTTGGTCTTTTCGAGTGTCTGTTGACAGAGCCCTGACACTGCCTCTTTGTTGTGTCTTGTCATTGTGTAATCCCGCCCACCTTGTTACCTCGTTTCCATTGAGTGTTGTCAGCTGTTCTCAGCTTGTTACCTTTCCTCATGTGTTCCCTATATATATAGTCCCTGTGTTTGCTGTCCGTCATGGTCTCGTTGTCATTCCTGGATGTTCTATGTTGTGTTCCCAATCTGTGTTCCCTGCCTTGCCTCCCGGTTTGTTTGTGTTTATGTCAAGTATCTGGCTATCGTTTTTAGTTCATGTTTTTCCCCCTCGTGGGTATTTCTTTTGTATTTTTGTTCTTTTGTTATTATAGTAAAACTCCCTTTCCCCTGCACTTGAGTCCTCCCTTATATGTATCGTGACACATACGTAACCTGAGATGTTCCCTTTCTAGGGAACTGGAGTTGCGTCACAAAGCGCTAGGGGAACGCTTTGTTACGCCGCGTCTCGTTCCCTCTCAGGGAACTATGGTTACATATGTAGCCAGAGACATTAACCCAGCTTTTTTTAAGTGTACACTTAAAAGCACACTATTATTCCAAAAAAGCCAAGATCTGTAATTTTGAAACAGATTATATAAGGACAAAAAGTTCAAGTTCAAATTCCAATTTTGTCATGATAGCTGAAAAACATTCTGCTATAATTCAACTTAATCAGCACTTAGCCAGAACTAGTAGCCTGTGAGTGAGTTTCATCCAAAGTTGATGAAAACATAATGCAATGCACTTTTTGTTTTGCCTCAGATTTGGCCATTCTAATGGAGGACAAACCACATATGTCCAATATTCACTGGTCAAAAGTCCATTTTAGCCTGATTTTGGTTGAGTGTTAATAATATAATGACATAAGTAAGTATCTGTCCATGTATTAAGCCACATGTGTTTAATTATTTAAATAATAATACGAGATAAATAGGCCTACAGTCCTGTTCTGATCAAGCAAATAAACATGGCAACAAGAATTTTTTTTAACTAAATTATCTTTTATTATCACTATGGCACAATCTGATTTTTTTATCTTGCTTTTTCCAACCAACAAACTATTGCAGAGAAACTTGTTATCAGCGCTGCTTACGTGTATTTTCCAGATCAAATCATTTTCGCAGTAGCAAGGCGATAATATCAGAAACAGCCATAACCAAAAAAAGCCACACACCACCCTCTAATTACGACATATCAATAGTTCTAGCTTCCGTTGCTAGTTATGAAACGACTGAGGATTGGGATAAAATGCGTAAGAAATTTATACTCAAGTTTAACACAGCATTTTTGTATTTTAATTTGTGTAAGCTACAATCTCACCTCAGTATACCATAGTTATTCCAATTATGGAGATTTCTGTGTTTGCTCAATTAAAATGAGTTGTACTTGTTAATGTGAAATAAATGTAGAGCCTACTATGAATTGTCACGGTTATTCTCCGTTTTTCTTGATTTTCATTAACCTTTATTTTACTTCTCATTAGTTTCCTATTTCCTTTTTTCTAGTTTCCTGCCACTTTTCAGTTACCTTGGATATTTAATCAAACATATTTAATTTACGTGCAAAAGACTCAATCTTTCTTCATCAGCACTTTACTTGACAGAATACCAGACAGAAAAATAATTTGGACATTGCGTCCATCAAAGTTGTATTAAGGAAGGTCACTAAGGGATGTAAGTAAGGGGGAAATAGTTTTTCATTATCCAGGGAGGTCGTAAGACGACTTTGTGGAGTTCCCTTGTCCGTCTGGTTGCTACACTGCCTACACCACAGACTTATGAGTCATGTGCTGCGCTTCGTCTCTCCACCCCTTCAGGTTTAACAGGCTCTGCCTTCCACTAGGCCTGCTTTTGTCCTACATCACACTAGCTCCACCTCAATCCTCAGGCACTCTTAGATGCTCATTTCTGTGGCTCCATCTTGGTTCCCAGAAGCATTGGGGTCACTTGTTCCAATCTGCTCTCTGTCTGCTCCCAGGGCACGGAAACCATTCTTTTCAATCAGTCGTCCTCTCAGAAGCCAAGTCTCTACCATGACTCCTCCCTCCGTAGACGTCCTAGCTGTGCTCTGGACCAGACCTCTGACCTCTAGCCACTCCTGCTATCCTCGCCTCCCTGGTTCCTCCTACAATCATCGTCACCCTGGTTCTTCCCAGTGGATTTTTCGTCATCAGTTCCTCATTCGCCCTCTAAATCACCAAATCAGTAATGTTTAAGGTGTGTGGCCATGTCTTCTGGGAGGGAGCGTTCAGTCACTAGTCTCTGGTTATTCTCTGTTTAGTTTGGTTTTCATGAACTTCTAGGTTATCTTCAGCTTATGTTTCCTTTGTTCAAGTTTCCCTCTAACTTTTCAGTTACCATACATATTGATTTAACCATTGCAGCTGTTCATTATTGAGTTCATGATCTTTGTGTATATCACCGTGTTCATTCATTGGTGAGAAGAGAACTGGCCCCCTGGCTGAGCCTGGTTTGTTTGGGTTGGTGATGGAGTTTGGGTTCCTTGCCACTGGCTTGCCTAGCCGGGGACACTTAATGTTCAACAACATTATTGATCTAACGACACTTACGCTGTTGTATAAGAACTTAAATAAGCTGAATGATGACATCATTTTTTGCAGAACTGCTTTGTAGATGAAATGAACTCATTTATTTCATGGAATTTTAATTCATGGTCTTTACAACAGAACTGAATCAACACTAAACTGACTTCATCTGAACAACAACTAAAACGCATAATTTTCTTGTTGTCGTTGTAAAGCTGCTTTGAAACAATCTGTTTTGTATGAAGCACTATATACATAAAGATGACTATTTAAACTCCTCTTGGGTTTCTGTTGGTTGTTCTGTATTGTTTGTGCTATGTACTGGCTCTTGTTGTTATTTTGAATCACTTCCTAATCTGTCTTCCTAATTATCATTGGACTTGATTTGTGAGAGTAATATAGTTATAATGTGTGGTTGTGAAAATGAACAGACTTTCAACGATTGATGCTTGCCACGTGATACTTTAATTGTAAATTCAATTGTATTTTCTATGAAGTCACTTAGCATTTCTGATTTTTTCATTGATCCATGGAACATACGGTGTAATCTTAGTATACACATTAGGACACTGAGGTGAATTACAGAGGTTGGGGTCACCAAAGAATGTGACACCAACTGCAATTTTTGCACAAACCAAAGGACCTCCTGAATCCCCCTGTTATGAAACACAGATCAACACATCACTAAAATGCCATATCATATTTAAAAGCCAGTTCATAAAATTATTACATACTTTGCAGGATCCTCCGTGGCCATGTGCGCATATCATCTTTGAGATTGAGTATCTCATGTCAATGAGATTTTTGCATGGACTTTTGTTCCATTCTTTTTTACATTTTGCATTATCTTTTATCTTTACATTGGCCTCCATTAGACGATGACTCGCTGCACCATTAATCTGTAGACGTCCCCAGCCCGCAACACTACAGTCAGGATTTGTTTTGCTGATAGAGTCTTTCTTCGGTAATGATATCCAGTCAATGTTTTTGGTTTGTTTGACTTTTTTCTCTAGCTGTAATTTAAAAGCATTCTTCATTAGTCAACAGATTTATCTTCCATTAGATTAAACCACAGTTTATTATTTATTTTATTGTTTTATTTTTTTCCTGCTACTGGAACAAGTGCAGATATTTACCTGCAAAAGCATAATGTCAATCTTACTGTCTGGATACTCGAGGTAGGACTTCACTTCGATACGATCTAAACCCTTGTTCTCATTTTTCAGGTCATGAGCACCAACCACAGCTGTCAGTTTTTCATTTCTTTTGAAAGAAAGTAAAATTATTTCTCACAGTTTTATGCATTATTATATAAAACCATCTTGAACATACTGATCTGATGACAAAACTATGTAAACTAAGCTATACTAATGTAATTTCATCTAAGAACTAAACAAATGTCTTACTCATTCCTGCAATGTGCGGCAGTCAAGACAAACTGATCAGAAATGAGGAATCCACCACAGATATGGTTCTTGTCCTTCTGTATAGAAACCATGTAAGGTCTGGAGTGGGCTTTGGCCTCTTTGCCGTTCACTATACCCACATTCTCATGAGCTGAGAGAGAGATAGTGGCATCAGTCAGCTTATTCAGCATACAAGAAACATCTTTTTGAGGCATCAGTAAAAATGCTGAGACCAGAATTACATATTTTAAGGGAAGTTTACACGACACTGTATTCAGCTAAAAATGCAAAACATTTTTTTTTTACATTTTAGCTGCCGTTCATTAACACAACAACAGCGTTTTGTAGGCCTCAAAACACAAGCTTGGGTTTCGAAGTGAACGTTTTTAAAAACGATACGGATATCATATCTGTGTAAAGCACAAATGCGTGAATGCCCATACGTGTTGTGTGTTCTAGTCTATAGGCGTGACATTATCAACTACTGGCCTGGCAGCATAATACAGCATTTTTAAAATCATTCTTTTGTAGATGACAACTGTAAGGAAAAGGAAAAACTTCAAAAATGTAAGTGAAGCCTTTTTGTTCTCGTGTAAATATGCCCTTATTGATGAATCAATTTTTTGTTCAGTCAGTCTCACCAGTGAAGGTCAGGTGTGGCAGCAGAGAGTGCAGCAGGAGCAGAGAGATGATGATGTTCATGATGAAGAAGATGATCAGTGAGCTCTCATTACAAAACGCTGTATAAATATAATGGTGGGTGGAGACATTGAGCTGCCAGTAAGTCTTTTTGTCCCCCTTTCTGTGTGTAGATGAGTAAAGATAGTTCTTGTTAATCTCTGTGGTCTCATTTTCAGGCCACAGATGACATTAAGATGGTCAGCATTGTTTTCTGAATATGTTAGAATTCATAACCTTAAATTGTTGGAAAACCCCCATAATAAACCAGGTGTTATGAATATATAGCTGTTGATACTTGATATTTTCCTCTTCTTCCGAAAAGTCATGGAAATGCTATCGTGGCTGTTTTCTTTTGCTATTAGTATACAAAAACTATATTTGCTATTGTTTCCTTTCATTGCTATAGCGGTTAACCCAACTATTATGATTTCTGCTTCTGAGAACAATGTTAATGTTAGAAGTCTGATTTAGAAAGCTGGGGACCTCTGCTGTTGAGTTGAATGAATAGCAGATTACATTGGATGGATGACAAACTTGTTCCAAATAATATTATTTTGTTCAATTTTAACATATACTTTTCTTAAAATTAGAGGAAACAACATATGTGTATTTAGAATATATATATTATAACAAAATAGAAGAAGATATAGAAGAAGACATCCATGGAACACATGGAAATAATGCTTTTTCTAAAAGCAAAAACAGAAAACATCTGCTCCAGTGAGACAGTGATGTCCCCAAGTGCTCTCCAGAAAGACATGTGCATTAAAGATAAAATGGCTATGACTGTAATGGCTACTGTATAAGTTCAGTCTTAAAATATCATCATAAAATACATAACTGTACAAACTTGTTTTGTTTTTTATAGATGAAATCCTAATTAAATCTATGCTGCCTCAGAAACCTGTCCAAAACTGTTTCCGGAGGTGCCTTCTTGTGCAAATGCTGCCTCTGAAGTCACTGCCTTCTAGAGCAGTGAGGAAACAAGTCAGCTGCCTAGGTTTTTGGATGCAACCCTTGTAAATAAGTGTGTCCGACTTCACGTGGCGCTGTGCAAACCTTTTGACACATGACATCAAAATATTTGGGTAGCGTTAGACAGTCGAAAAGCATGTGGCAACCTTGCTTTAAAATATGATGGCTGTAAAATACGATACCCGTCAGTCGTGTTGAGTATTTAAAAAAGTTTATAGGATTTAACTCAGGGATCAGTATGCAGTGCAAAAAAAGAAGCTTTTATTAAATCAATCCATTATGCATGGTTAAATAAACAACCTAATTGTTGGGTAAAATTAACTCAACGTATGTTCTGTCCTATATTTACACAGCCTATGGGCTAAAAACAACCCAAAATTGTTGCCATGATGGCTATAATGACCTGGTAAATGATGTTTAGTGTTTGATTGTGACCATTTGAAATCCTTGACTATAATTTTTTGCTTGCCATGGGATATTTTTATTGAAACAAGGTTTATGAAAGAATTGACAGTTCTTCCTTTTATAGTTTACATGAAGTCACTTAAAATTTCCAGTTTCTTGGCGGATCCATTGAATATACGTTGAAATCTTAGTATACACATTTGGACGGTCAGGTGCATTACAGTGATTAGGTTTACTAAAAGATGAGACACCAACAGCAGTGTTTCCACAAACCAAAGGACCTCCTGAATCCCCCTGTTAAGAAACACAGATAAACACGTCACTAGGGAAACCAGTTTGTACGTTACATAAAGTCTGTGAAAAATCTTTTGTACATACTTGGCAGGATCCTCCAAAGCCATATGCACAGATCATCTGTGGGGCAAAGAAATAAGATCCCCATCTACGCTGACATTCTGCCGGATATATTGTAGTCATGTATGCCTCCATTAGAACGTTGCTCCCTGGGCCATTAGTCATCAGTCTTCCCCAACCAGCAACACTACAGACAGAACCTGCTCCCACATCTTCACCAACATTTGGCAATAGTATTGGTCTAACATTATTGTTCCAGTTGACTTTTTTCTCAAGCTGTAAAGAGAAATAAATACAACTATTATTAATAAACAGTCTTTTTAAAGAACCAGTTGATTATACTTTTGTTTTTGAGATTAATAAAGAAGTTGAGTTTATTTTTATGTGCCTTTTCCTGCTGTGTAAAACAACCACAAAAAAATGCATCAATGATCATTTCTATTTTTTATTTCTAAACATAGAAATAAATCAATATTTTTCAGAGATGCACTTGACCATTTCCATTGTAATTTTTAAAGTACAAAATTGCACAACAAAATCAAACATAGTGGTTTGTTTTCTTCCTGGACCAGATGTTCTTTTGAACAACTAAAGGTATTACATGTTGCTGTTACCTTCAAAAGCATGATGTCATTCTGAAAAGGACTGGAAATATAGTTTGGATGAGGGATATAGGACCTCACTCTGATGATTTCCGAACTCTTGGTGTTTGTTAAGTCATGTGCACCAACTACAACCGTCAGAATTGATATTCTGTTGAAAGAGTGTATTGGAAATATGCAATTACGTCATACGATACACTGTATGGTTGCAAAGCAATAGTTATCACTCAAAAGTAATTTTAACTGAACATTGCAGTTCGACTAAAAAACAAGCTCTTACCTGTTCCAGCAATGTGCAGCAGTCAAGACAAACTCATCAGTAATGAGGAATCCACCACAGTTATGTTCCCCAAACATCAGAATGGAAACCATGTAAGGTCTGGAGTGTGGAACGGCTTCTCTGCCGTTCACTATACCCACATTCACATGAGCTGAGAGAGAGATAGTGCTGTCAGTCAATTTATTCAGCACAATTAAATAATCATCGTAATATGCAGTTACTGAATCTGTCTCACCAGTGGATGTCAGGTGTGGCAGCAGAGTGGCCAGCAGGAGCAGAGAGGTGATGATGGTAATCATGATAATGACTGTCACTGAGCTCTTACTGTCTTAACACGTTATAAATACACTTTAAATATGGGTGGAGACATTACTCCACATTACTCCACCTCCTTGTTATGTTGAGAGGACGTCAGAGCGGGTGACGTCACGAACCAGGAATCTATAAATGCATGCCCTGACAAACAGCCAGTAGCTGAAAGTGCCTGAAGTAGATGCTGTTGACAGGCACGTAGGAGGTATGGCGAAGAGACGCAGCGTCTCGTTAACTATTCAGGGAACTAAGGTTACATACGTAACCAAGACGTTCCCTTTCAAGGGAACTTGCGCTGCATCTAGCGCTGTGGGAACGATATACCAACGCTGCCATAGCGACAAGTGCATGTCAGATGTGATCACCCTCAGGTGAAGACATCTGGGCCCCAGGAGAGAAGTCTAGGTCTAAGTTGTAGAGCCTAAAGAAGTGTGCCGCATGACAAACATAACTCCTGACAGAAGGGCCTGAATGCTGGCCATACCCCTAGTGGAGAGAGCTTGGATTGACAAGGGTGCGGTCAACCCAGCTGACTCAAAAACTAGTGAAATAGCCTCGTCTAACCTCTCGCTTAATCTCTGCTTGGACACGAGAGACCCCCATTTTGTTTTTGTTAGGGGGCCTAAACATACGAACAGTTGTTCAAACTTTTGTATAAGCGTCCAATGCCCAAAGGGCGAGCATAATAGTTCCTGGCGTGTGCCACAGAAGAGACAGGATACCAAGGGGTTTATCCACAACCGTCCACCTAAAAGGGATGTGGAAAGTAACGAATGCTGGCACATAAAACCCAGCAGTGAACCGGCATTGCAGGATATCCAGCGCTGTACCATCAGGGCAGCTAACTGAGTCCTGCAGCCGACCACCACATAAAGAAGCTTACTTCAGGGCATAGTCTCCTCATGGCGGGAGCTCTGGAGAAGATAATGGTCACGACACCCTCAGTTGAAGGACCAGAGTTATGAGTTGGGCCCCCTCAGAGGCTGAACCACACTCAAACAATCTCCAGAACCCCTGGGAGCAGAGGGATCAGGGAATTCTTATGAGGTACCGACAAGCCTCAGCCAAGTCTGAGCCCAAGCATCCATTCCAGAGGAGCTGGATGAGAAAGAGACAGAGTGGACAGAGATGTATCTCGAGACGCCAACAAATCCACCTGTCTGAAACAACCACCTGAGGTGGGGTGATATTCCCTGGGCCTCAGCCCCTGCCTCGACAGGATGTCTGCTCCCAAAATGGTGGGAGCTCTGGAGTGGAGAACGGCCTGAGCAACCTCAGTTGAGAGACCGGACCTTAGGAGCTGGGCCCCCTCGGAGGCCAAGCCCACACTTCCCACTGTTCTGAGCAGGGGTGCAGTATTAGACCCCCTGCTTGGGACAGAAAGTCCCTCCTGATCAGAATCTCCCAGGGAGAGCCGTACAGGAGGGATACCTCATCCCGGTGAACTTCCAGAACTCCCAGGAGCAGAGCGATCGGGGAAAAACATACAGGGGTAGCCTCGGCCACCCCTGAGACATAGCATCCAGTACACCAGGAGCTGGATGAGACAGAGAGAACCAGAGTGGAGAGTGTGAAGTCTCTCAAGACGCAAACAGAACCACTTTAAGCCTGGCCAAATATCTCCAATGTCCGCTCCACCACCTTGGGGTGGAGCCTCCATTCCCCGGGCCTCAGGCCCTGTCTCGACAGGATGTCTGCTCCCAGATTGTGTCCCCGGGATGTTAACTGCCCTTGGCGACAGCAACCTCCCTTGGGACCACACATTGCCCATCCAGTGAGGGATGCATCCGTCGTAAGCACTCGGCGACGACAAGGAGCTCCCAACACGGGACACTGGGCCAGAACCCGGGTTTCTCCCACATGTCTAAGGCATGAAGGCATAGCCGCGTGACCTTGATCACGTGAGACAGGTTGCCCCTCGGGGAAACCCCCAGGTCTTGAGCCACCACTGTAGAGGTCTCATGTACAGCAGGCCAAAAGGTGGGCCGTTGGACGCTACTGTCACCAGACCTAACAGTTTCTGGAACTGCATCACAGTGAGTGACTGCCTCGAAATATATTTGGCAGAAGTCCCCACGCTGCCAAAAAAAACGACAAAGGGAACCAGCCCCTCGGGACTGGCCTCAGTGTCATACGAGCGCTCAGCTCAGTGCCCTGAAGCAGCGAACCGGCAGGGAACAACTAAACTGGTGGCTCAAGGACCCTCCTCGGAGGGGCAAATATCCCGGTGCCGCAATGTTTCCGGGCGGACACTGGGAACAAGTTCGCTGGGGGCCGCTGTACCCTGAAGCACACGAAGTGGCAGGGTTAGCGAGACGGCCCCCCGAGGGGCATCGAGGAGGGACGGGAACCGTAGGCAGAGGCGAACTCCGCCTGGCCTCGATGGGGACAGCCCCTACATGTTTGTGAGCAGGACCCACTGAGAAAATTCAGCAGAAGTATCACACGCTGCTTTCCTTTTCCTTTATTCTCTGGTGTTTCCCGAGCAACCAGCTCGGTGCCCTGAAGTGGCGAACCGGCAGAGAACAACGGAACTGATTGCTCTAGGACCCTCTTTGGAGGGAGCGAGCATCCTGGTGCCGCAACGTTTCTGGGCAGACACTGGGAACAAGCTCTCTGGGGGCCGCTGCGCCTTGAAGCAAACAAGGTGACAGGGTTAGCGAGACGGCCCCCTGAGGACACCGTAAGCGGAAGTAAACACCACCTTGCCTCGATGGAGACAGTCCTCAGCAGCCCCACTGCTGAACAGCAAAATAACAGCTTAGAAGCCGGACTCATTATCTGGGAGGGGCCCTTTACCCAGGGGACTGGGGACTGCCCTCAAGGACCTGACGCTAATGACATCAAGTCTAATATTTATTTATTTATTTTTTACAGTGTGAGGAGCTGAAATTCCTGGGACTGCTCCCGCTCAGCAGCCCCTGATACCTGAGTGTGTGTGTGTGGGGGGGGGACTTCGCAAGCACCTGTATCTCAGTCTCTGAGACAGCAACGTCCAACTCTTCAGAGCTGGATGATTGCAACACTAGCGCCTCCCTCCTGGGTGGAAGTACCACAAAGCATCCTTCCAGCCCCAGGGAGAGCCATTAGATCTGAGTAATGGAAAAAGACATGAGGAAAACCTGTCTCTAAGCCGAACTACAGATCTTGAAGTGTTCCATCAAATAATAAATATATGTATAAACACACACATTCATTCATTGCATATGCATAGATGGAAAGCTGGTTTTCATTTCTCTTCTTTGTTATATACATATATATCTGAGAAAAACCTGTTCTCTGCTGGCCAGAGTGTACTTCAGTTTAAACCTGTCAACATAGAAACGATCTAAATCAGCTCCTTCATATTATTAGTTTGTGTTGGAGAACTCTAGATCTTCTTAATTATATATCAATATATACAGACACACATTCTATTTATTACATGTAGTTTTATGCATGTATGTGTACATCTTTGACGATCCAGATCAGCGTTGAGCATAAGCAGGACCGTCAAGTTTATGCTGACAACATCCAGTCCCTATTGCTGTTAGAACTGGATTGCTGCAGCGCTGGTGCTTCTCCATAGGCGGAAGAAACCGCATAGCATGCTTCCAACCTGAGAGAAAGCACTGGATCAAACGGGTGAGGGCAGAGAAAGGGCGGCGCCCGTCTCAAACCCCTCCAACAGATCCATTTGCAATCCCTATGCTCTGAAACAACGCTGAGCCTCGGCTGCAGTGGGAACAGAGCTGCAAGGACCGCGAGCCCAAGCGCTCTCCTCAAAGAGCGGCAGGCGCGAGCGGAGCGTTTTCAGCGCGTAGCTGTTATAGTGACACACAGACAGCACCCTCGAGCACTGTCTGTGCTGCTCCGCATGCAAACAAGCACACCAAACATGTGTGTCCCCACCCGAGATTGCGAGGGCAGGGACGAACACATGCCTAGTATACTCTTGTTCTCCATATACTCTCACTTTTAGTTGGTAGACAAACAACAATAAATATGACAGACAGATCACATATAGCGCTACTGAAGGCACAGGAGCTACTGGCTGTTTGTCAGGGCATGCATTTATAGATTCCTGGTTCGTAACGTCACCCGCTCTGACGTCCTCTCACTCGATTGGCTAGATTACATACGTGCTTCATGACGCATTCACGCAGGGGCGTTCCCACAGCGCTAGATGCAGTGCGAGTTCCCTTGAAAGGGAAGTATTATTCTCGTTAATCCTTGGAGTCTCAAATTGAAGCCACGGATGGTTTTAATTATTAGTCTTAGATTTTAAAAAGGTTGAATTTATATATACCCTTTTGTCAGATTTTATTCCTAATATTGACCAACAGTTTTGGAGTTTTCATTATTTGTTTTTTTATTGTTATATTGATTGGAAATATGTGCTGTTACCAAGATGGCCACCAAGTGGAATTAGAAATTATAATTTCAGACCACCAAGAAATTACTTTTGTGTCCTCCATGGAATATTGTAATTATATATTATTGTGGCCATGCAAACACTTTTACTGACTGTATGTGGTGAACCCTGAATCGAGTTCCTCCTGCATTTCTTCAGTGGTCGAACGTGGCGGAGGCGTCTGACGCTAGGCCCAGTGCTAGTAGGAATGCCCCAGTGGTTGGCCCTTGTACTGGACTAGATGCCCATGTGACAGAATTCCCTCTTGGTAATCCCAGATGTGTACACTCCATGATATGGTTTCCCTCTCGGTAAACCTGTGTCTTTCCCTTGGTGGTTCTGCTCTGCCCCGTCTCTTCTGGTAGAACGTTCTCTCGGGGATAGATAGCACCAACCATAGAGACCTGAGACTCGGCATACAAATCTCACTAGCCAATGTTCATTGGGGCATTTTGGAAAACTTGGAGGTGATTGGGCTCCCAGACGAGACCCCATGACATCAGTCCGACGTAACGTCTCCGTTCCTTCCTTCAGGGAACGGGGGTAACATTAGTAACTTAGACATCCTGAAGACAAAAGGGATCCAACCCAATACTAGCAAGGTGCACCTAATAAAGTAACCAGTCAGTGTACTTTAAAGGCTGGTGGAGTCACTGAATTGCTTGTAAGTTTGCAGAAAATATGGACAGAGCTCATGTTCCATTCCTGCTGTATTTTGTGTTTTTCAGTATATGAATACAGCTTTAAATGCCTTTTTTAATCTCCAGTAAACTGAAACTGAATTTAATATTTGTAAATGTACCTTTATCACATAAAAATATTATTTATTGCATAATATAAATGTTTCAATAGTTAAGACAAATCAACAGCATAAATCTGCTTTTCCTTCAATAAACACAAAAACGTCATGGTGAGGTATATAATATGGAAGAGAATGGGATAATTTTTTTGAAGTTTTAAAAACAGAAATGGGGAAGCTTTTAATTCTATAAAAGTATTAATTATTCAGTTTTTATACCTGTATTTAACAAAGAATTGTATTGAACTTGTATTGAACAAAGAATACAATTCAGATGCTTAATCAGTTATTGTGAAGTTCTCATAATCTGCAAAGTTCAAGTGAATTCATGTTTTACGTTTCTGTCCCAATCAAAGATGGTTTGTGTTGCAAAAGCAGTTTCACAATGTGTGTGGTAAAACATTACAATATGCTGCTAGAGGCACAGTTGTGACCATAACTGTCCTCTGTCAACAACAACAGTGAATCTCATGTGATACATAGCTGTGTTGGATGTGTGTTATAAAATAAGATTAACCTTTATAAATAAATATGAGAATTGTCTTATTAAGTCATAATTTGCTGAGCCCACATTTTCATAAAAGCTTACTTTCTTTTAAATGTAGTTTACATAATGGAATAAGAGTTATTGTCCAACAAATTGAAAGCACAAATACTGTGGGTGAAAATACTGAGGTCTTGTTAGAAGTTTCCACTATGTATGATGTAAGAAGCTTAAAGGTTGAAGCCACCAAACACAAGTTCCTCATTCTCTTGAATGTTTGGTCAACCCAAAGCCAATCCCAGTCATACCACCAATGAGAACTGACAAATAATGAATGTGATGATGAAGAAGAAGAAGAAGAGTTTACCTTAGTTTATCCCAGCCTGCAACAATGCACACTCCAGTTTATGTTCCTGTTTTGTGTCAACTTTTTATCCAGATGTTGTACAAAATCACAAGATTGAAGCATATTGAAACTCCGTTTTCCAATTTTTTATTATTATTCTACCTTATTTAATTTGATCAAAACTTAATTAATCAGAACAGCAACTCATGTTAGACTTTTTCTCTTCAGCTGACATTTGTGTAGTTTCTTTTCCGATCAAATATTGATGCATATTTGTATGGTTGTACATACAGCTTATACTTAAATGTACAATGGACATATTGAGAGCGTAATAGAAACATAAACATTTGTATGAATTAAGTACTTTTTGTCACAGCCATGTCATGTCTTGTCACTTTCAGTTTTCTCCTGTGTGATCCTTTGTGTTTCCGTCAGCTGTCACGTCAGCCACTCCCCCTTGTTAGTCTTGTCAGGTGTCCCCCATTATCCCGTGTACATGATAACCCTCATGTTCTCCATGTCTTTGCAGAGCAGAGTACTACCAGCCTCACTCCACCTCCAGAGATCAGCCATCCACTACCGCGAACAACCGTCGAGAGGACGTCACATGAGCCTCCGAAGAGAGAAACAATCCCAGAGAGAGACAATCCCGAACCGAGACAGAGGTCGTAAGGAGTCTTCGCCCCAGAACCTGTCCCACAGAGGTATGACCAGGTGCAGACGTCAGTAATGCTATCCGTCATTGACAGAAGTTTAGTGGATCTTGAGTGCCGGAAGGGAAGGCCTTCCCACAACCTCACAGTGGTACATATATTTGGAGTATTTGTTGGACTGTGTTTTGGACTTTATGAAATTTTAAACCCTCTGATCCCGTCCAGCCCAGAGCCCTCTTTGACCCCGCTGGTCCCATCCAGCCCAGCCCCCAAGCTCTGTGAACTTTGATCAGACCCTGTACTTCGTGAATTTTGCCCAAACCCCGAGCCCCGTGAAATTTGCCCAGACCCCGAGTTTGCCGTTTTCCCACCCAGGCTCCTCTCCCACCTCCTATAATCATCCAACCCTCGGTCCCACCTCTGCCACTGTCCCACTCCCCATCACAGGCTCCCATCAACACCTGGGAGCCGCCATGTGTCGACGGTCCACTGGCATTCCGCCTCCTACCTCTGTGCCCATCACTCCACTTGCGCTTAAAGAAGATTAAATAAAATAGTTCAACACCGTGGTACAACGAAGACGCCCGGGCCCTCAAAAGAGGAGCCATAAAAATGGAGCGGAGCTGAAAAAAAACTAAGCTTGAGCTTTTTCACATTTCATGGAAAGACAGCTCTTTTGCATTCAGAAAGGCCTTAAAATCAGCTAGATCTGCTTACTTTTCTACCCTCTTCGAGAAAACAAATAGAACCCTAGGTATTTATTTGATACAGTGACTAAACTTATAAGATATAAAGCCTCAACCCCAGGTGCTTCAAAACAGCACAGCAGTAATGATTTCATGGACTTCTTTACTTGCAAAATTCATAATATTAGAGAGAAAATAATAACCATGCAACCGTCTACTACAATATCACCAAATACAGTAAATTTTAGTGTACCCGAATAAAAATTCCACTCCTTCATTGCTATTGGGGAGGAAGAATTGTCTAAACTCGTTAAATCATCAAAATCAACAACATGTATGCTTGACCCTATACCAACTAAGCTACTGAAAGAGATGCTTCCAGAAATCATAGATCCTCTTCTTAATATTGTTAATTCATCTTTGTCATTAGGATACGTACCAAAAACCTTTAAACTAGCCATAATTAAACCGCTTATTAAAAAACCACAACTTGATCCTACAGAATTAGTTAATTACAGGCCGATATCAATCTACCTTTTTTGTCAAAAATTCTAGAAAAGGCAATATCTTCACAACTATGTTGCTTTCTAGAAAGAAACAGCATGTACGAGGATTTCCAGTCAGGATTCAGACCATATCATACCATAACCACTGCATTTCATTGCCTTGTACCTGTACTTGTGTAATGACAATAAAGTTGAATCTAATCTAATCTAATCTAATATCATAGTACTGAGACTGCTCTCATTAGAGTTACAAATGATTTGCTCTTATCATCCGATCGTGGTTGTATCTCTCTGTTAGTGTTATTGGACCTTAGTGCTGCATTTGATACAATCGACCACAAAATCCTTCTAAATAGACTTGAAAACTATGTTGGCATTAGTGGAGTTGCATTAGCCTGGTTCGAATCGTAGTTATCTGACCGTTATCAGTTTGTAGCAGTAAATGAGGAGATGTCATATCGATCATGGGTTCAGTATGGAGTTCCTCAAGGTTCAGTACTAGGACCATTGCTTTTCACCTTGTACATGTCACGGCTCTGTCATTCCAGTTTGGTCTTTTCGAGTGTCTGTTGACAGAGCCCTGACACTGCCCCTTTATTGTGCCATGTCATTGTGCAACCCCGCCCACCTTGTTACCTTGTTTTCCTTGAGTGTTGTCAGCTGTTCTCAGCTCGTTACCTTTCCTCATGTGTTCCCTATATATAGCCCTTGTGTTTGCAGTCTGGTGTGGTCATGTTGTCATCCCTGTCTGGTCTGTATTATGGTCCTGGTCCTGATTTGCTTCCTGGTTGGTTTTATGTTATGTTTTTCCCCCTCGTGGATTTTTGCTTTACGTTTATGTTTGTTTACATTTTGTTAATAAATCCTCCTTTACCCCTGCACTTGAGTCCTCCCCGTATTGTGTCGTGACAGTACATGCTTCCTTTGGGTGCAATTATTAGGAAGCATGGCATTAGCTTTCACTGTTACGCTGATGATACTCAGCTCTATATTTCTTCTCATCTTGATGAAACGTACCAATTCACTAAATTAACAGAATGCATAACTGATATAAAAAATTGGATGACTAATAACTTTCTACTGCTTAATTCTGAAAAAACAGAGATTCTAATTATTAAACCAAAAGGTTCCGCAAGTAATAATCTAGACTACCGCCTAACACTCGATGGCTGCTCTGTCAAGTCC
This sequence comes from Rhodeus uyekii, assembly GCA_037043235.1. Classification (NCBI taxonomy): domain Eukaryota; kingdom Metazoa; phylum Chordata; class Actinopteri; order Cypriniformes; family Acheilognathidae; genus Rhodeus; species Rhodeus uyekii. The sequence continues at coordinate 758,314 of JAWRVZ010000218.1, read as the reverse complement.
TCGTCGTCAGTTAGAAACATGGGTGTGCTCTTTGATACCAATCTTTCATTTGAAAGCCACGTCTCTAGCATCTGTAAAACGGCATTCTTCCATCATATTCATAAGAAAGTAAAACAACAAGTAGGTGTTGCCGAAATTACTAATAAAGTGAAATTTTACAGGGGTTTTTCATCAGTTAACAATTAATGATCTGAACTGGTGATACTTAACCGAAATTCTGCTTGGATGATCCTAACACTTGCTAGATAACGTTATAAAGCTAATGAAAGAATTTTTACATCTGTATTTTTCCTATCAAGTCAAAATGAATACTATGAAAAGGTGTATACCACAGGCTTAATTACATATTAATAATTTTAGGGGGCAATGGAATGGGTGGTGGTTTCAGCTTCATCTTTTCAACGATACTGTTTAAGTATTCATCAGTTTTAATCCTTTAATCCGTCTTGATCATCATCAACAAATACCTCCTGATACAGTCTAACTGTTTAAACTGTTTTTTTACATTTAGTTCTTGTATTGCCTTGACTATCCGCGTCAACCCTTTTATCCTCCATTTTAACAGCTGGATAGTGGATACTTCCTACCATCAGAGCTCCAGTCACTATCCTGTCTGCAACTCATCACCGATCTGCGCTGATGCTTTGCTTAACATATGGTTCATTCTCCTGCATTAAAAAGCTGACGTACCTTGCCGCTGAACTCGAAAAGTAATCATCGAGGGGACAATTTCGCACAACAGAAAATAATGTTGTCGTTAATCGGAAAACATGCTAGAAATATTGTTGTTTAAAAAAAGTTTAATTTTAATATAGCAATTCAATAAAACAACAAATCCATTTGCAGTAATTGTGTTCTCTTCTTTTTATTTAGTGTGTATCGACAGGTGCTCGCTCTTGTTGATGAAGCTTCACAATAAAAGTCTTCCCCTAATGCTGTGCACAAGATTATACAATAATGCAGCATGCATGTTTTAATAATAATTATTAGAAATTTGTATTTATTAATAAAAACATTTTTGTTCTTTTAAATTAAAACATTTTTTTCTCTTAATTTTCACTTAATAAACATAAATATTTTTAATCTACAATTAGCAATTACTTTTCAGCATATAGAAAAGAGTTCTCAAGTGAAATTGACTTAAATTAAAAAGTTGGGACAATGTTTTTGGTTTGAGGACTCATATTTAAAATCTGTAACTCATTTGTTTGTTTATTAAAAAGAACTTGGGTTCAGTTGATTATGGTTGACAATGAAAACACGTTGACTTTAATTGATGCTTGCCATGTGATACTTTTAATGAAGGATGGTTTAGAAAGAATTCAAGAAACACAGTTCTTCCTTTTATAGTTTACAGAAAGTCATTAAAATTTTCCAGTTTGTTGGTTGATCCATTTAATATATGCTGAAATCTTAGTATAGACATTAGGACGGTCAGGTGCATTACACTGATTAGGTTTACTAAAAGATGAGACACCAACAGCAGTGTTTCCACAAACCAAAGGACCTCCTGAATCCCCCTGTTAAGAAACACAAATCAACATGTCACTTGTGAAACCAGTTTGTACATTACATAACGTCTGTGAATAATCTTTTGTACATACAATGCAGGATCCTCCACCGCCATGTGCACAGATCATCTGTGAGTCCACGAAATACACTGATCCCCATTTACGCTTACACTCTTCTGGATTTATTGTAGCCGTGTCTGCCTCCATGAGAACATCGCTCCCTGCGCCATTATTCGTCAGTCTTCCCCAACCAGCAACACTGCAGGCAGAACCTGCTCCCACATCTTCTCCATCATTTGGCAATAGTATCGGTCTAACATTATTGTTTAAAATGACTTTTTTCTCCAGCTGCAATTCAAAAATACTATTATTAATAATCAAATTTTAATAAGTTGGTTATTATGCTGTTGTCTTTATGTTAATACAGAAGCTGTAAAATTGAGTTTATTTTGATGTGCCTGGTTTTTATAGTGTTTCCTGCTTTGAATATTTTCAGTTTTTTTGCCCGTTTTTCCCATTGTTTCCCAACACGGAGCAGTAAAGAAATTAAAGAACAGACTCAAATAGGCACTTAGCCATTTACATTACATTAAAGCAAGACAACTAAATAGTAGTTTTATTGTTTTCCTGTGATTAGTGTAAAGCTGCTTTGAAACGATCGGTAAAAAGCGCTATATAAATAAAGCTGACTTGACTTGACAACTAACATTACTACATGTTGTTACCTTCAAAAGCATGATGTCATTCCGCCTAGGCCTAGGTGTGCCTACATGGTTTGGATGAGGGATTTGGGTCGTCACGTTGATGCGATTCAAATCCATGCTGCTTAAGTTATGAGCACCAACCACAACCGTCATTGGAAATCTATTGAAAAAGCATATTTTTAAAGTGCATTTATGTCACATGATACACTGAAGTCAAAAGTAATTGACACTTTGCATACATTCACTAAACAAGCTTACTGTTTCTTGCAGTGTGCAGCAGTCAAGACAAACTCATCCGAAATGAGGAGTCCACCACAGATATTTTGCTCAAACACCTGAATGGAAACCATGTAAGGTCTGGAGTGTGGAGCGGCTTCCCTGCCGTCCACGATACCCACATTCACATGATCTGAGAGAGAGATAGTGCTGTCAGTCAATTTATTCACCACATTCAAATTAAATAATCATGGTAATATGCTGTTACAGAATCAGTCTCACCAGTGGATGTCAGGTGTGGCAGCAGAGTGGCCAGCAGGAGCAGAGAGGTGATGATGGTCATCATGATAATGACTGTCACTGAACTCTAACTGTCTTAACACAGTATAAATACACTTTACATATGGGTGGAGACATTACTCCACATTACTCCACCTCCTTTTAAAAATAATGTATCATAGTATGAGGATTTTTCCTGTAATTCCATGTGGGCTCATACTGAAGATGGTTTATTGGGAAATTATTAGAGAGATAGTAAATAGTAAAAATAGAGATAGTGCTGTTAGTTAGTTATTAAATTATTTACCAGATTGATCAATATTTAGTTCAGTGAGTCTAACAGAAGCAAAATGATGATGATGGTCATAGTGAAGATTATTGGTGAGCTTTCATGACACTTGCTGTGTTAGAATATGCCCAATTCCATACAACGTTGTAAGAAAAAAGCAAAAAGGATGCCAGGGGTCAGAACATAATGACCAGACTAGTTCAAGCTGATGTAGATAGTTCTATGGATAAACACTGTTATTTTACAGGTATTTACTAAATTATTACAGTCAAAAACTTTCAATTAACTGATATTGCTAAGAGTTCTATGGATAAACACTGTTATTTTACAGGTATTTACTAAATGATTACAGTCAAACACCTTCAATAAAACGACAGTGTTAAGAGTTCTACAGATACACACTTATTTTACAGATTTCCTAAATGATTACAGTCAAACAATAAATAGTCAAGACGTGCTCAAGAAAATTAAGTTTTATTTTGGCAGATAAAATAAGTATAAACAGTATAAAAAATAATTAAAATCATCTCAAACTTCCATTTGCAGCATTTGTTTACATATAATTTAATAGTGTTTAAATTATGTAAAACATGTAATCTAAAATCACAATTATTGAATAAATAAAATACAAAATTTAAATTCCTTCAGTAATTAACAATCGTTTATCAAATTCTCAAACTAGGATTATGGTGACAATCTAAACATACTGAATACAAAACTGTAACACTTTACAAAATGAACAGCACTTATACAGCGTTTATTAAAATTATACAGCATTTATTTATTAAATTTATGACTGGAGTAATGATGCTGAAAATTCACCTTTGCTAACAAGAATGAATTACATTTTTAAATATTTTCAAATAGAAAAGTTATTTTAAATTGTAATATTATTTCATATTATTACTGTTAGTATGAGTAATTAAATAAATGCAGCCTTGCAGGTGAGCAGACGAAACTTCTTAAAAACATAAAAACTTTTGAACAGTGTGTGTGTACACTACCGGTCAAATGTTTTAGAACAGTAATATTGTTGTATGTTTTTAAAGATGTCACTTCTGCTCACCAGGGCTGCATTTATGCTATTAAATTATTTTTAAAAAAATAGAAAATAAGCTGTAATATTGCGAAATATTATTAAAATGCATATTAACTGTTTTCTATTTGAATATATTTTAAAATGTAATTTATTCCTGTGATGCAAAGCTGAATTTCCAGCATTACTCCAGCCTTCAGTGTCACATGATCCTTCAGAAATCATTCTGATATGAGGATTTGCTGCTCAAGAAACATTTATGATTATCTATTATCAATGTTGAAAACAGTTCTTTTTATGATTCTTTGATAAATAGAAAGTTCAAAAGAACAGTATTTATCTGAAATAGAAAGCTTTTGTGACATTGTATACCGTTCAAAAGTTTTGGGTTGGTAAGATTTTGTTTTTTTGGGAAAGAAATTCATAAACTTTTTCAGCAAGGATGCATTAAAGTGACACTATAGATATTTATAATGTTGCAAAAGCTTTATATTTCAGATAAATGCTGTTCTTTTGAACTTTTTATTCATTAAATAATCCTGAAAAAAAATGTACACAGCTTGTAACATTATAGTGGGTACTGCTCCTTTAAGGCAGAGCGCTTTTTCACTCTCAAGAGCAGTAATGAGATCGCTCGAACGGTGCGCGAGCAGGGAAGTATCGCATGTATGTGGAGTGAGGTTTTTCACACAGTTTTCATTTATGTTGCTCTTACTATTGTTTTGTTGTTGTTTAGTAACGCGATTGCCAACTGCCCCAGTGTGTGTAGAATGGACAGTTCCTGTTAATAAAGGACCCCTCATGTGGAATATCAGAACTGATATTTGTGTCTTAGTGCTTCACTCTACGTTTAGGCGAGCTATCCGGCCTCTCCTAGAGCATAAACGCGTTACAAGCTGTTTTTAACATTAATAATAATAGTAAATGTTTCTTAAGCAGCATATCAGAATGATTTCTGAAGGATCATGTGACACTAAATACTGGAGTAATAATGCTGAAAATTCAGCTTTCCTAATGTTAGTATATGTCAATACTCACCGCTCCAGAAGATCATGTGGCTGGATTTTTTCTTCCTAAAATGTATTTTCCACCCACACACACATTAGCCATTTACTTACTAACAGGGATTTTCAAAAGAGCTTGTACAAGACTCCGTTCTCAGTTCACTCATTTACAAAGCTCTTATATAGATTTTTTTTTTATCTTAATCCTAGTTTACAATATTAACACATGCTAATAACACACAGTAACGTTAATGTTAGCTAATACATTGAACTATCCCAGCAAACACGTGAATGTGGGGCCCACATGGGTTTTACATGGGCTACAGGGGTACAGAGTGGGCATGGGCTCAAAATGGGCATCTTATCTGGGGCCCACTTGGGTTACCCAGCTAGGACCCACATGGGTCCACCCAGGTGGGCATCTTATCTGGGGCCCACTTGGGTTACCCAGCTAGGACCCACATGGGTTCACCCAGGTGGGCATCTTATCTGGGGCCCACTTGGGTGACCAAGCTAGGACCCATATGGGTGAACCCAGGTGGGCTCCCCATGTGGTTCCCAGGTGGGTATTTAATGGGAAATTTGTGCATGGGCTAAAAATGGGCTACACATGGGACCCTTTTTGTTTTATCAAATACAAACATAATTGCATAAGTGCAAATATAATTAATTCCATAGGTGATTACAATGTGCATATATGCCTTTAAAATTATTTTTGTTGTTGTTGTGACACTTGAATTAATTTTAGCAATCTTAATTTAATCATAATTTAAATCAAAATCAAATAGACAGTACATATATTTGTTGCTTTGACACTTGGACTAACAACCTACTTAAATAAAAATTAAAAAATGTGAACACTCATGCAATTGTACCACATTTTCTGATTTTAAAAAGATCAAGAGCCCACGATTTGAAAAAAATAAATAAAATAATTGTGAGGTCAAAACTATTGCAGGAACTCACGCAGCAATTCCCATCCCCCTGTCGACTATATCGCGAGATCTTAAACAACACTACCATCCCCCACCCGCTGTTACGCGCCACTTTCGTCTATTTTCCGTTGGTGATTTTGCTGTCAACTATACTTAAGGTAAGAACTACAACACTACATAAAAACTGAAAAGTAAAATGTATTAGAAATACCTTGTTTTCACAACATAGTGTTAACCAAAGCATTAGTTTAACTATTGTCTCGTTAGAATGTTGACAATTACAGTTAGACATCTATCCTCAGAAATCGCGCCTCTTTTTGAAAAATGTTCGCCGTTTTTTTGTGGCTCCCCATAACAAAAACGATAGGAGTTACAATATTAGAGTAATATATTTTCTTATAATTTACAAACTGTTATTAAATTGTTTCGAGTTGAGGCTTATATTTGACTACTGTTTTACGATATACCTCAATGGCATTTATAGTGCGCACATCAAACGCCCAAAAAGAATTAACGTTATCGGTATTTTGAATGTAACCTGTTCAATCTGTCTGCTCCCGTTTATTTTTAAGCACAGAATTATACGTTACACAAAACACAGACCGTAGCGCTTTTAGTCCAAAAATTGGGCACATTCATTGAGATATAATGCACTTTCATGTGTTTAATAGGCATTTATTCACTGAACTATAATGCACATTGATTTTCCACTGAATTATGCGATCTCCGCGTTCTGTACATTCGGGACTGGTACACATGAGAGAGAGAGCAGGCCCGTAGCAGCTAGCTCACTCAGTACATGTTTCATGTTTAAAATAAAATTTGTTATCTGAATGACTAATTTGCTGTTTAAAACCCCTCAGTCCTCATGAATGTGTTTATGTATAATTTTATCATGTATAAAAATCTTTAGGAATGTCTAATCTCTAAAATGTTTATTGTCCGTGTATGAAAGGAATCGAGGCTGCTTGAGAGCTGAGTGAGTGAGGACGCATCAGCAAGGCAGTAATGAGTAAAGGATGAAGTTGTGAAATTCTGACTGGCCACAGTTTAAAGTGCGCATATTGGGAAAAGCAGGTAATGTTTTTATTGAGTGTGGAATGGTGATAGTTATAATGATAATTATGTGTCAAATTACACACAAATAAGTGTGACCATTACATAATCCAGTGAGATTTTTGTCAGGTAGGTTTCTTGAAGCATTTTGGAGATTTATGTCAATATTTTATTTGATACCATTGTTTTGTGGAAAACAGTAAAATTGGAGAACTGCTTCTTTGATGCAAGTGGTCAAATATGGAATTTAATCTCTATTATGCTCTTTGTTTATATGCATTTCACAGGCAGCTTGAAAAAAAAAAGCCCTTACGAACCAAATAAACAGAAAAGAAGCAGAAAAGGCAGTGTCAAAGTGGCTCATTGGTGCCAGGGACAGGGGAGGAAACCGGACTGCGAGGGCACATGTTGGAGAGCAAGATGAGTAAGAGATGCAAAAAAATAATAATAATTTATTACTATGTGCACTCTTAAGCCCAATGGATACTTTAGTGTCAAACCTACACCGTAGCTACGCCATAGGCTGTGTAGTTCACGCAGCTACGCTGTTGCCTGACATGCACCTCTCCAAAAATCTGACAGCGTGTTCTACGCTCTGTTGGTTTGCTAGAACCCCTCCCTCCCTCCCTATGTGTTTGTTTTGTGTGTGATTTTTGCACTTTACTATACTTTAATGTTACATCTTCTTCGGCTTTTGCCGTGGTACTGCGGGTCACACATCAACATGCCCGTGGACACTGCAGACTAGCGGTCCGCATGTGTGCTGCATGTGACGTGGACAACGACGCAGAAGTATAAATTATAACCGATGCACAGGCTACGGCTTATGTCTGACGCAGAAGTATAAATCAGCTTTTAGACATTTTGCTGTCACTTAGTTGTTTTTGGTCGCTGTGAATGTAATACTAGACGCTGTGTCTAATACTTATTTTTGACACTTATTTATGCAACTGACCCCAGGTCTTGGGTTATCCACTAATAAACTGATGACCTAAATCAGGTGTGTTTGATTAAAGAGACATGCAAAATGTGGTTTAGAACCACTGATTAACAGCGTGATGTGAGATACGAAAGGCTAATCAATCTGACATGTTTAAACTAAAAATATAAAATTAATTGTATATGTATTATATAACATTTTAGATATTTTAATATAACGAGTGGTAAAATATATTAATTTGTTCTATCTTTTCAAAGGGCCACTGGGAGAGTGAGAACGGAGGACTGAGGAGCCACACTGTTGCTTTGGCTTGTTTTGTCTTGGGAACTCTTCAGTTCAAGAGGTTATTATAACAAATATGTTACTGGAGCATTACTGCACTTTGTGTTTTGTATTTGAGTTTTAAAAAGTTCTTAATAAATGAAAGCATGAGCTACTGGTCTTTCTTCATTGACTTTTCTGGACATTTTACTGTACTTTATTGGGTTAAATGTAATATTTGTAGTTAGGGGTTTACTGTAAAATAAGGTAACCCAAACAAACAAGTATGTTAGCCCATATATATAGCTGTTGTGGCCCACACGAGACCTACATAAAACCTAGCCAGGTCCCATCATTAACCCATTAAACTGCCTCCTATGGGCCCTATATGGTGCCCATCAAAGGCCCATCATAAACCCATGTAAGCAGCCTCCTATGGGCCCCACATGGGATTGCCCAAATGGGCCCTATATGGAGCCCGTCAAGGGCCCATCATAAACCCATGTAAGCAGTCTGCAACCCCTTTGGGCCCCACATGGATGTGTTGGCTGGGATGCAATGTCGTTATCGGGATTAGATTATTACTTAAACACATTACATCACAATGTAGCAGACTATATTTTTTAAATAAAAGCTAAATTATTTAACTTACCTTCTGTAGTTGTCCGGTAACGTTACGCGTTGGTAAAAGTCGTTGGCCATATTGCATTTTTTTCTGGTTTGTTCACCATTAACAATCCGCAACTTAAATTTGCCTAAAATATAAAATTTTGCAGTCCGATGTAAAATAATCAATGTAATAATCCATGCAAAACCGAGCTGAAGTAGTACTGTGCACTGCAGATGGCGAGCTGCAACGCACACAGACAGATACGCGCGCGCGCGCACACTCGCTTTCCAACAAACGGATTCAAATTTGAAAAAAGGCGCGGACATTTGTCATTGGCCAGATTCCTGGATGAAACTCAGCATAACCAATCATGCTCAAAGCAACACAGACATACAATAGCCTAATGTGGCATTTGTAGGCTGTTGCCAGGGGGGGTGCCAGGGGGCGATGCCAGGGGGGGGCGCGCGTGACCGTGGGGAACATGCTTTTTTTGTCAGGGAGTAGGTTTTCTTGCACTGAACAAGAGCAGCAGATATGAAGTTCAGATAACAAACCCTTCACCCGTTGATGTGTACGATCACACTGATGTTCATGTCACGTGATCAATCGCTAAATTCACACGTGTTTTCACGCGCTATCTGGCAATGATCCAAAAAAGACGCGCTCAGAGAACTTGATCATTATAAAGGTTTTTAAGCGACAAACATTCACTTCCACATATCTGAGAATCTGAATATCAGGTAGTTGATGAGAGAGCCAACAAGTTGGTGACTATTTTGAATAAAAAAGATAAAACTAAATAAATGTGAAACATCTATCAAACAGCGCTCTTTGTGACTGCGGTCTGTCACGTGACAAGCATAACGCGTTGCCATGGAAACAATAAAGCGAAAGTTCCAAAATAAGGGGAGGGGGGGCGCACGAAATGTTTACTTCTTCCTAGGGGGGGCGCGACAGAAAATAATTGAGAAGCACTGTATTAAATAATTGTTTAAATTGAGTTTTTATTGCACATATATATGTGTATATATTGAGTATATATTATATATAGTTTTTTTTATTGCAGTGCATGATATATATGGTAATACAATGGTAATATATATGGCAATCATGCACTGCAATAAAACTTTATTGTATTATACAATTATAAATTGTATTATTGTATTTTATTTATTATAAATTATAAAATTGATTTACCTGACATTTCCTTTAGAAATACTCTGCCTAATAATGTCAACTCTCATTTTCACTTTTACTGTGTGCCACTGTTACACAACCTGTTGGTTTAGGTTTACAGTTTTTCTCAACTGCTAAGACACTAAACCCCATTGTCTGAACCAAATTCTGAGTTGCCTGAACACACTGATTGAATCAATCACTCTTTTGGCAAAACCATGAGCACTTTTCACCTGTTTAGACACAACTTCCCAACACATTTTCATTGTGATGCACCCGTGCTGCATAATGCTGAGCACAGGTGACAAAAGTCAGACACAATTAAAGCACAGGTGTCACCACTTGAACACAACAACTCAAAACTGATCACACTTGTGTCTAATGATGTGAGGGAACATATGCAGTGAGCCAGTTCAGAGAGCACTGGTTTGTGAGGCCCTACAATGGATTTATATCTGAGAGGAAGAGTTTGCGTGAGAGGTGGTCGAGGTGGTCAAGGTAGTCAAGGTGGTCAGTGTGGTCAGCAAAGACAAAGAACAGTACTATCTCATGAAATCAGAGCTACTGTGATTGACCATGTTCTTGTCCATGGTATGAGTATGAGGGAGGCTGGACAAAGGGTACAACCTAACATCAGTAGATTCACTGTGTCCACCATAATCCAAAGATTTAGAGAAGAGAACAGGTAATTACCTTCTTTTTTACATTACTGTATAGTACAGTATGTAAATATTGACAGCAATTACTGGATGACATACTATATGCTGTACCACAGTATACTGTAAGTAAATGCATGTTTCAGTACATCACTGTACCAGTGTACTGTAGTATTGTAATGGAGGGTTGTCTAACTGTTTGTGGGTCTAGTATTCATGCAGATTTCTTTATTGTAACTCCATGTTCTTTTTTTGTAGAATTGAAAGACTGCCACATGGGGGTGGGAGGACAAGTATGTTCTCCCCACACCAAGAGACCCTAATTGTTGATATGGTCCGTGAGAACAATGCCATTAAACTGAGGGAAATTCAGCAGAAGATCATTGAGGACCATGTAAATTTTGAAGGTATCAACAGTGTCAGCCTCTCTACTGTCGATCGTGTCCTCAAGCGCAACAGACTGCGCATGAAACAGCTATACAGAGTGCCCTTTGATCGCAACTCAGACAGAGTCAAAGAGAAAAGATTCCAGTATGTACAGGTTGGTATACATCCAGACACATTACCTAAATGTTGATTACTCCAAGTAATGATTTATTGTAGTGGCCTAAATCACTTTCCGTATCACTTACAAAACTATATCTATTTCTTCAGAGGGTTTTCCAACTGGATGCAATGGAAAGACCCCATGAATACATTTACATGGATGAAGCTGGGTTTAATCTCACCAAAAGGAGAAGGAGAGGCCGTAATGTGATTGGCCATCGGGCCATAGTTGGTGTTCCTGGGCAGCGTGGTGGCAATGTCACATTATGTGCTGCCATCAGCAATCATGGAGTAGTCCACCATCTTGCCAAACTGGGGCCCTACAACACTCACCAGCTCCTCATTTTCCTCACTCACATGCGAGATGCTCTGTTAGGGCAGCAGGATCAGCATCCCATCTATGTTGTTGTTTGGGACAATGTGAGTTTTCACAGAGCTCTCCAGGTTAGAGAGTGGTTCAATATGAACCCAGGTTTTATCAATCTTTGCCTTCCACCATACTCTCCTTTCCTAAACCCCATTGAGGAATTCTTCTCCTCATGGCGGTGGAAAGTATATGACCGTCAACCTTACACCAGGGTAAATCTCCTGCAAGCCATGGAACTTGCCTGTGGTGACATGGGTGTGGAGGCATGCCAAGCCTGGATACGGCATGCCAGGGGTTTTTTCCCCCGTTGCCTGGCCAGACAAAATGTGGCCTGTGACGTGGATGAAGTTTTGTGGCCTGACCCAGTACGGAGACATGATGCTGTGGCTGAGTAATGCACTTATTTGTAAATTTATGTACTTTATTTTTTACAAATAAAGAGATTTGTTTGTTTTTGCAAGTACTACATGTAAATGCACAAGATTTCCTTTTTTGTCTTTTTGTACAAAGTGGTAAATGCACTTTATTTATTTTTTTGCAACATGTATTAGCCTACAGTGAACAATAAACATTTATTTCTGCAGCTTCATGTCCTGAGCATTGTGTTTTCTTTTTTTCTACGTAGTGTTTAGTGGCTGTTCCGTAGTGTTTTTAATTTTGATTGACTCGAGGCACGATTTGACAACAGAGTTCAGTTCTGAGCACAGATTGAACTGTTTTGAGATGAAAGTTTGGTTTTGCAAGAGGAGTCTGAGGTTTTGTGAATGTAGCTTGAAAATAGGGTTTTGTGTTCACAGTTTAGAGAAAAGGAGAGCAGCTTTCAAGAAATGTGTCTTAGCAATCGAGAAAAACTGTAATCTTCTGTTCAAAGCAACACTTGTTTGCTAACATTGCATAATCAGGCATAATATTATGACCTTCCTAATATTGTGTTGGTCCCCCTTTTGCTGGTAAAAAAAAGCCCTGACCCCCAATATGTTAGCAACAGATCCTTTAAGTCTTGTAAGCAATGCACACGCACCTGGCCACCATGATGCAAAAGAAAATATGATTCATCGGAATCTGTGCTCCGTGGTCCAGTTCTGATGCTCACGTGCCCACTGTTGGCACTTTTGGAGGTGAACAGGAGTCCGCATGGACACCCTGACTGGTCAGTGGCTATGCCGCCCCATATGCAACAAACTGAGAAGCTCTGTGTATTCTGACCCCTTTCTATCAGAACCAGCATTAACTTCTTGAGCAGTTTGAGCTCCAGTAGCTCATCTGTTAATCCTTACGCTTGCCCATTTTTCCTGCTTCTAACACATCAACTTTGAGCACAAAAACAGCTTGGGCTTTTGCATGGCTTTTTGTTTGTGGACTTCTCGTCTGCATTTGATCTTTTGCAGCCTTGTTATTTTAGGACAAAAACTTCAGTTTCATTTTAATCATGGTATAGTCTCATGAGACAGACTTTTTAGACAGACTTTGAGTGGTTGCCCCTGTGGCAGCGTTTTAGGACAATTTGATGTTCAACAAATCATTATAAACTTACTTTTGTGGCTGAGGCAATTCATTTATGTAACAAATGTGTCTTATTATTATTATTATTATTTTATTTTAGCCGTATATTAAAGATACTTAAATGTCTTGATTGAACTAAGGGCTAATCCTAGCTTAGTCTTAACCCTGTCTGTGAGACCAGGCCTGGGTTTGGGGTTAAGGTTATTAAGCACCACAATGCTGTAAATATGAGTGGTAAACTTGTAAGTCCTGATCTTTATGAGTAGAAGATGTGTCAGTTAGAAACATGTCAGAATACCACAATATTTAAAGGTATTTGGCATTGACATTGTCAGGCTTTTAGGGTTAGGGTTAGGTAAGCTAATGCATACAACTTAGCGTTAATCAAATGTATATGTGATATGTGTAAATAATTGAGTTTGATTTATTTTTATGTGATTGTTTTTTGTTGTTTGTTCGTTGTTCTTTGATATGAATATTGGTTGTAAATATATTGTGTTCTAGAATAGGTTATTCATTTCAAGTTCATAATTTTGTGATTGGTTGTACGTGTGACGTGCACGTCGCTGCGTGGCGGGATGAAGGGAGTTCTCGCGAGAGACTTCATTCACGTTATAAAGTTAAGTGAAAGAACATCTTGGGTGACCGAGTGTGATTTATAATCAACATATATCACTCCCTTACAGGTATGCACGGTTGGAAAGACAGGTTTGAGTGTCATGAGTGTTTTGTCTAGCATATTCGAGTGTTGTTCGGGTTAAGTGTTTTCAGTATCAACGTGTTCAGTGTCACGGTGTTAGCTCAAATGTACCGCGATAGCGCGCGCTGACAATGTCGCAACACACAGGAAGTGTTTGTTGTATGTGTTTTAATGCTTTCGTTACTCGTTGTTTCTGTTAAGTGTAAAGCTATGTACTTGTTGTATATCATTTGTGTATGTGTCTGTTTCTGTTGTATTCACGTTATAAAGTTAAGTGAATGAACATCGCGGGTGTGATTTATAATCAACATATATCACTCCCTTACAGGAGTATAACATATATAAACAATAAAGTTTACTGTGGCTTCTTAAGAACACGTCTGATGCACATTCTTGGATCTTCATTTTCTTGAAGTAGGCTAGAGTTATTCATATACAGAAAAACATGGTATAAATAAAACTATGTATTAATTTACATATATTGTTCGTAATTTTACATGGATTTGTATTTATTGAATGAAAACAGAAAAGATAATAATAAGGTAATTTTCCTGTATTAAAACTGAAAATTACTGTAATTTGTCATTAATGATATAATCATTAGAATAAGTCAAGTTGTTAAATTTACTGATATTTATTGTAATTTTACATGAATTTGTACGTAATGTATAAAAATAGAAAAATACTGTATAAATAATACAGTAAGTTTCTGTATAAAAAAAATAAGAATTACTGTAATTTGTCATTAATGATATAATCCTTAAAATAACAGTCAAGTTGTTAAATTTACTGATATTTATTGTAATTTTACATGAATTTGTACGTAATGTATAAAAATAGAAAAATACTGTATAAATAATACAGTAATTTTCTGTATAAAAAATAAGAATTACTGTAATTGGTCATTAATGATATAATCCTTAAAATAACAGTCAACTTGTTAATTTACTGATATTTATTGTAATTTTACATAGTTTTAAACATAATTTAGATTTACAAAAAAATACTGTAAAAAATTAGAGTTATTTTCTGTAAAATTAGGATTTTTTTTTACAGTGCACAACAGTAGCGGATTCTCAGCTTCAGACACATATGAGCCGCCACTCTCTGTCCGCTTCGCCTTTCCTGGTGGATTTAGCTGGTCTCTTCACGCCAATTACTGCAAAAAGACAGGGGATTGTCAGTTTAAACTTGAAAAGCAGTATGCTCCTGTCTCTCTCTCTCTCTCTCTCTCTCTCACTGCAGACATTGCTGAACCATGCCCACCTTGCCATATACCTGTATTTTATAAAACTATTTATGCATTGCATAATACAAATGTAAGTACAATGGAAGTACATTTTTTGAGAATTTTTTGAGGTTTTAAAAGATGAAATGTGAAGCTTGTCATTTTAATTCTGTTAAAACCTTTGTATGATTTGAGCTGTGAAGTGGTTTAATACTAAAATTCTTCTTTTTTGCAATTGCTCTACTGTTTAGACCGATGATCAGATATAACACCATTGTCATAAAAATGGTCATAACTTTACAAAGAAAATGTCAGTAAGGGATTTTTTTCACATTAAAATTGTTAACATATTGTTTATCTCATTTGGTTAGACTACTGAAACAGGAAGTATTTTAACATTTAGGAATTGAGTGGCTTACTGTATTTCTATTATTTTTTGTGCTAAAAAAATAATAATGATAATACCAATCTTTCTTTTAAAAGCCTGTAAATCCGCATTCTTCCATCTTAAAATATATATCTAAATTATGACATCCTCTCAATGACAAATGCTGAAAATGTTGTACATGTGTTCATGAGCTCAAGGCTAGATTATTGTAATGCTCTACTGGGTGGTTGCCCTGCAGGTTTAATAAACAAACTCCATCTGGTCCACAACACAGCAGCTCAACTTCTTACTAGAGCCAGGAAGTAAGAGTATATTAGCCCGATTCTGCTAACACTGAAATGGCTCCCTATTAAAACCTCCACGATATATACATTTTAAAGTCTTTCTAATCACGTACAAAACACTAAATGGTTTAGCTCCCCAATACTTCACTGAGCTCTTAACATATTATAGTCCTTCACATCTATTGCAATTCTAAAATTTTGGCCAGTGGAAAATCAACTACATGCAATCAATCCTTTTCCTATTTAGCACCTAAACTCTTGAACAGTTCTCAGAATCATGCTTTAAAATCATGCTTTCACATGCTTTAAAATTCTGTCTCAATCAAAGATGGTTTGTGTTGCAAAAGCAGTTTCACAATGTTCAATATGGATGTGGTAAAACTTCACAATATGCTGCTAGAACCACATTTATCAACACAATTGTCCTCTGTCAAGAACAGCAGCGACTCTCATGTGATACATTAATCAATATTCTATTTCGTTAGATTATGAAGAACGAGTCCCAAATAGCTGTGTTGGACATTTGTTATAAAATAAGATTCATCTTTTTAAATAAATATGATGATTGTTTTATCAAGACATAATTTGCTGATCCCACGCTTTCATAAAAGCTTACTTTCATTTAAATGTCCTTGACATAATGGAATGAGAGTAATTGTTCATCACTTTGAAAGCAAAAATACTGTAAATGAAAATACTTAGGTCTTGTTAGAAGTTTCCAGTATGTATGATGTAAAAAGTTTGCAGGTTCACAAGTTCCTCATTCTCTTGAATGTTTGGTCAACCCAAAGCCAATCCCAGTCATACCACCAATGAGAACTGACAAATAATGTATATGAAGAAGAAGAGGAGTATACCTTAGTTTACCCCAGACTGCAACACTGCACACAAACCACCAGGAAAGGCGAAGCGGACAGAGAGTGGCGGTTCCTGTAGTGGCAACATTACATTTTTTGACCTTTTCTACACAATGGTAAGCTCTGTTAAGTCAACAAATAGACACCATCTTAAATCCACACAGATGATTATGATTATTTTGGCTGATCAATAACTTTAGGGGGCAATGGAATGGGTGGTGGTTTCAGCTTCATCTTTTCAGCAATTCTGTTTAAGTATTCATCAGTTTTAATGCTGAAAATGAAGATATGTTGCAACACAATGACTTAGTTCAGTTTTGTATATTCATGGGTATGCATAAACAAAAAGAAAAGATGTTGAGCAATTTAATGCATGTATAGAAATACAAGAACTAAAAGGCACAGATAACATAAGAAAGGTTTGGACTGGCAAGGACTGAGTACTGTGTTTTAAGCTTGCTGCAGTTCTTCCATTATAAAATGGATTATGCTGATATAATCCACAAATACATTGCATGTGTTTTTTCATCATAAACAAATACCTCCTTATTCAGCATAACTGTTTAAAGTGGTAAGCTTAAATGCCAGTCCAATTTTTATCTTTGTTTTTTACATTTAGTACTTGTGTTGCCTTGACTATCTGTGTCAACCCTTTTATCCTCCATTTTAACAGCTGGATAGTGAATATTTCCTACCATCAGAGCTCCAGTCACTATCCTGTCTCCATGTCCTCCTGTCTGCAACTCATAACCAATTTGTGCTGATGCTTTGCAGAACATATGGTTCATTCTCCTGCATTTAAACTCCAAAAGTAATCATCAAGGGCACAACATTAAATGATGTTGTCGTTAATCGGAAAACATGCTAGAAATATGTTTGTTTAAAAAAAGTTTAATTTTAATATAGCAATTCAATAAAACATAACAAATCCATTTGCACTAATTGTGCTCTTTTCTTTTTATTCAGTGTGTGTCGACAGGTGCTCGCTCTTGTTGACGAAGCTTCACAATAAAAGTCTTCCCCTAATGCTGTGCACAAGATTATACAATAATGCAGCATACATGTTTTAATAGTAATAATAATTAATTTTAATGTATATACTAGTGTACAGTAGGCACATTTTTGTTATTTTTAATTAAAATATATTGTCTCTTAATTTCCCTTAAGAAACATAAATTGTTTTAATCTACAATTAGCATTTGCTTTTCAGCATGTGGAAGAGAGTTCTCAAGTGAAATTGAAATGAATTAAAAAGTTGGGACAATGTTTTCAGTTTGAGGATTCATATTTATATGTTTATAAAATAATAACTTGGGTTCGGTTGATTATGGTTGACAATGAAAACACTTTGACTATAATTGATGCTTGCCATGTGATACTTTTAATGAAAGAAAAAGGAAGAATTCAAGAAAAACAGTTCTTCCTTCTTTAGTTTACATGAAGTTGCATAAACTTTCCAGTTTGTTGGTTGATCCATTTAATATACGCAGAAATCTTAGTATAGACATTAGGACGGTCAGGTGCATTACATTGACCAGGTTTAACAAAAGATGCGACACCGACAGCAGTGTTTCCACAAACCAAAGGACCTCCTGAATCCCCCTGTTAAGAATCATAAATCAACACGTCACTTGTGAAACTAATTTGTACGTTACATGATGTCTGTGAATAATTTTTTGTACATACCGTGCAGGATCCACCAACACCATGTGCACAGATCATCTGTGAGTCCACGAAAGTCACTGGTCCCAATTTACACGTACACAGTTCTGGATCTATTGCGGTCATGTTTGCCTCCATAAGAATATTGGTCCTTTCGCCATTCATCCTCAGTCTTCCCCAACCAGCAACACTACAGGCAGAATCTGCTCCAACTTCTTCTCCATCATTTGGCAATAGTATTGGTCTGACATTATTGTTAAATATGACTTTACTCTCGAGCTGTAATTCAAGAATACAACTATTTTTAATAAACAGTCTTTAATAAGTCGGTTATACTGTTGTTTTATATGTTTATACAGAAGCTGTGAAGTTTAATTTATTTTATGTCCCTGTTCATTGTAGTGTTTCCTGCTTTGAATAACAATACATTCTCAGGTTTTCTATCCATTTTCCCCATATTTTTCCCAACATGGAGTAAATAAATATAGGAAACAGACTCAAATAAGCACTTGGTCATTTACATTACATTAAAAAAAGAATATTATACAGTAGTTTTGCTACTATTTTCAGACCAGATATTATTTTGGACAACTAACATTGCTACATGTTGTTACCTTCAAAAGCATGATGTCATTCCGCCTAGGGTCAGGTTTGCCTACATGGTTTGGATGAGGGATTTGGGTCGTCACGTTGATGCGATTCAAATCCACGCTGCTTATGTTATGAGCACCAACCACAACCGTCATTGGAAATCTGTTGAAAAAGCATATTGTTAAAGTGCATTTATGTCACATGATAGATTGGAGTCAAACGTAATTGACACATTGCATATATTCACTAAACAAGCTTACTCTTTTTTGCAGTGTGCAGCAGTCAAGACAAACTCATCAGAAATGAGGAGTCCACCACAGATATGTTGCTCAAACACCTGAAGGGAAACCATGTAAGGTCTGGAGTGTGGAACGGCTTCTCTGCCGTCCACAATACCCACATTCACATGATCTGAGAGAGAGATATTGCTGTCAGTCAATTTATTCAGCACATACCAATTAAATAATCATGGTAATATGCTGTTACAGAATCAGTCTCACCAGTGGATGTCAGGTGTGGCAGCAGAGTGGCCAGCAGGAGCAGAGAGGTGATGATGGTCATCATGATAATGACTGTCACTGAACTCTAACTGTCTTAACACGTTATAAATACAGTTTAAATATGGGTGGAGACATTAAGCTCCACATTACTCCACCTCCTTTTAGAAACAGTATATTGTAGGATAAGCAATATGAGCAAAACATTGTTCTTTTTGATCCATGCGGGCACACACTGTAGAGGGATTGAAATTATCAGGTCATCCCTTTTGGGTATGAGGGTGTTACCAAGTTGGCCATCATGTGAATAAATGTGAAATTACTTTTGTGTCCCCCTTGGAATGTTGTACGAATATATTATTGTGACCGTGAGGAAAATTTTACCTTTTGTATGTGCAGCAGTCAAGACAATCTAATCAGATATGAGGAATCCACGGCAGAAATTTTGACAGTTCTTCTGAAGAGAAAACATTTATGGTCTTGTTTGGGGTTTGGCTTCCACAATTCACATCGGTTTACCATGATTTAGACAAAAGAAGATTGAAAAACTTTGCCTGGTTTGATGAGTCTCAATATATTCTGCAACATTCAGATGTCATAGGATCAGAATTTGGTGCAAACATAATGAAAGCACGGACCCATCCTGGCTTAAATCAACAGTTCACAGCTGCTCATACCTGTAATTTATAAAACGCATTATGTATGTTATGAATATGAGCTGGTTTCTCTCCAGCAAAACCGCTTGGACTATGTTGCTGAGTTCATTGGATTCTCTCACCAAGTGAGTTGGAGCGTTTTTACATTTGAGTGGGATTTGGATGCTAGGGTTATTTGGGCAGTGAGGTGCCAGGAACCCTCCCTCATTGACCTCATTGGCTATATCAACCTGGTGTTATGGCTAAACGGGGTAGAATTCGAGGTGGAGGAAGTGAACGAATCCACGCTCCCGAGCGCCACGACGAATCCATGTTCCCGAGCCCGGCAACTGAACCAGCTGTCCCGAACTCCGCGACCCTGCAAGTCACCCCAGCCATGGCCAAGAGGGCGGTGAATTGCACGGGTCTGTCACCCCAGAGCCCGAAATGAACCGCCAGTCAGCTCCAATCACCCCAGCCATGGCCCAAAGAACAAAAAAGCCTGCAACGACCCGTCAACCTGCGTCTGAGGTACCGCTTCCCACCCTTTATCATCTCTGTCCCTGTCTTTGTCTGTCAGTCATCCAGCCCTGCCTCTGCTGGAGATCGACAGTCCTGCTGCCTCCAGCCTGATCAGCAGCTGGGGATTCCTTGGCTCCGCCTCCAGCCTCAGACCCCTTCTCTCAACCTCGGCCTGTCGACCTGTCGGCTTCACCCTGGCTCCTCCCGTCCTCGGCTTCAAACGTGACCCTCGACCTGGTGGCTCCACCGGGTTCCCTCATCCCAACGGTTCCTCCTCGGTCAATCATCACTTCACTTTCACAACGGACTTACGGCACTTCTGCTACACTCTGTACCTCCACCCCTTCAGTTGCAGTGGGCTCTTCCATCCCTGCGTCATCACCTCGGTCCTCACTCACACCGGCTCTGCCCCAGTCCTCGGGCACACTGGCTCAACCTCGGGAAGTCGTCACCATGCCTACGCCTCGTTCTCCGGAACCAGCGGCATCGATCGGGTCCATTGGCTCGTCGGCTACGCCCTGGGACATGCCAGACCTCCCAGACCCGCCGGCCTTGTCTGAACCAGTCTGGTCCGTTCCCCTGGCATCACCCTGGAACTTTGTACTTTGGGCGCCGCCATATTGGTGCGCGGCGCCATTTGCTTCCTCACGCCAGGAGGCGCTCGTAGGGGGGGCTCTGTTATGAATATGAGCTCTGCGCTCCCCTCCCTGGTGTGGCTGATTGTTCCAGACGGACCGTTTTTGACTGCTGCACTGCTGTTTCCTGTCTGCTCGAGTGGATTGCGTTTACGTTTGTACTGTCATATAAACTTGTTTTTTGTTTTAGATCTTAAACTCGATGTTCGTTTGTATTGCTAAATACAATATTATATTATTTAATATATTGTAATCGTTAGCTTTAATCTAAGTCGCTAAACGCGTTAGCATTGTGCTATCTTACTGTCCGTGCATACAGCGTTTTTCTCGCTCGCGCCTTTTTTCCCGACTTCATCAAACAACTGGTCAACAAGTTGGATCAACACACGCGGTGAGTCATGTCATCTTCTCTCAAAATTGTCACTTGCACTGCCTGCTTCATGCATAGTCTTTCTGTCTCTGTCAGCTGTGAAGGCTTCACATGTCATAAATGTAGGGACATAGTTAGGCTGACAGAGAAGGTTTCAGAATTAGAGACACGCATCCAAACTTTAATCGAGGATAGTAAGAATGCAAGGGCTTTAGATACTACTTTGGATGGGACTAGCTTAGCAAACCCTGTACATTGTTCGGTTCCGGCTGTAGAGCCCGTGCAGCAGGGTAACTGGGTGACTGTGAGACGGCATAATCGCGGGTAAAAAAAAACACTGTTCCATTCCGATCAGAACATCAAACAGGTTCTCCCCACTCAGTGACGCACCCACTGAGAAACCTGTTGAAAGTGCCCTAGTGATTGGCGATTCTATTACTCGGAATGTGAAAATAGAGACTCCAGCCACCATAGTCACATGTTTGCCGGGAGCCAGAGCGCCTGACGTCAAAGCAAATTTAAAAGTGCTGGCTAAGGCTAATCGTAAATATTCTAAGATTGTTATTCACGTCGGCGCTAATGATGTCCGACTTCGTCAGTCGGAGATCACTAAAAGTAATATTAAAGAGGTGTGTGAACTCGCAAGTACGATGTCAGGCACCGTAATTTGCTCTGGCCCTCTTCCTATGTGCAGGAGTGATGAGATGCTTAGCAGATTATCCTCACTCAATGGCTGGATGTCTAAGTGGTGCCCGCGGAATAACATAGGGTTTATAGACAATTGGAAAATTTTTGGGGCCTGACCTGTTGAAAAGAGATGGTATTAATTCCTTCTGGGAGGGTGCCGCTCTTCTCTCTAATAATTTGGCATATAGTCTTAGAGCTAAACCTTGACTAACTGGGGTCCAGGTCAGGAAGCAGACAAACTGGCTAAACCGACCGTCTGCTAGCTGTCTCACGTCACAGAGGTCAGATAAATTCCAACACGTAGAGACTCTTTCACCTAGATATCATCCTATAGAGATTGTGTCTGTTCCCCGAATTAGCAAATACAAAAATCTCTCAAAATCGTTTAAGAGTAAAAATTTAATTGATTTACAAACAGCTAAGAACGGATATAACACAAATGAACAAATGATAAAGCTTGGGTTACTGAATATACGATCCCTTTCCTCAAAAGCACTTATTGTAAATGATATGATTACAGATCATAAACTAGATGTGCTGTGTTTGACAGAAACTTGGCTAAAACCAGACGATTATATTACTTTAAATGAGTCCACCCCTCAAGATTACTGTTATAAACATGAGCCTCGTCTGAAAGGTAAAGGAGGAGGTGTTGCTGTAATTTATAGTAACACGATCAGTACTGCTCAAAGGTCTAATTTGAAATATAATTCTTTTGAAGTGATGGTCCTCAATGTAAAATTATCTAGTGCAAGTAATAATTCCTGTTTAACTTTTGTGCTGGCTATTTTATACAGGCCACCAGGGCACCATACAGACTTTATCAAAGAATTTGCTGATTTTCTCTCAGGATTAGTAATGTCTGCAGATAAAGTCATAATCGTCGGTGATTTTAACATCCATGTAGATAATGAAAAAGACGCATTGGGAGTGGCATTTAGAGACATTTTAAACTCTATTGGAGTTACACAACATGTATCAGGACCCACTCATTCTCGTAATCATACTTTAGATCTAATATTGTCATATGGGATCAATGTTGATACTGTTCAAATTCTGCAGCAGAGCGATGACATCTCAGATCATTACTTAGATTACCTTTAGCCAAAGTCGAAAAACTAACTCACTGTTATAAATATAGTAGAACTATCACTCCTAACACAAAAGATAGCTTTATAAATAATCTTCCCGATCAGTTTCATCTACTTAACATCCCAGATAGCCTAGAAGAACTTGATGTTGCAACAGAAACTATAAACTCTCTCTTTTCCAGCACTTTAGACACTGTTGCTCCGTTACACTTAAAGAAGATTAAAGAAAATAGTCCAACACCGTGGTACAACGAGCACACCCGGGCCCTCAAGAGAGCAGCCAGAAAAATGGAGCGGAGCTGGAAAAAAACTAAGCTAGAGGTTTTTCGCATTTCATGGAAAGACAGCTCTATTGCATTCAGAAAGGCCTTAAGATCAGCTAGATCTACTTACTTTTCTATCCTCTTAGAAGAAAACAAATACAACCCTAGGTATTTATTTGATACAGTGACTAAATTAACAAGATATAAAGCCTCAACCCCAGATGCTTTAAATCAGCACAGCATTAATGACTTCATGGACTTCTTTACTTGCAAAATTAATAATATTAGAGAGAAAATAATAAACATGCAACAGTCTACTACAATATTCCAAAATACAGTACATTTTAGTGTCCCTGAAGAAAAATTCCAATCCTTCATTGCTATTGGGGAGGAAGAATTGTCTAAACTCGTTAAATCATCAAAATCAACAACATGTATGCTAGACCCAATACCGACTAAGCTACTGAAAGAGATGCTTCCAGAAATCATAGATCCTATTCTTAATATAATTAATTCTTCTTTTTCATTAGGATACGTACCAAAAACCTTTAAGCTGGCTGTAATTAAACCGCTTATTAAAAAACCACAACTTGATCCTACAGAATTAGTTAATTACAGGCCGATATCGAATCTACCTTTCTTGTCAAAGATTCTAGAAAAGGCAATATCTTTACAACTATGTTCCTTTCTAGAAAGAAACAGCATCTATGAGGATTTCCAGTCAGGATTTAGACCATATCATAGTACTGAGACTGCTCTCATTACAGTTACAAATGATTTGCTCTTATCATCCGATCGTGGTTGTATCTCTCTGTTAGTGTTACTGGACCTTAGTGCTGCATTTGATACAATTGACTACAAAATCCTTCTAAATAGACTTGAAAATTATGTTGGCATTAGTGGAGTTGCATTAGCCTGGTTCAAGTCATAATTATCTGAGCATTATCAGTTTGTAGCAGTAAATGAGGAGATGTCATATCGGTCACGGGTTCAGTATGGAGTTCCTCAAGGTTCAGTACTAGGACCATTGCTTTTCACCCTGTACATGCTTCCTTTGGGTGCAGTTATTAGGAAGCATGGCATTAGCTTTCATTGTTACGCTGATGATACTCAGCTCTATATTTCTTCTCATCCTGATGAAACGAACAAATTCACTAAATTAACAGAATGCATAACCGATATAAAAAATTGGATGACTAATAACTTTCTACTGCTAAATTCTGAAAAAACAGAGATTCTAATTATTAGACCAAAAAGTTCAGCACATAATAATCTAGACTACTGCCTAACACTCGATGGCTGCTCTGTCAAGTCTTCGTCGTCAGTTAGAAACCTGGGTGTGCTCTTTGATACCAATCTTTCATTTGAAAGCCATGTTTCTAGCATCTGTAAAACGGCGTTCTTCCATCTTAAAAATATATCTAAATTGCGACATATGCTATCTAAGACAAATGCCGAAAGGTTAGTTCATGCGTTCATGAGTTCAAGGCTAGATTATTGTAATGCTTTACTAGGTGGTTGCCCTGCACGCTTAATAATCAAATTCCAGCTGGTCCAAAATGCAGCAGCTCGAGTTCTTACTAGAACCAGGAAGTATGAGCATATTAGCCCAGTTCTGTCAAACCTGCACTGGCTTCCTATTAAACACCGAATACATTTTAAAATCTTGCTAATTACTTACAAAGCATTAAATGGTTTAGCTCCACAGTACTTGAGCGATCTCTTAACACATTATAGTCCTTCACGTCTATTGCGATCCCAAAATACTGACCAGCTTATAATACCTAGAATATCAAAGTCAACTGCTGGCGGGCGATCCTTTTCCTATTTAGCTCCTAAACTCTGGAACAGTCTTCCTATTACAGTTCGGGAAGCAGACACACTCTGTCAGTTTAAATGTAGACTAAAAACACATCTTTTCAACCTGGCATACACATAACACCTTATACATACATTTTTTATCCAAATCATGTAAAATGATTGTTAGGCTGCATAATTTAGATAAGCCGGAACCGGGAACATTCCCATAACACCTGATGTACTCGATACATCAGAAGAAGAATGGGATCTACGCTGATATTGGTCTCTGTTTATTCCGAGGTTACCGTGGGCAGCTGGATCCGGGCCGTATCCAGATCAGATGAAGGACCTGGACACGAGCACAGCACTGCCCTGGGGTGTCTGCGGAGACCGTGACTCTACTGGACCCTCCCCTGTGACGATCATGAACCCATCTCTAACCGGACCAAATTGGACTTCATATTGGACTTGAATTGTTGTATAATAATCATGCACGGTTTGGCTGTTGGCCAGAGGAGAACTGGTCCCCCAACTGAGCCTGGTTTCTCCCAAGGTTTTTTCTCCATTCTATTCTTCATTCGTTACGTCACCTGCCGGAGTTTTGATTCCTTGCCGCTGTCGCCTATTTCTTGCTCAGTTGGGGAAACTTAACACTTAAAATGCATCAATTGTATTGATTCGCCTGCTCTTTTGGGGCTTCTTTTCAGCCAAACAAACTTTGTTTATATTGTTTTTCCTGTAAAGCTGCTTTGAAACAATCTACATTGTAAAAAGCGCTATATAAATAAAGGTGACTTGACTTGACTTGACTCCCTGGCCACCAGAGGGAGCTCACACATATACTGACACTACACTACACACTACATTTCCCAGAAACCCACACATTGGACTGATTGCATACACCAGCTAGACACTATTATGACTGTTTGTCACACCAGCTGTTAACCATCACCTGGACTATAAAAGACTCCATTACCCATGCAGACATTCTGAGCGTTTATGTCCCTGTCTGTTTGCCTGTTACCAATTCTGCCTGTTACCCGTGATTTATTCTGTTCTGCCTGCCCCGATCTGTGCCTGGATTAACACTTGTGATTGATATCTGCCTGTCTTGACTTCCCCGCCTGGATTAACGTACCTGATTCTGTCTGCCTGCCTTTCTGACTCTTGCCTGGATTACCGATCACGAATGCTCTCTGTTTGCCCTGACCTTCTGCCTGTACGACCATTCTTAATAAAGACAAGCAATTGGATCCCTGCCTGTGAGTCCCCTGTGTTACAATGTATTACATAATATAAATGTTTCAATAGTTAAGACAAATCAACAGCATAAATTGACTTGTCCCTTGTTTTCTTTTGAAAAAATACCCCAACAATTATTTTACTGTGAGGCACATACAATGGAAGTAAATTGGGCCAATATTTTGAGGTTTTTAAAAGCTGAAATGTGAAGCATTATTTTTTTTAATTGTTTTAATTCTGTTAAAACATTTCTATGATTTGACCTGTAAATATTTTTTTTTTACACTAAAATTCTTTTTGCAATTGCTTTACTGTTTAATCCGATCATCAGATATAACACCATTGTTATAAAATTGGGCATAACTTTACACAGAAGTGTTGTTTTTTTTTTTTGTAAAATTGTGTCAACATTCTTTATCTCGTGCAGTTACACTGTGAAAACAGTAAGTGTTTTAACATTTAGGAATTGAGTCCCTCACTGTGTCGCTATAATATTTTGTAATAAAAAATAAGCATAATACAAATCTTTAATTTAAAAGCCAAGTTTCTAGGCTCTTTAAAACTGCATTCCACCTTAAAAAATATATAAATTACGACATATGCGGAAAAGTTAGCTCAAGGCTAGATTATTGTAATGCTCTACTAGGTGGTTGCCCTGCATGTTTAACTGTCTTCCTAATGGATGCAGACACTATGTCAGTTTTTTTTTTTCTTCTCTCCTTTCTGTCAACTGCTGGAGTTTGGGTTCCTTGCCACTGTTGCTTCTGGCTTGCTTAGTTGGGGACACTTAACACTTATAACACGAATTTATATTTACTTATACACTTAACACTTATACATATAACACATACTATCAGTATTAGTGATTGACCTGTTCTTCTAGAGTTGTTTTATAGCCAAAACAATCTTTGTTGCATTGTAATCCTGATATCTCTCTAAAGCTGCTTTAAAACAATCTCTATTGTAAAAAGCGCTATATAAATAAAAGTGACGACTTTAAAAGAAACACTGACAACTGATATCGAGCAACATTAACTTGTCTTGAACACAGAGTACAAATCAGACGTTTATTCATTTTTTGTACAGTTCTCATAATCTGCAAAGTTCTAGTGAATTCTTGCTTTAATATTCTGTCCCAATCAAAGATGGTTTTGTTGCAAAAGCAGTTTCACAATGTTCAATATGGATGTGGTAGAACTTCACAACATGCTGCTAGAACCACATTTGTGAACATAACAGTCCTCTGTAAGAACAGCAAGGGATCTCATGTGATACAATATTTTATTTATCTTTATTTTACTTAACAAGAAAAGACGAGTGTCTACTAGCTGTTGGATATTTGATGTAAAACAAGATTATGGTATTTTCTTTTCCAAGACATCATTTGACAAACCACAATTCTAAAAAAGCTTTCTTTCTTCTAAATGTACTTGACATAATGGGAAACAAGTAATTGTTCATCACCTTGAAAGCAAAAATACTGTAGATGAAAATACTGTGGTATTGTTAGAAGTTTCCACTATGTATGTATCATTCTCTTGAATGTTTGGTCAACCCAAAGCCAATCCCAGTCATACCACCAATGCAAGGAAACGATGATGATGATGATGATGATGACAATGATGAAGGAGGAGAAGAAGATGAATCTATAGCCAACATATATATACAGTATATACAAGATATACTTTTGTGGTTCCTGTAGTAGCAACATTACATTTTTTGGACCTTTTCTACACAATGGTAAGCTCTGTTAAGTCAACAAATAGACACCATCTTAAATCCACACAGACGATTATGATTATTTTGGCTGATCAATAACTTTAGGGGGCAATGGAATGGGTGGTGGTTTCAGCTTCATCTTTTCAGCGATTCTGTTTAAGTATTCATCAGTTTTAATCCTTAAAATGAAAATATGTTGCAACACAATGAATTAGTTCATTTCTGTATATTCATGAGTGTGCATAAACATAAAGAAAAGATGTTGAGCAATTTAATGCATGTATAGAAATACAAGAACTAAAAGGCACAGATAACATAAGAAAGGTTTGGACTGGCAAGGACTGAGTACTGTGTTTTAAGCTTGCTGCAGTTCTTCCATTTTAAGGTGGATTATGCTGACATGTTTATAAAAACTAAAAAGTACTAAGAGACATAATATGTGCATAATCAAATATTCTTGAATAATGCAATAGAGGGATGCTTAAATTATTGGTAATGATAATCATGTTAAAGAAAATAACATGTTGGCGTGTTTACAAAAATCCCATGTATATTTAAAAATGAATTCAAAACAAGTACAATATAGACAAATATACATAATACACAAATACTAAACACAAATACATTGCATGTGTTTTTCCATCATAAACAAATACCTCCATATTCAGCATAAATGTTTAAAGTGGTAAGCTTAAATGCCAGTTCAATTTTTATCTTTGTTTTTTACATTTAGTTCTTGTGTAGCCTCGACTATCCGCGTCAACCCTTTTATCCTCGATTTTGACAGCTGGATAGTGGATACTTCCTACCATCACAGCTCCAGTCACTATCCTGTCTGCATGTCCTTCTGTCCTCCACCGATTTGCGCTGATGCTTTGCTGAACATATGGTTCATTCTCCTGCATTAAAAAGCTGACGTACCTTGACGCTGAACTCCAAAAGTAATCATCGAGGGCACAACAGAAAATAATATTGTTGTTATTCGGAAAACATTCTAGACATATGTTTGTTTAAAAAAAGATTAATTTGAACATAGCAATTCAATAAAACAACAAATCCATTTGCACTAATTGTGTTCTGTTCTTTTTATTCAGTGTGTATCGACAGGTGCTCGCTCTTGTTGATGAACCTTCACAATAAAAGTCTTCCCCTAATGCTGTGTACAAGATTATACAATAACATTAATCTTATACAATAATATTGCATGTTTTAATGGTAATAATAATAATTATCATTAATTTTGATTTATATACTAGTGTACAGTAGGCACATTTGTGTTATTTTTAATAAAAAAATATTGTCTCTTAATTTTCCTTAAGAAACATAAATTGTTTTAATCTACAAATAGCATTTGCTTTTCAGCATATGGAGGAGAGTTCTCAAGTGAAATTGACTTGAATTAAAAAGTTGGGACAATGTTTTCAGTTTGAGGATTCATATTTATGTTTCTAAAAAAATAACTTGGGTTCGGGTTGATTATGGTTGACAATGAAAACACTTTGACTATAATTGATGCTTGCCATGTGATACTTTTAATGAAAGTAAAAGGAAGAATTCAAGAAAAACAGTTCTTCCTCCTTTAGTTTACATGAAGTTGCTTAAACTTTCCAGTTTGTTGGTTGATCCATTGAATATACGCAGAAATCTTAGTATAGACATTAGGACGGTCAGGAGCATTACATTGATCATATTTAACAAAAGATGAGACACCGACAGCAGTGTTTCCACAAACCAAAGGACCTCCTGAATCCCCCTGTTGAGAAACACAGATTAACACGTCACTAGTGAAACCAGTTTGTACATTACATAACGTCTGTGAATAACTTTTTGTACATACTGTGCAGGATCCACCAACACCATGTGCACAGATCATCTGTGAGTCCACGAAAGACACTGGTCCCAATTTACACGTACACAGTTCTGGATCTATTGCGGTCATGTTTGCCTCCATAAGAATATTGGTCCTTTCGCCATTCATCCTCAGTCTTCCCCAACCAGCAACACTACAGGCAGAATCTGCTCCAACTTCTTCTCCATCATTTGGCAATAGTATTGGTCTGACATTATTGTTAAATATGACTTTACTCTCGAGCTGTAATTCAAGAATACAACTATTATTAATAAACAGTCTTTAATAAGTCGGTTATACTGTTGTTTTATATGTTTATACAGAAGCTGTAAAGTTGAATTTATTTTATGTCCCTGTTTATTGTAATGTTTCCTGCTTTGAATACCAATACATTTTCAGGTTTTCTATCCATTTTCCCTATGTTTTTCCCAACATGGAGTAAATAAATATAGGAAACAGACTCAAATAAGCACTTGGCCATTTATATTACATTTAAAAAAGAATATTATACAGTAGTTTTGCTACTATTTTCAGACCAGATATTATTTTGGACAACTAACATTATTACTACATGTTGTTACCTTCAAAAGCATGATGTCATTCCGCCTAGGGTTAGGTTTGCCTACATGGTTTGGATGAGGGATTTGGGTCGTCACGTTGATGCGATTCAAATCCACGCTGCTTATGTTATGAGCACCAACCACAACCGTCATTGGAAATCTGTTGAAAAAGCATATTGTTAAAGTGCATTTATGTCACATGATAGATTGGAGTCAAACGTAATTGACACATTGCATATATTCACTAAACAAGCTTACTCTTTTTTGCAGTGTGCAGCAGTCAAGACAAACTCATCAGAAATGAGGAATCCACCACAGATATGTTGCTCAAACACCTGAAGGGAAACCATGTAAGGTCTGGAGTGTGGAACGGCTTCTCTGCCGTCCACAATACCCACATTCACATGATCTGAGAGAGAGATAGTGCTGTCAGTCAATTTATTCAGCACATACCAATTAAATAATCATCGTAATATGCTGTTACAGAATCAGTCTCACCAGTGGATGTCAGGTGTGGCAGCAGAGTGGCCAGCAGGAGCAGAGAGGTGATGATGGTCATGATGATGATGACTGTCACTGAACTCTAACTGTCTTAACACGTTATAAATATAGTTTAAATATGGGTGGAGACATTAAGCTCCACATTACTCCACCTCCTTTTAGAAACAGTATATTGTAGGATAAGCAATATGAGCAAAACATTGTTCTTTTTGATCCATGCGGGCACACACTGTAGAGGGATTGAAATTATCAGGTCATCCCTTTTGGGTATGAGGGTGTTACCAAGTTGGCCATCATGTGAATAAATGTGAAATTACTTTTGTGTCCCCCTTGGAATGTTGTAAGAATATATTATTGTGACCGTGAGGACAATTTTACCTTTTAGATGTGAAGCAGTCAAGACAATCTGATCAGATATGAGGAATCCACGGCAGAAATTTTGACAGTTCTTCTGAAGAGAAACCATTTATGGTCTTGTTTGGGGTTTGGTTTCCACAATTCACATCGGTTTACCATGATTTAGACAAAAGAAGATTGAAAAACTTTGCCTGGTTTGATGAGTCTCAATTTATTCTGCAACATTCAGATGTCATAGGATCAGAATTTGGTGCAAACATAATGAAAGCACGGACCCATCCTGGCTTAAATCAACAGTTCACAGCTGCTCATACCTGTAATTTATAAAACGCATTATGTATGTTATGAATATGAGCTGGTTTCTCTCCAGCAAAACCGCTTGGACTATGTTGTTGAGTTCATTGGATTCTCTCACCAAGTGAGTTGGAGCGACGCATTTCTCATTTTTACATTTGAGTGGGATTTGGATGCTAGGGTTATTTGGGCAGTGAGGTGCCAGGAACCCTCCCTCATTGACTATATCAACCTGGTGTTATGGCTAAACGGGGTAGAATTCGAGGTGGAGGAAGTGAACGAATCCACGCTCCCGAGCGCCACGACGAATCCACGCTCCCGAGCCCGGCGACTGAACCAGCTGTCCCGAACTCCGCGACCCTGCAAGTCACCCCAGCCATGGCCAAGAGGGCGGTGAATTTGTTTTATGTCGTGGCAGCTGTGCGAGCCTGGAGGCTGCACGGGTCTGTCACCCCAGAGCCCGAAATGAACCGCCAGTCAGCGCCAATCACCCCAGCCATGGCCCAAAGAACAGTGACTTTGTTTTCTGCCAAGGCTGCTGTGCGAGCCTGGAGGCTCCACAGAGCTGCCGTTCCAGAGCCTGCAACGACCCATCAGCCAGTGCTGCCAGAGCCACCAGAGCCTGCAACGACCCGTCAACCTGCGCCTGAGGTACCGCTTCCCACCCTTTATCATCTCTGTCCCTGTCTTTGTCTGTCAGTCATCCAGCCCTGCCTCTGCTGGAGATCGACAGTCCTGCTGCCTCCAGCCTGATCAGCAGCTGGGGATTCCTTGGCTCCGCCTCCAGCCTCAGACCCCTTCTCTCAACCTCGGCCTGTCGACCTGTCGGCTTCACCCTGGCTCCTCCCGTCCTCGGCTTCAAACGTGACCCTCGACCTGGTGGCTCCACCGGGTTCCCTCGTCCCAACGGTTCCTCCTCGGTCAATCATCACTTCACTTTCACAACGGACTTACGGCACTTCTGCTACACTCTGTACCTCCACCCCTTCAGTTGCAGTGGGCTCTTCCATCCCTGCGTCATCACCTCGGTCCTCACTCACACCGGCTCTGCCCCAGTCCTCGGGCACACTGGCTCAACCTCGGGAAGTCGTCACCATGCCTACGCCTCGTTCTCCGGAACCAGCGGCATCAATCGGGTCCATTGGCTCGTCGGCTACGCCCTGGGACATGCCAGACCTCCCAGACCCGCCGGCCTTGTCTGAGCCAGTCTGGTCCGTTCCCCTGACATCACCCTGGAACTTTGTACTTTGGGCGCCACCATATTGGTGCGCGGCGTCATTTGCTTCCTCACGCCAGGAGGCGCTCGTAGGGAGGGCTCTGTTATGAATATGAGCTCTGCGCTCCCCTCCTTGGCCACCAGAGGGAGCTCACACATATACACTACACTACACACTACATTTCCCAGAAACCCACACATTGGACTGATTGCATACACCAGCTAGACACTATTATGACTGTTTGTCACACCAGCTGTTAACCATCACCTGGACTATAAAAGACTCCATTACCCATGCACACATTGCGAGGTCTCGATTTACTACGGTTGTCATTCTGAGCGTTTATGTCCCTGTCTGTTTGCCTGTTACCAATTCTGCCTGTTACCCGTGATTTATTCTAATAATAATAATAATAATCAGTTACATTTATATAGCGCTTTTTACCAAGCTCAAAGCGCTTGGGAGGGGGGGGGGGGAGGGAATCTCCTCAATCGCCGGTGTGCAGCATCCACCTGGATGATGCGACAGCAACCTGTGCCAGAACGCTCACCACACACCAGCTAAGGAGAGGAGACAGAGCAATGAAGCCAATTAATGTAGGGGGGTGATTAGGGGGCCGTGATGGACCAAGGCCAACGGGCAGGTTTGGCCAGGGATGCCGGGGTTACACCCCTACTCTTGCGAAGGACATCCTTGGGATTTTTAATGACCACAGAGAGTCAGGACCTCGGTTTAACGTCTCATCCGAAGGACGGTGCTTGTTGCAGTACAGTGTCCCCATCACTATACTGGGGCGTTAGGACCCACACAGACCGCAGGGTGAGCACCCCCTGCTGGCCTCCTAACACCACTTCCAGCAGCAACCTAGTCATTCCCAGGAGGTCTCCCATCCAGGTACTAACCAGGCTCAACCCTGCTTAGCTTCCGTGGGCAACCAGTCTTAGAGTACAGGGTGATATGGCTGCTGGCCATGTTCTGCCTGCCCCGATCTGTGCCTGGATTAACACTTGTGATTGATATCTGCCTGTCTTGACTTCCCCGCCTGGATTAACGTACCTGATTCTGTCTGCCTGCCTTTCTGACTCTTGCCTGGATTACCGATCACGAATGCTCTCTGTTTGCCCTGACCTTCTGCCTGTACGACCATTCTTAATAAAGACAAGCAATTGGATCCCTGCCTGTGAGTCCCCTGTGTTACAATGTATTACATAATATAAATGTTTCAATAGTTAAGACAAATCAACAGCATAAATTGACTTGTCCCTTGTTTTCTTTTGAAAAAATACTCCAACAATTATTTTACTGTGAGGCACATACAATGGAAGTAAATTGGGCCAATATTTTGAGGTTTTTAAAAGCTGAAATGTGAAGCATTATTTTTTTTTCATTGTTTTAATTCTGTTAAAACCTTTGTATGATTTGACCTGTAAATATTTTTTTTTACACTAAAATTCTTTTTGCAATTGCTTTACTGTTTAATCCGATCATCAGATATAACACCATTGTTATAAAATTGGGCATAACTTTACACAGAAGTGTTTTTGTTTTTTTTTGTAAAATTGTGTCAACATTCTTTATCTCGTGCAGTTACACTGTGAAAACAGTAAGTGTTTTAACATTTAGGAATTGAGTCCCTCACTGTGTAGCTATAATATTTTGTAATAAAAAATAAGCATAATACAAATCTTTAATTTAAAAGCCAAGTTTCTAGGCTCTTTAAAACTGCATTCCATCTTAAAAATATATAAATTACGACATATGCGGAAAAGTTAGCTCAAGGCTAGATTATTGTAATGCTCTACTGGGTGGTTGCCCTGCATGTTTAACTGTCTTCCTAATGGATGCAGACACTATGTCAGTTTTTTTTTTTTCTTCTCTCCTTTCTGTCAACTGCTGGAGTTTGGGTTCCTTGCCACTGTTGCTTCTGGCTTGCTTAGTTGGGGACACTTAACACTTATAACACATATTTATATTTACTTATACACTTAACACTTATACATATAACACATACTATCAGTATTAGTGATTGACCTGCTCTTCTAGAGCTGTTGTATAGCCAAAACAATCTTTGTTGCATTGTAATCCTGATATCTCTCTAAAGCTGCTTTAAAACAATCTCTATTGTAAAAAGCGCTATATAAATAAAAGTGACGACTTTAAAAGAAACACTGACAACTGCTATCGAGCAACATTAACTTGTCTTGAACACAGAGTACAAATCAGACGTTTATTCATTTTTTGTACAGTTCTCATAATCTGCAAAGTTCTAGTGAATTCTTGCTTTAATATTCTGTCCCAATCAAAGATGGGTTTGTTGCAAAAGCAGTTTCACAATGTTCAATATGGATGTGGTAGAACTTCACAACATGCTGCTAGAACCACTTTTTTTGAACACAACAGTCCTCCGTAAGAACAGCAAGGGATCTCATGTGATACAATATTTTATTTATCTTTATTTTACTTTACAAGAAAAGACGAGTGTTTACTAGCTGTTGGATATTTGATGTAAAACAAGATTAAGGTATTTTCTTTTCCAAGACATCATTTGACAACCCACACTTCTAAAAAAGCTTTCTTTCTTCTAAATGTACTTGACATAATGGGAAACAAGTAATTGTTCATCACCTTGAAAGCAAAAATACTGTAAATGAAAATGCTGTGGTTTTGTTAGAATGTATGATGTAAAAAGCCTGAAGGTTGAAGCCACCAAACACAAGTTCCTCATTCTCTTGAATGTTTGGTCAACCCAAAGCCAATCCCAGTCATGCCACCAATGCAAGGAAACGATGATGATGATGATGATGATGATGATGATGATGATGACAATGATGAAGGAGGAGAAGAAGATGAATCTATAGCCAACATATATATACAGTATATACAAGATATACTTTTGTGGTTCCTGTAGTAGCAACATTACATTTTTTGGACCTTTTCTACACAATGGTAAGCTCTGTTAAGTCAACAAATAGACACCATCTTAAATCCACACAGATGATTATGATTATTTTGGCTGATCAATAACTTTAGGGGGCAATGGAATGGGTGGTGGTTTCAGCTTCATCTTTTCAGCGATTCTGTTTAAGTATTCATCAGTTTTAATCCTTAAAATGAAAATATGTTGCAACACAATGAATTAGTTCATTTCTGTATATTCATGAGTGTGCATAAACATAAAGAAAAGATGTTGAGCAATTTAATGCATGTATAGAAATACAAGAACTGAAAGGCACAGATAACATAAGAAAGGTTTGGACTGGCAAGGACTGAGTACTGTGTTTTAAGCTTGCTGCAGTTCCTCCATTATATATTAAAAAAAAACATTTTTACGTCTTTACAAAATCACATGTATATTTTGAATTCGAACCAAGTGCAATATACAGAACTAAACAAATAAATTGCATGTGCTTTTTCATCAGGTATATCAGGTACATCAACATATACCTTTTAATATATGTTGATCCAAGTTTTATCTTTGTTTTGTCTGCGTTTGATTACCTAGATTTGTGCACAAATTGAAAAGGTTAGATTCTAATCACCTGTTTATTTCTTTGTTACTGCTGAAACATTATTACGTTTGCGATTATATTTGTGAATTCCTGCATTCCTAATGGAGCTGTTCCCATTTCCATTCAAACCCAAAAACATTTTCAGATTAACTTGTGCATGTAACGAGACCCTAGTAGAAGAGACAATACTTCTAAATATAGCTGACTACGCCACACTGGAAAATATTGATTCTTTTTATTATACGCTTACAATGGACTTTCCCAGGGAAAGCAAGAACTGAATGGAATGCCAATGTAAGTCGCTTTGGATAAAAGCATCTGCCAACTGCATAAGTGTAAACTCTAAATGTTTTACCCTGTTTCTTTAATTTCTTTTTGTTAGTTTCAAAAGATTTATGTTATTAAATGACAAAGAAACTTCAGCAACCATATACTGAAATTACTTGCTTGGTAATTTCCCTTTTCATTATCTGGTTCTGAGACTTTTCCCCTAATTTTCTTTCTTTTGTGAGTTTGTTCCATTTTACATTTAGTTCTTGTGTTGCCTTGACTATCCGCGCCAACTCTTTTATCCTCCATTTTAACAGCTGGATAGTGGATACTTCCTACCATCAGAGCTCCAGTCACTATCCTGTCTGCAACTCATCACCAATTTGCGCTGATGCTTTGCTGAACATATGGTTCATTCTCCTGCATTTAAAAGCTGAC
The DNA here is from genome assembly GCA_037043235.1 of Rhodeus uyekii. Lineage (NCBI taxonomy): Eukaryota > Metazoa > Chordata > Actinopteri > Cypriniformes > Acheilognathidae > Rhodeus > Rhodeus uyekii. The sequence continues at coordinate 721,059 of JAWRVZ010000218.1, read as the reverse complement.
ATACCTTGACGCTGAACTCCAAAAGTAATCATCGAGGGCACGATTTTGCACAACAGAAAATAGGTTAATCGGAAAACATGCTAGAAATATTTTTGTTTAAATTTTTTTTAATTTTAATATAGCAATTCAATAAAACATAACAAATCCATTTGCGCTAATTGTGTTCTGTTCTTTTCATTCAGTGTATTACACAAATGAGATAAGTCGACAGGTGCTCACTCTTGTTGACGAAGCTTCACAGTAAAAGTCTTCCCCTAATGCTGTGCACAAGATTATACAATAATGCAGCATGTATGTTTTAATAATAATAATAATTAATTTTTATTTTTATACTAGTGTACAGTAGGCACATTTTTGTTCTTTTTAAGATTTTTGTCTCGTAATTTTCCCTTAAGAAACATAAATTGTTTTAATCTACAATTAGCATTTGCTTTTCAGCATGTGGAGGACAGTTCTCAAGTGAAATTGACTTGACTTGTTTTCAGTTTGAGGATTCATATTTATGTTTCTAAAAAAATAACTTGGGTTCGGTTGATTATGGTTGACAATGAAAACACTTTGACTATAATTGATGCTTGCCATGTGATACTTTTAATGAAAGAAAAAGGAAGAATTCAAGAAAAACAGTTCTTCCTTCTTTAGTTTACATGAAGTCACTTAAAATTTCCAGTTTGTTGGTTGATCCATTGAATATACGCAGAAATCTTAGTATACAAATTAGGAAGGTCAGGTGCATTACATTGACCAGGTTTAACAAAAGATGCGACACCGACAGCAGTGTTTCCACAAACCAAAGGACCTCCTAAATCCCCCTGTTGAGAAACACAGATAAACACATCACTAGTGAAACCAGTTTGTATGTTACATAACCTCTGTGAATAATCTTTTGTACATACCGTGCAGGATCCACCAACACCATGTGCACAGATCATCTGTGAGTCCACGAAATACATTGGTCCCCATCTACACATACACAGTTCTGGATTTTTTGTTGTCATGTCTGCCTCCATTAGAACATCGCTCCCTGCGCCATTAGACGCCAGTCTTCCCCAACCAGCAACACTACAGGCAGAACCTTTTCCAACTTCTTCTCCATCATTTGGCAATAGTATTGGTCTAACATTATTGTTAAATATAACTTTTCTCTCTAGCTGTAATTCAAGAATACAACTATTATTAATAAACAGTCTTTAATAAGTCAGTTATACTGTTGTTTTATATGTTTATACACCAGTTGTAAAGTTAAATTTATTTTTATGTCCCTGTTTATTGTAATGTTTCCTGCTTTGAATAACCAACATGGAGCAGTAAATAAATATAGGAAACAGACTCAAATAAGCACTTGGCCATTTACATTACATTAAAGAAAGGATATTATACAGTAGTTTTGCCACTATTTTCAGAACAGATATTATTTTGGACAACTAACATTACTACATGTTGTTACCTTCAAAAGCATGATGTCATTCCGCCTAGGCCTAGGTTTGCCTACATGGTTTGGATGACGGATTTGAGTCATCACCTTGATGCGATTAAAATCCATGCTGCTTAATTCATGAGCACCAACCACAACCGTCATTGGAGATCTGTTGACAAATATTAATAAAGTGCATATTATTAAAGTGCATGTATGTCACATGATACACTGGAGTCTAATGTAATTGACACATTATAGTTCACTAAACAAGTTCTTGCCCTTTCCAGCAATCTGCGGCAGTCAAGACAAACTCATCAGAAATGAGGAATCCACCACAGATATGTTGCCCAAACATCTGAACGGAAACCATGTAAGGTCTGGAGTGTGGAACGGCTTCCCTGCCGCCCACAATACCCACATTCACATGATCTGAGAGAGAGATAGTGCTGTCAGTCAATTTATTCACCACATTCAAATTAAATAATCATGGTAATATGCTGTTACAGAATCAGTCTCACCAGTGGATGTCAGGTGTGGCAGCAGAGTGGCCAGCAGGAGCAGAGAGGTGATGATGGTCATCATGATAATGACTGTCACTGAGCTCTCACTGTCTTAACACGTTATAAATACAGTTTACATATGGGTGGAGTCATTACTCCACATTACACCCACCTCCTTTAGAAACAATATATTGTAGGATAAGCAATATGAGCAAAACATTGTTCTTTTTGATCCATGTAGGCACACACTATAGAGGGATTGAAATTATCAGGTCATTCCTTTTAGGTATGAGGGTGTTACCAAGTTTGCCATCATGTGAATTAATGTGAAATTACTTTTGTGTCCCCCTTGGAATGTTGTATGTATATATTATAGTTACCGTGAGGACAATTTTACATATTGTATGTGCGGCAGTCAAGACAATCTGATCAGAAATGAAGAATCCACCACAGATATTTTGACAGTTCTTCTGAAGAGAAACAATTTATGGTCTTGTGTGGGGTTTGGCTTCCTTTCCATTCACATGAGCCAAAAGAGAGACAGTGCTGTTTGTTAGACTGATCTAGACTTAGCAATATTCAGTTCAGTGAGTCTAACAGAAGCAAAGAGATGTTATGATGGTCATGATGAAGATAATTGGTGAGCTTTCATGATACTTGCTGTGTTAGAATATGCCCAATCCCATACAATGTTGTAAGACAAAAGCAAAAAAATAACAGTGGTCAGAACAGAATGACCAGACTAGAGAGTCTTTCTCCTATATATCCTATAGAGACTGTGTCTGTTCCCCGAATTAGCAAATACAATAAACTCTCAAAACCGTTTAAGGGTAAAAATGTAATTGATTTACAAACTAAGAACGGATATAACACAAATGAACAAATGATAAAGCTTGGGTTACTGAATATATGATCCCTTTCCTCAAAAACACTTATTGTAAATTATATGATTACAGATCATAAACTAGATGTGCTGTGTTTGACAGAAACCTGGCTTAAACCAGACGATTACATTACATTAAACGAGCCCACCCCTCAAGATTACTGTTATAAACATGAGCCTTGTCTGAAAGGTAAAGGAGGAGGCGTTGCTTTAATTTATAGTAACACGATCAGTACTGCTCAAAAGTCTAATTTGAAATATAATTCTTTTGAAGTGATAGTCCTTAATGTAAAATTATCTAGTGCAAGTAATTCCTGTTTAGCTTTTGTGCTGGCTATTCTATACAGGCCACCAGGGCACCATACAGACTTTATCAAAGAATATTTATTTACTGATTTTCTCTCAGAATTAGTAATGGCTGCAGATAAAGTCATAATTGTCGGTGATTTTAATATCCATGTAGATAATGTAAAAGACGCATTGGGATTGGCATTTAGAGACATTTTAAACTCTAAACTCTATTGGAGTTACACAACATGTATCAGGACCCAGTCATTCTCGTAATCATACTTTAGATCTAACATTACTTAGTTGCGTGAAGATTACCCTTAGCCAAAGTCGAAAAACTAACTCCTTGTTATAAATATAGTAGAACTATCACTCCTAACACAAAAGACAGCTTTATAAATAATCTTAGTGATCAGTTTCATTTACTTAACATCCCAGATAGCCTAGAATAACTTTCCCAGCACTTTAGACACTGTTGCTCTGTTGCGCTTAAAGAAGATTAAGGAAAATAGTCCAACACCGTGGTAAAACGAGCACACCCAGGCCCTCAAGAGAGCAGCCAGAAAAATGGAGTGGAGCAGGAAAAAAACTAAGCTTGAGGATTTTTGCATTTCATGGAAAGACAGCTCTATTGCATTCAGAAAGGCCTTAAAGTCAGCTAGATCTGCTTACTTTTCTACCCTCTTAGAAGAAAACAAATACAACCCTAGGTATTTATTTGTTACAGTGACTAAACTAACAAGAAATAAAGCCTCAACCCCAGATGCTTTAAAACAGCACAGAAGTAATAACTTCATGGACTTCTTTACTTGCAAAATTCATAATATTAGAGAGAAAGTTATAACCATGCAACCGTCTACTACAATATCACAAAATACAGTAAATGTTAGTGTACCTGAAGAAAAATTCCACTCCTTCATTGCTATTGGGGAGGAAGAATTGTCTAAACTAATGAAATCATCAAAATCAACAACATGTATGCTAGACCCAAGACCAACTAAGCTACTGAAAGAGATGCTTCCAGAAATCATAGATCCTCTTTTTAATACTTAATTCATCTTTGTCATTAGGATACGTACCAAAAACCTTTAAACTAGCCGTAATTAAACCGCTTATAAAAAAAACAAAACTTGATCCTACAGAATTAGTTAATTACAGGCCGATATCAAATCTACCTTTTTTGTCAAAAATTCTAGAAAAGGCAATATCTTCACAACTATGTTCCTTTCTAGAAAGAATAGCATCTACAAGCTTTTCCAGTCAGGATTTAGACCATATCATAGTACTGAGACTGCACTCAGAGTTACAAATGATTTACTCTTTTTCTGACTGGATAAAGGACAGGATTCAATAGCAAGTGAATGTGAGTTTATTCCAGAGAAAGTGGTGAAAATAACAAACAAAGTCCGGGTGATTGCTGGTGGTGGTGGCGCAGGGACTCAATGGGCTGGTGCAGTTGAAGAGTGCGCGGTGATAAATCCCAGAGGCGATGAAGATGATGGTGTAGGAACAGGAACACATGGGAGACACCGACACCGACACCGACACCGACACCGACACCGACACCGACACCGACACCGACACCGACACCGACACCGACACCGACACCGACACCGACACCGACACCGACACCGACACCGACACCGACACCGACACCGACACCGACACCGACACCGACACCGACACCGACACCGACACCGACACCGACACCGACACCGACGGGAACAACGACCTGACAACACAATGCTTGTGAGAGGGGAATATGAAGGCAAAGGCTGATGGTGATAAGGTGTGGGTGATGATTGCTGATGAGGTGATCAGTAACCACGCCCCCCACACTCATCTCGCATACACACACATGCAGTCTCTAGGAGACAGGAAATTCATGAACCGTGACACTCTTATCATCCGATCGTGGTTGTATCTCTCTGTTAGTGTTACTGGACCAGTGCTGCATTTGATACAATCGACCACAAAATCCTTCTAAATAGACTTGAAAACTATGTTGGCATTAGTGGAGTTGCATTAGCCTGGTTCAAATCGTACTTATCTGACCGTTATCAGTTTGTAGCAGTAAATGAGGAGATGTCATATCGATCACGGGTTCAGTATGGAGTTCCTCAAGTTTCAGTACTAGAACCATTGCTTTTCACCCAGTACATGCTTCCTTTGGGTGCAATTATTAGGAATACTCAACTCTATATTTCTTCTCATCCTGATGAAACGTACCAATTCACTAAATTAACAGAATGCATAACTGATATAAAAAATTGGATGACTCATAACTTTCTACAGCTTAATTCTGAAAAAAAACAGATTCTAATTATTAAACCAAAAAGTTCCACACGTAATAATCTACACTACTGCCTAACACTCGATGGCTGTTCTGTCATGTCTTCATCGTCAGTTAGAAACCTGGGTGTGCTCTTTGATACCAATCTTTCATTTGAAAGCCACGTCTTTAGCATCTGTAAAATGGCATTCTTCCATCTTAAAAATATATCTAAATTGCGACAGGAATTCGCAAAAATCCTTTTCCTATTTAGCTCCTAAACTCTGGAACAGTCTTCCTAATACAGTTCGGGAAGCAGACACACTCTATCAGTTTAAATCTAGACTAAAAACATCTCTTCAACCTAGCATACACAACACATTATACATAAATTACACAAATCATGTAAAATGATTGTTAGGCTGCATAATTTAGGTCAGCCGGAACCGGGAGCATTCCCATAACATCTGATGTACTCGATACATCAGAAGAAGAATGGCATCTAGGCTGATATTATTCTCTGTTTATTCCAAGGTTACCGTAGTCAGCCGGATCAGGCCGTATCCAGATCAGATGAAGGAACTGCACCTGGACACGAGCACAGCACTGCCCTGAAATCTCTGCGGAGACCATGACTCTACTAATCCCTCCCCTGTGAAGATCATGAACCCAGCTCCAATCGGACCAAATATTGGACTTGAATCGTTATCAATATACTAATCAAACTATCAATCAAGTCAATCAATAATTGTGGCAGGTCGAATGAGGACAAATAGACAGCTTCGTTGTGCACACGTTCCCAAAGGGTGTTTATTAAACAAAAGAGTGATAACTCAACAAAGGAATGCTGCTTTCCCGTATTCATGACGTGCAGTCGGTGGTAGGTCTGTGGCGTTCGGAGCTTGGAATGGCAAGGGTTCTCTCAGGCTTCGCTGGATTCTAGGGGAGCAGAGAAAAGAGTAAGCACAGTTAGCATCCAACAGCTCAGAACTCGCTCACCCTTCCTTCCTCCTTCTCTGCTTAAATACATTCTCCTTAACGCGATCCTTCACACCAATTATGCATAAAGACAGGGGTTGGTCATTTTACACTGGAAAAGCAGTGCACATATCTCACCACATACCTGTATTTTATGAAACGCATGATGTATTACTAAATGTATAAATGTTTAAATAGTTATGACAAATCAACAGCATAAATCGACAGACACACTCTGTCAGTTTTTTTTCTCTCTCTCCTTTCTGTCACCTGCTGGAATTTAGGTTCCTTGCCACTGTTGCCTCTGGGATACTTATAACACGAATTTATATTTACTTATACACTTAATACTTATACATATAACACATACTTACACATATTTATCAGTATTAGTGATTGACCTGTTCTTCTAGAGCTGCTGTTTAGCCAAAACAATCTTTGTTGCATTGTAATCCTGTTATCTCTCTAAAGCTGCTTTAAAACAATCTCTATTGTAAAAAGCGCTATATAAATAAAAGTGACGACTTGAAAGGCAACACTAACAACTGCTATCGAGCAACCTTAACTTGTCTTGAACACAGAGTACAAATCAAATGTTTGATCATTTTTTGTATAGTTCTCATAATCTGCAAAGTTTCTAGTGCATTCTTGCTTTAATATTCTGTCTCAATTTAAAGATGGCTTGTGTTGCAAAAGCAGTTTCACAATGTTCAATATGGATGTGGTAGAACTTCACAACATGCTGCTAGAACCACATTTGTGAACACAACAGTCCTCTGTAAGAACAGCAAGGGATCTCATGTGATACAATATTTTTTTATCTTTATTTTACTTTACAAGAAAAGACGAGTGTTTACTAGCTGTTGGATATTTGATGTAAAACAAGATTAAGGTATTTTCTTTTCCAAGACATAATTTGACAACCCACACTTCTAAAAAAGCTTTCTTTCTTCTAAATGTAGTTGACATAATGGGAAACAAGTAATTGTTCATCACCTTGAAAGCAAAAATACTGTAAATGAAAAAACTGTGGTCTTGTTAGATTGTATGTTGTAAAAAGCCTGAAGGTTGAAGCCACCAAACACAAGTTCCTCATTCTCTTGAATGTTTGGTCAACACTAAGCCAACACCAGTCATAACACCAATGCAAAGAAATTGACAAATAATATATGTGATGATGATGAGGAGGATGATGATGATGACAATGATGAAGAAGGAGAAGAAGAAGAATTTAGGGAATTGTAGTATTTGTATTTACACTATAACAAAAGTCCTGTTGATGCTACATGCAAAAATATGTTTACGTATGTGTTAATGTGTGTTATAAATCCTTTTAGCATATTCACGTCAAACGTTTAAATGCTTTGTTCCTCAAAGCTTCCTGAAAGTCTTTATAAGTAGTGAGCGTTTTTCTCTTAATTTTGCTGACATTTCTAGGTATGATTTGTGGGTAGGAAATATTTAGCAAAATCTCCTGAATCAGTGGGGCAAAACACTGTGGCAAAAAGGATCTTCACAGACTTCACTTCAATGTTCTGTTCTTTCAGTGGTATGGATGTGCAGTTGACGTTCTCATTTGTGTGAACTTTTTATCCAGATGTTTTACAAAATCACAAGATTTAAACATATTGAACGATGGTTTTAAACTTTTCTCTTTAGTTGACATTTGTCTAGTTTATTTTCTGATCAAATATTGATGCTCCTTTGTATGTTTTTACGTTCAGCCTATACAGTGATCCTTCGTTTATCGCGATTAATGGGGACCCGAACCCCCGCGATAGGGGAAAATCCGTGAAGTAGGATTGCCCCCCCCCCCCCCCCCCCCCCCCCCCCCCCCCCAGGAATTTCCATATATGTGTGTGTAGGTACCAGAATGTTTAAAATATGCATATTTTTACTTTAAATATATTTTAATTAAATCTATTTACTGTAATTATAAAACCTTAATAATATACATATACTCTCTCTCTCTCTCTCATACGATACGTATAATGGTGTTCTACACTCATCAATGACAGTAGTATCTTGAGACTCCAGTAATGACGACGATGACAGACACAGTGTTCCGTGTGCTATTTTTTTTGATGAGTCTACCTTATGTTCAACTCTCCCACACTTTCTGCCATTTATTTATTTTCTTTTTTAATTTCTTTCACTTCTGGTTTACTCACTGACACGTTAATGTCAATTTTATGAATGTTTCAAAGCCTGTTCTGCCAGATGGTCTGCTTTTTGCCTTTCATAACCATTTGTACCCACAGAAAGTATACTATAAGTACAGTATATTTTCTTTCTCTAAATAGACTCTGCATCACTTCATAAATCAAATATTGTCTTGCTGTTGATCTTCCACTTGACAAGCTATTTAAAATTGAAAGGGAGTCTATAAAATTGAAAGGGAGTCTATACTCGTTCCTATTCTTGTGTCTATTTATGAATAATTGTCATTAATCTTTAAATTAAACAGAATAGGGCTTCCCTGAGGCATTCCATTCTCTACTGGATATGTCTGAGAAAAGACAGAACCCACTCCAACTTGTATAGTTATTGATCTAGTTAACCATTCGTCCCTTTATTTCCATTCAGTCTAATTTAATCAAAAGTCCTTCTTTCCATATCATGACATTTACTTTTAAAATACTACTGACTCTTCCTTGTTTACTTGGGACTTAATTATTTCAGCTTACAAGGTGTAACAAAGGAACTCACAGGCAGGGATCCAATCGCTTTTGTCTTTATTAAGAATGGTCGTACGGGTACAAGGTCAGGGCAAACAGAGAACAAACGGAGTCAATAATCCAGGCAGGGGTCACAAAGGCAGGCAGACAGATACAGGTACGGTAATCCAGGCGAGAGGTCAAGACAGGCAGATAGCAATCGTAAACGTAAATCCAGGCACAGGTCAGGGCAGGCAGAACAGGATCAAAACACGGGTAAACAGGCAGATTCGGAAACAGGATAACAGGCAGGAATAGAAACGCTCAGAATTGCTAACCAGGGCTAATCAAGACTTCGCCGTGAGCTGTGGGTGAAGGAGTCTTTTATAGTTCATGAGATGGGTATCAGCTGGCGTGAACAAACAGACATCATAGAGTTCAGCTGGTGCGTGTAATCAGTCCAGTGTACTGCATGATGGGAAATGTAGTGTGTAGTGTAGTGTCAGTGTAAGTGTGAGCTCCCTCTGGTGGCCATGGAGGGGAGCGCAGAGCTCATTCATAACACAAGGAGAGAAGAGAGTCCATTTTTGTTTTGCCCTAATCGGAAAGCACTTTGGTGAAACCACGGGAGAACCCACCTGATCGGACGGGACCTTTGCTGCAGGGTACGTGATGGACCCATGGAACAACTGGCAAGTCCTGTGCCTGGAGGCTCTGTCCGTAGAGGATGCGGAAAATTTATATATGATTGGATTATTGATGGCGGGGTTCCTATTCTTTGGCTTTGGGACTGACCTATCAGAAGATTGGTAACACAGCTGCAAGCAAATTCACCCAGCCGCTGTCTGTGGAAATTAAGGAATGCTTCGGGGTTGTGTGTGACCGTTTGAAGGAATTAGATCAGAGAGTGATACAGATTGAGGAACTGAACCGTAACAACGCAGTCCGGGTATGCAGGGAAGAATGGGCTCCATCGGGAGTCAGATCGGTGAACTTTTACAGACTGTAACCGGTCTGGCCATGAGGCTGGGCGTAATGTCTAGGGGAACTGCACGGACTGAACGTGAGTGCTAAGGACCAGAACTGATTGATTGATTGATTATGATCCGGACAAATTACTGAAGATCATCAAATGGATAAAAAATTGTATTTGCCCACACAAACCTCACTTGTCCCTATCTCTCGGTTGGGAGGTCAGCCTGACAGCTTGGTCTGCTATCTTTCCCTGTGCACTGCGTTATCTCCCTTCAAGTAAAATACATAGAACTGAACAGGAAAAACTCTGAAGTTTTGGCTAACACTCTTACACAACACAATCTCAGACTCACTCGCACCATACACACCCGATCCCGATCCCAGCCCCCCTCCATCCGTCTGCCTGTCCTTATCTATCTCCTCTCCCACTCCATACAAAAAATCCCATCACGTGACCATGCGTACTGTGTCATGTTATGTTTTGTTGTGTTTGCTATGTAATGCTTGCTAAACTGCATTCTTGTATTTCTGGAGAGCGTGTGGCGGCGCCTGAAATGGCTGCGGCTCGGAGGCTTGCTCCAAACTTAATTTCGTTATACTGTACTTGTACATGTGTAATGACAATAAACTTGAATCGAATCTAATCTAATCTAATCTGCTCATAACCATACGCTCCATCAGTTTGCACCGGTTCGATGTTAGTGCTATTGGCCAGTACAGGTATGTTGTTAATTATTTGTTTCTATCCCATTGTTATAGTCATTTGCCATACTTCATTAATTTCAACCTCTTCACCAACATTATTGTAAAATCCCCTCATATAATTTATCTTCGAGAACTGTGGCAAAGTTCTTTGTTCAGTGAACTTTAATTATGAAAAATACAAAAATACAAAATAAAAGTCCTGACGGTAGCCCCACACGAACACAAAACACAACATAAAGTCCAGGCCTGTTCCTCTCTCGTCCTTCACTGTCGTCGCTCCTCCTTTTATACCTCCACTCCTCCATGAGATACGAGACCGGTGGCCGGTCAACACTGGCTCCTCACTATGGCCTGTGCTCTTTTATAATTAATAAAATCATTATAGTTAAAAAAATATATATTTTAAGTGCCTCATTACACTCTTCATTGCACTATGGGATTCCTCCTGTTACCTGCCTTCTTATCTATTACTTCCTCAGCAGAACTCTCAGCATGACTTATAATGAAAAGCCTCTACATTTTCAGCATTTTTGTTGTGACATGCCAAGTTATATTTTCCAAGATGGCTAATGTAAACATCCTCCTTGACATTCTTTCCACCACAGTTTGTACTATGTCCACACCAATTGATCTGCTGAAAGGAAAATTAGTTTTACCTAAATTGTTTTACTATATTGTACTTTGATTTAATACTTTTCAATCCATTTACCAGATAAACTTTCAGAGACAGCTGTCAAGTCTAACATTGAATACTTTCCCTGTGACAAATCAACTCTTGTATAGCTTCCATATTTGATACACACTAACCCTCCCTAATCAAGCAATGTCTTCTATAATCACTTTGTTATTATCTGTGTTTGCACACCCCCATAATGTGCTGCATGTATTATAACCACCATACCATTTTATGACTTCCATTCCCTCCAATATTTTCTAGCTAATCCTTGCTTAAGCTGTCACATGGATTTTAATAGTTAATGTTCCTCAACTGTTTCACAATACCTTGTTTAATAAAGGTTGCTCCCTCACCACAATTTCCTCTATGTCTGTCTCTTCTGATTGTATCCATGAATTAAAATATGCAATTTAGTTTTAAGCCACGTTTCTTGTACATATAAAATATCAGGACTATTTTCTTGAATTCTTGCATTCTATTGGAAGATTGTTATCACTATCAAGTATCACCACATGATGTCTGACTGTTTAATGTTTGCATCTTAAGCCTATTGTTTATTACATCTAGCATAACATCCTCTAACCCCAAGTACTTTTCTAATACTCCGGGAATCTATATAACTTTCTTCAAAGCCTCAGCATATGATATTCCTTTCAGCCCTCAGACATTTTTCTTTCCAGACATCCATGTAGGATACTACATGGTGCCCTCCTTCACAATTACAGCACTTAGGTTTAATACCTTGCACACACTGCACTTTTAATACCTTTGACACACTTCACAGTTCTAATGTTCACCTCCACATCGTGCACATCTCAGTTTATCACTATTGAGAGGCTGTCTTTTCATTTTTTGCATGCACTTGAGCTGTCTACCATCATTTACTATTGCCCCAGTTATTTATTTTTCTCAACTTGAACATAATTTGGGATCAATGTTATCACACCTCTAACCCAATTTTTAACTTCTGGGATTGAGCAGACCACTTTAAATCAGAACAAAGATTGTTTCATAGGGCTGTTTTGATGCCTACACTCTAAAAAAAAATAGTGCTATATAGCACTAAAAGTGGTTCTTGGCTCGGAATCATAGGGGAACCATTTTTAGTGCTATATAGCACCAAATTGTGCTACAAAGAACCATTATGAGTTGCCATATAGCACCATCATTTGAGATGGTGCACAACAGAAAATAATATTGTCATTTATCGGAAAACATGCTACATATATTTTTTGTGTTAAAAATGTTTTAATTTTAATATAGCAATTCCATAAAACATAACCATACATTTTCGCTAATTGTGTTCTGTTCTTTTCATTCAGTGCATTATACAAATAAGAGACATTCACAGGCGCGCGCTCTTCTTGACGAAGCGTCACAATAAAAGTCTTTCCCTAATGATGTGCACAAGATTATACAATAATGCAGCATTATTTTATTGTATACAAGTGTACAGTAGGCACCTTTTTGTTCTTTTAAATTATTAAACCATTTTTCTCTTAATTTTCCCTTCATAAACATAAATTGTTTTAATCGACAATGTGTATTTTCTTTTCACTATATGAAGAGTAGTTCCTAAATGAAATTGACTCAAAAAATTTACTAAAAAAGTTGTGAGAATGTTTTTTTGTTTGAGGACTTGTCACGTCTATAGAAGTGATGAAGTGAGGACTCAATCGCTTGGTGAAAAGAGTACTATATTTAATGAAAAATAAACCATAATCCAAACAAAAACTCCCCCGAGGGGGAAAACTTGACTTGACTGTACAGGACTAGACACAACTAGAAACACAACTAAAGCACAACTAAAGCACAACACAACTAAAGCACAACTAGACCAACATACCTACGACAATGAACGACAATGAAAGACAACAAAGCAGCACAGGACAGCAAACACAAAGGCAATAAATAGAAAACACAAGGCAGGTTGACAACAGGTGTGGCAAATCAATCAATAACGAGGGAACAAGTCGGGCAAGGTTACACAATGACAGAACACGAACATGCAGCAAAAGTAAACACGCATAAGCCGCATGTCCACATGAAACAAGACAAGAAAGGGTGCAGCCAGTGAAAACAAGCTGCACGCAACACAGCACTAGAAAAGACATAACATGAAGGTATGTGAGCGATGCAAACACGAACCGTGTGCTACACAACAACCACGCTGACAAGAGAGTACGCGGCCAAAATCAAAGCTCAAAACCACTCACGTGACTTGACAAAAGCACATGAGCACAAGCGAACACTCGTCTCATGCAAAAAGCAAAAAGGAACAAGTCCGAAGTGCTGGGATCGAACATCACGGCCTGCACACAAGACACTTCACAGACAGGAGAACGCTTGAAGCCGTGTGCCACACAAAGGCATGACAATGTAGTAATGCCAGGACTTCGAAAATTGATCGAAGTTACAGAACCCTGACAGGACTTGAGATAGGTTGATTATGGTTGACAATGAGAACACGTTGACTTTAATTGATGCTTGCCATGTGCTACTTTTAAGGATAGAAGAATGGAAGAATTCAAGAAAAACTGTTCTTCCATTCATAGTTTACATGAAGTCACTTAAAATTTCCAGTTTCTTGACGGATCCATTGAATATACGCAGAAATCTTAGTATACACATTAGGACGATCAGGTGCATTACAGTGAAAACGTTTACCAAAAGATGAGACACCGACAGCAGTGTTTCCACAAACCAAAGGACCTCCTGAATCCCCCTGTTAAGAAACACAAATCAACATGTCACTTGTGAAACCAGTTTGTACGTTACAAAACGTCTGTGAATAATCTTTTGTACATACTCTGCAGGATCCTCCACCGCCATGTGCACAGATCATCTGTGAGTCCACGAAATACACTGATCCCCATTTACGCTCACACTCTTCTGGATTTATTGTAGTCATGTCTGCCTCCATGAGAACATTGCTCGCTGTGTCATGAAACGCCAATCTTCCCCAACCGGCAACACTACAGACAGAATCTGTTGCCACATCTTCTGCTTTATTTGGTAATGGTATCGGTCTAACATTGTTGTTTAGTTCGACTTTATTCTCTAGCTGTAATTAAAAAATACATCTTTTATGAATAAGCAATCTTTAATGAAACTGAAGTTCAGTCGGTTATGCTGTTGTTTTTGGTCATTTTTTAGCGAGCATTTCCATAGATTAATCCATTCAGCAATTTTTAAAGCAAGAAAATTAAATATAGTACTATTGTTTTCAGACCAATTATTCTTTTGGACAACTAACATTAATACATGTTGTTACCTTCAAAAGCATGATATCATCCCGAGTTGGTCCAGGTGGGCCTGTATAGTTTGGATGAGGGATTTGAGTCATCACGTTGATGCGATCCGAATCCATGGTGGTTGTTAAGTTATGAGCACCAACCACAACCGTCATTGGTAATCTGTTGAAAAAGCATATTGTTAATGTGCGTTTATGTCATTCCAGTAAACAAGCAACATCCCTAAACAAGCTCTTACCCTTTCTGGCAATGTGCGGCAGTCAAGACAAACTCATCAGAAATGAGGAATCCGCCACAAAGAGGGTGCCCAACCACCTGAATGGAAACCATGTAAGGTCTGGAGTGTGGAGTGGCCTCCTTGCCGTCCACGATTCCCACATTCACATGAGCTGAGAAAGAGATTAAATAATCATAAACCAATTAAATAATCATGGTAATATGCTGTTACAGAATCAGTCTCACCAGTGGATGTCAGGTGTGGCAGCAGAGTGGCCAGCAGGAGCAGAGAGGTGATGATGGTCATCATGATAATGACTGTCACTGAACTCTAAATGGCTATATATGGTATAAATACAATATAAATATGGGTGGAGACATTAAGCTCCACACTACTCCACCTCCTTTTAAAAACAATATGTTGTAATATGAGTACGACGAAGATAAAATATTATTCTAGCAGGCTCATACTGAAGTCACAGGTTTGAATTATTAGATTTAACTTTTTAAAAAGCTGAAATTAATATACCATTTAGTCAGTTTTATTCCTAATATTGATCAGTTTTGAAATTTTTAGTTTTCCCACATATGAACCATAGTTGCAAGATTAAAAATATATGCCATTTTGAAAATGGCCACCAAGTGAATTAATGTGAAATTATTTTTGTGCCTCCCATGTAATGTTATAAGTATATTATAAGACAAATTTACCTATTGTATGTGCGGCAGTCAGGACAATCTGATCAGAAATTAAGAATCCACCGCAGACATTTAACAGTTCTTCTGAAGAGAAACCATTTAATGTCTTGTGTGGGGTTTGGTTTCCTTTCCATTCACATGAGCTAAACGAGAGATCGTGCTTTTAGTTAGGTAAATTATTTACCAGACTGATCAATATTCAGTTCAGTTAGTCTCACTTAGCTTAGCAGAAGAGATGATGATGGTCATGATGAAGGTTTGGCAAACCTGTTTGACTGTCTATTAATGCAAATATCACATTGCAGCAACTTAATGTATTTAGGCATGTAGACATGGTCAAGAAGATCTGCTGAAGTTCAAACTGAATATCAGAATAGAGAGGAATGTGCATTGTTTTTGAGAATTTCAGACACTGCTGATCTAGTTGGGGGGGGGGGGGGGGGGGGGGGGGGTTTCATGAACAACCATCTCTAGGGTTTACAGACAATAGCCTGAAAAAGAGAACATTATCATTGAGCTCTGTGGGCGAAAATACCAGAGATCAGAAGAAAATGGCCTAAGAACAGGAAGGCTACAATTCACTTAGGCTTACCAATATTTAGACAGAAGATTGAAAAACATTGTCTGGTCTGATGAGCCTCAATTTCTTCTGTGACATTCAGATGTTATAGGGTCAGTTATAGGGTTTTGTTGTATAGCCAAAACAAACTTTGTTGAACTATATTACTGTTATCTCTCTAAAGCTGCTTTGAAACGATCTCTATTGTAAAAAGTTGTTAAATAAAGGTGGCTTGACTTGACTTGATAAGCAAGATTAACAACTGCTATCGAACATGCTTAACTTGAATTGAACAGAGAATACAATTCAGATGATTAATCAAATGTTTTACAGTTCTCATAATTGGCAAAGCTCCAGTGAATTCGTGCTTTAAAACTGTCCCAATCAAAGATGGTTTGTGTTGCAAAAGCAGTTTCACAATGTTCAATATGGATGTGGTAAAACTTCACAATATGCTGCTAGAAACAAGTTTTTGACTATGTCAAGAACAACAGGGGAACATTGTGTGATGCATAAATCAATATTTATTTATCTTTGTTTTAGATTACAAGGAAAGATGAGTGCTCACTTTGGGGAATACCTCCGGTATGACAGGTGTCTGAAGTATTAATCAAACCATGACAATGAACTTGACAGTGGCCAGCAGCCGCCTATGATGTCACCACAGGTGCGACTGTAGGCATAAAAGAGGCCCTTGAACAGTACTTCATCCTTTTTATCTTCAGGAGACAGCTTTTCTTTTAGCCGCTCTATGGCCATGGTGGTAACAGAGATACCTCTGGATGAACCTGGCTGACATCGAGAGAGCAGTAAGAGAGTCCCTCTGGACTTGCTGGTCTTGCCTTGCAAGTAGTTAGGCCCCCCTGTCCGGGGTAGCCTCTGTGATGGTATTCCGGGTTTCGGGCGCTGAGCGAGCTCTACCTACCCAAGGCCACCTCACGATGGCGAGCGGAGTCTGGTCTTTGCCCGGCAGAAGAAGGTACCTCTTTGGTAGGCCCCACTCCACAGTTCCTTTGTGTGACGTGGTACGCTCTGGGTCCTTCCTAGGTCTCCGCTCTCCGAGCCAGCCATGCTGTAGTTAGACGAGCACTAGTTAGGACACCCTTAACTTAGAGTTATACCCTTTTGGAGGCCCAAGTTTACTCGCTTGAGAGAGCTGATGGACTAAGGAGGAGCGAGCATCTTTATGATCCTTAGGGTTCCGTAGAGGTAGTAGTCCAGTGGTTCTGTAGACGTCTCCTTTGTCATGCTTCGAGCCTTCCTGCAGGCATGTGAGGGACCAAGCAGTAGTGATGTGCTTCTCGGTTCGAATCCCTGAAGCGTGTGCCGAGTAATCTAGATGAGTGGTTCATGAACCGCGGGTCGATGCACGTGTTGCTGACGTAAGTGCTGACGTTTGAAGCCCCGCGTAGCGGGTGTACCACGTGACTGCTTCAGGAAAGGATTCGCTAGGTTTGAGTGCAGCTCGAAATAAAAGCGGCAGTGAAACACTATGTATTGTCCCTCGCTTTTGTGTTGTTGGGTCCCTTTATTGCGCTGTTTTTGGCATTCGATTCGAGCTTCTTTTTTTGCGATGGAACCAGCAAGAAAGAGGAGATTTTCCCCTGTTTGGGAGCACTTTCAGTTGTTCTCACCTAAGAATGTAAGGCACCTGCAATTACTATGTAATAGATTCCATTAATGAATAAAATAAAATGTGACAACTTTTCTGAATACTTGTAGCTGAAGCATCTGATGTGTTCCAAGGAGCTCAACTATGCTAAGGCACTTTAGAGTCTTGCATGGCAACGAGGAGATATATATCCCATTTATATTCATAGCCCCACACTACACTGTATAGTTGTTTTTTTAACTCTTACATATGCAATTCAATTTAGCTGAGAAGGTTGACTTGGCTGAGCACTTTATTATCACATTTCAATACTTTTCAATTCAATAAATTATATTTTTTTAGACTTTGAAAGCCATAGTGGAAAAATTTGTTTTTAAATAAAAATGAATAAACTCTTTATTTCACCTCCTTATTTAACATTTTCACTTGTTGCATAAGCAAAAGCAAAAAAATAAAATAACACAAAGCAATTCATGTTAAAACGCTCTTCAAAATAATATTTTTGTATTCAGAGCATGATTCACATCCCACCATTTTATTGCAAGCACCAAGCTTGTTATACATTTTTCTGCCCACATGATGGGGTAGTCGAGCAAATGAATCATCTTGAAGCCCCTATGTGTGTGTGAAGCATTTCCCTGCAGGGCTTCACTGCTTCATGGGGCTTCATTTTGCCATCACTACCAAGCAGTCCAAGACGAGGAACACAGGATTTCCAAGCAACAAAATCATATTTATTCAATACAAAAATAAACAATCAACATTACAAAGGAAATATCTTCATAACTAAATGAAAATAAAGAGACAAATAACCAAAAACCAACTTTCAATGAAAAAATAAACATGACCTGACACCCTAATTTTTACACCTGGGAAGCTTATATACCCAAAGGACAAGACCATTTCACAGACAAGAGATAACCCAAACCTCACTCAACACCATGAGGATACTGGAATTAATCTAGGACCAATTAATCAGACACAGACAAATTAGGAAGGTCAATAATTATACCATAATTAAAACAGTAACCCCATAAACAAGAAAAACAGACCCCTACACACACACCCGGCTTATTTCCTGAATGGGTTAGCCCAGTTGAACAAAATCACGACAACAGTCGCCAGCCGGTCCTTTATTGGGACGGACTTCCCAACAGCAATAGCAAGTCCAGGTAGCAGCAGACCTCCACTCTCTTCACAGGTAACTGAAACTCAAGGAAATAAGTTTTAATCAAACATATTACTATTAACCAGTAAATATGCTTCCAAACGAATAACTTGTATGAAATAAATATAAATGAAAAAATAAACCAAATCTGTGTCTTTTGTTATTATAAAACATAATATAATCTGTAACCAAGTAAACAAAAGAGATGTATGCATGCATGTGTGATTGGAATACCATATTACTCTGTGGTCCCGTCAGCGGCCATCACAAGGCATCTCTTTCAGATAAGAAGTGTATGACGTACTGTTCAGGTGCCACTTTTATACATGCACTCGCAGATACAATACTGGAGGTATTCCCCAAAGCGAATATTCTCAGGGAACCATGCTTATAATTCAGTTGATGCTGCATTCTAAAATATTTTTTCATGTTTTAAAAATCATTCAGCTAAAATGAGTGTTGACGGGAGAATGGGTTCATCAGAGGGCGGTGATTGGAAGGATTCAAATTGATGGGAGAGAGCATCAGCTTTAACATTTTTAGAACCGGGTCGATATAACACCGTGAACTGAAATCTGGTGAAGAAGAGCACCCATCTTGCCTGTCGGGAGTTGAGTCTCTTGGCTGAACATAGATATTCTAGATTCCAATGGTCAGCTAGAACCAGAAACGGATGTTGACTTCCTTCCAGCCAATGCCGCCACTGTTCGAAAGCAGTCTTCATGGCCAGAAGTTCACAGTCACCTACACTGAAGTTATGTTCAGTAGCGGTGAGTTTCCTTGAGTAGTGGGCACATGGGAAGAGCTTTGGAGGAGTAATATGATAATAAGGCTCCAATGCCAGTGTTGGAAGTATCCACTTCTACGATAAACTCTCTTTCAGGGTCAGGGTGATGTAAGATGGGGGTGGTAGGAAAGCGTTCTTTTGAGGCTTGGAAGGCACTTTCAGCACTGGGAGACCAGGACAATTGACCTCCTCCCTTCTTGAGCATGGAAGTCTGGGGAGATGCAATAATATTACAATTTCACTTAGCGATACCAGAGGATGATATAAATGCCAGGAAGTAAGCGGAAGGGATAGCTATATGGACTCTCACTGAGTGTGTAAATAATATCTCTGTTGTTTGTTTGTTTACATAGAGAGTGATTGACTTTGGTTGATCACCCAGCAAGTTGACTCTCTTCATTGAACAAAGAGTAACTGCACTTCTCACCACAGAGCATTTCACCTGAACGAATCAGAGACTGAGTTTGATTGCACCTTCACTGCTTAAAATAATGAAAAGACACCTTCTGGGGTGACAACTTTACTGCATTTTGTCAAGTCACCTTTATTTATATAGCGCTTTTTACAATACAGATTGTTTCAAAGCAGCTTTACAGTAGTGATGGCCAAATTAAGTGTTTTGAAGCATTACTACTTTCTGATACAATTGTGTCAAAATGTTTCATTACTTGAAGCTTCATTCAGATTGAAATTACAGCACTCCTGCGAATGGGAAGAGGGCCAGAGCATATTGCAGTGCCTGACATTGTACTTGCTAGTTCACACACCTCTTTAATATTAATTTTAGTGCTGTCTGACGAGCGAAGTCAAAGTGAATCTTAGCGCCAAAGTGAATAACAATTAAAAGTGAGTATTTACGATTAGCCTTAGTCAGCATTTTTAAATTTGCTTTGGCATCAAGCACTCTGGCTCCCGGCAAACATGTGACTATGGTGGCCGGAGTCTCTATTTACATAGTTCCGGGTAATAGAATCGTCAATGACTAGGGCACTTTCAACAGGTTTCTGAGTGGGTGTGTCACGGAGTGGGGAGAACCTGTTTGACATTCTGATCAGAACGGAACAGTGGTTTTTTGACCCGCAACTATGCCGTCTCACAGTCACCCAGTTGCCCTGCTGCATGGGCTCTACAACTGGAACCAAACAATGTACAGGGTTTGCTAATCTAGTCGCATCCAAAGCAGCATCTAAAGCATTTGCATTCTTTCTATCCTCGATTTAAGTTTAAAAGCATGCCTCTAATTCAGAAATATTCACTGTCAGCCTGACCATGTCCCTGCATTTATCACATGTGAAGTTCCTCACTGCCGACAGATAATGTTAAACTGTACATGTAGCAGGCAGTGCAAGATGACATGACTCACCGGTTGTGTTGATTGATCCGACTCACCAGTTGTTTGATGAACTTGGAAAAAGGTGCAAGTGAAAGAAACCAATAACAATTTATTGAAATAATCTAATATTGTCTAAGTTGTATTTAGCAATATAAACAAACGTCAAATCAAGATCTAAAACAAAAACAAGTCTTTTCGACGCTACAAACGCAATCCACTCAAGCAGACAGGAAACAGCAGTGCAGCAGTCCATTTTGTGTCTGTTCAACATGTCTGTTCCCCTCTTTTCCCGTAGTGGAGCGCTACACATGTCTCACAGTCTGTTATAATCTGTGTTTGTACTCCCCCATAACATGCTTTCAAATCACCACACCACTTCATGAATTCTATCCCCTCCAATATTTTCTAGCTAAATCCTTGCTTAACCAGACACATGTTAATAACTCTAATAACCTGTGATCCATCCATACCTTGTTTAACAATGATCGCTACCCCACCAAACGTAAAATGGACTAAAATGTGAAAGTTTTTGATTTGGGGACTCATATTTTATGCTTATAAAAAATAACTTGGGTTAGGTTAATTATGGTTGACAATGAGAACACTTTGACTTTAATTGATGTTTGCCATGTGATACTTTTAATGAAAGAAGTTTTAGGAAGAAATCATGTGAAACAATTCTTCCTTTTTTAGTCTACATGAAGTCACTTAAAATTTCCAGTTTCTTGGCGGATCCATTGAATATACGCTGAAATCTTAGTATACACATTAGGATTCTCAGGTGAATTACATTGTTGACGTTTAACAAACGATGTGACACCGACAGCAGTGTTTCCACAAACCAAAGGACCTCCTGAATCCCCCTGTTAAGAAACACAGATCAACACGTCACTAGGGAAGTTTGTACATTACATAATGTCTGTGAAAAATCTTTGTACATACTTGGCAGGATCCACCACCGCCATATGCACAGATCATCTGTGCGGTTGAGTAAGCCATTCCCCATTTACGCCTACACTCAGCCGGATTTATTGTAGTCGTGTCTGCCTCCATTAGAACATCACTCCCTGTGCCATCAGTCATCAGGCTTCCCCAGCCAGCAACACTACAGACAGAATCTGTTGCCACATTTTCTCCTTCATCTGGAAATGGTATCGTTCTAACATTGTTGTTAAGTTCAACTTTTTTCTCCAGCTGTAATTCAAAAATATACCTTTTATCAAAAAATAATCTTTAATAAGACTGAAGTTCATTTGGTTATACTGTTGTTTTTGATGTTAATACAAAAGCTGTAAAGTTGAATTTATTTTTATATGCCTCTTTATTACTGTCACAACACCACTTACTGGGGCTCTTGACTTTTCTGGTTTTCTGCCTGTTTTCCCCCTTATATTTCTTTCAAATACTGAGCAGTAAATAAATAATATAGGAACCAGACTCAAATAAGCACTTTTCAATAGATTTATAGCAATTTTTAGAGCAAGAAAACGAAACAGTTTTGCTATTGTTTGCTAAATAATATTACTACATGTTTTTACCTTCAAAAGCATGATGTCATTCCGAATAAGCGAACGTAGTATTACAAAACTTGGATGGGGGATATAACTTATCACTCTGATGCGATCCGGTTTCTGGCTGACGGTTAAGTTATGAGCACCAACCACAACCACCAAAGGTAATCTGTCAAAAGAGAGCATTGTTAATGTGCAGTTAAAAGTCATTTTAACTCAACATTGCATTTCACAAAACAAGCTCTCACCCATTCCAGCAATGTGCGGCAGTCAAGACAAACTCATCTGAAATGAGGAATCCACCACAGATATGTTCCCTAAACACCTGAATGGAAACCATGTAAGGTCTGGAGTGTGGAACGGCTTCCCTGCCATCCACTATACTCACATTCACATGATCTGAGAAAGAGATAGTGCTCAGTCAACAATAAGTCAGTTAACTTATTCAGCACATACCAATTAAATAATCATGGTAATATGCTGTTACAGAATCAGTCTCACCAGTGGATGTCAGGTGTGGCAGCAGAGTGGCCAGCAGGAGCAGAGAGGTGATGATGGTCATCATGATAATGACTGTCACTGAACTCTAACTGTCTCAACACGGTATAAATACACTTTAAATATGGGTGGAGACATTACTCCACATTACTCCACCTCCTTTTAAAAACAATACACTGTAGTATGAGTATGACGATGAGAAAGTATTGTCCTTGAAGGCTCATATTGAAGCCACAGATTATTTGAAATATTAGATAAAAAAAATAGGTCTGCTTTTATTCCTAATATTGAACAATAGTTTTGGAGTTTTCAGTCTTTTCTCATATACTTGCATGACTGGAAATTGAAGGTGTTACCAAGTTGGCCACTAAGTGAATTGATGTGAAATTACTTTTGTGCCCCCATGGAATACTATAATCATATATTATTGTGACTTTGAGGACAATTTTACCTATTGTATGTGAGGCAGTCAAGATAATCTGATCAGAAATGAGGAAACCACAGATATTTAGAGAAACCATTTAGAGAAACCATTTAAGGTCTTGTGTGGGGTTTGGCTTCATTTCCATTCACATGAGCTAAACGAGAGATAGACCTATTAGTTAGGTATATTATTTACCAGATTGATACATATTCAGTTCAGTCAGTCTCACCAATGAGTCTAGCAGGAGCAAAGAGATGATGATGGTCATGATGAAGATGATCGCTGAGCTTTCAAACGTAGTACTTGCAATACTGTATGTGATTTATATTTACATACTCACTATACACTTTAATTGGGACATCTGTTTGACTGCCTATTAATGCAAATATCCAATAATCACATTGCAGCAAAGATGATCTGCTGAAGTTCAAACTGAATATCAGAATGGGGAATAATGGTTATTTAAGTGACTTTGAATGTGGCGTTGTTGCTGAGTATTTCTGAAACTAATGATCTATTGGGGGTTTCACACAACCATCTCTAGGGTTTACAGAGAAAAAGTTCATTGAGCTTTCTGGGCAAAACTGCCAGAAGAAAATTTCCAGGCTAGCTTGAGCTGAGTTGACATTAACTCAAGTATAATCTTGTTTTACGTCACATATCCAACAGCTAGTAGACACTCGTCTTTTCTTGTAAAGTAAAATAAAGATAAATAAAATGTTGTATCAAATGAGATCCCCTGCTATTCTTGACAGAGGACTGTTGTGTTCACAAATGTGGTTCTAGCAGCATATTGTGAAGTTCTACCACATCCATATTCAACATTGTGAAACTGCTTTTGCAACAAAACCATCTTTGATTGGGACAGAATATTAAAGCAAGAATTCACTGGAACTTTGCCGATTATGAACTTTATAAAAAAGGACACATCTGATTAAACATGAGCATTAAACATCTGATTTGTATCGTGTTCAAGACAAGTTCAGCTCATTTGATTGTAGTTGTTAGATATTTATATAGCAACTGTTAATGGAGATTGTTTCAAAGCAAATTTAGACAGATAACAGGATTATAATGCAACAAAGTTTGTTTTGGCTATACAGCAGCTCTAGAAGAGCAGGCCAATTACTAATATTGATGAATATTAAGTGTTAAGTGTCCCCAACTAAGCAAGCCAGATGCAACAGTGGCAAGGAACCCAAAATCCAGCAGGTGACAAGAAAACCTTAGGAGAAACCAGGTTCAGCCGGGGAACCAGTTATCCAGTTATCTTCCTGCCAACAAACAAAGAGTGCATAAATATGATAAAGACAACATGTCTGATCAGAAGTCAGACTGAGATCGGGACACTCAAAATATTTAATCCAGTTCTGTCTGGTTGAAGATTAGATTTATGAGCCCTTCACAGGGGAGGGTCTAATAGAGCCACAGTAAGTTAGTGCGCTCGTTAAGTTAAGCACTCGTTAGTGCTTTGTAAGTAATTAACAACATTTTATATTGTATACAGTGTTTAATAGGGAGCCATGCAATGTTTACAGAACCGGGCTAATATACTCATACTTCCTTGCTCTTGTAAGAACTCGAGCTGCTGTGTTGTGGATCAGCTGGAGTTTGTTTATTAAACAAACAGGGCAACTACCCAGTAGAGCATTACAATAATCGAGCCTTGAGCTCATGAACTGAATTATCTGCATTTGTCATTGAGAGCATATGTCATAATTTAGATATATTTTTAAGATGGAAGAATGCCGTTTAACAGATGTTAGAAATGTGGCTTTCAAATAAAAGATTGGTATTATCCCTATTATTTTTTTTACACAAATTCAATTCCTATATGTTTCAATAGTGTAACCACACAAGATAAATAATATGTTAACACAATTTAGTGTGAAAAGAAATCTCTTACTTACATTTTCTGTATAAAGTTGTTATGACCAATTTTATGACAATGGTGTTATATATGATGATCGGATTAAACAGTAAAGCAATTTTAAAACAATAGATTTTAGTATTAAACCACTTCACTTATCAAATCATAAAACAAGTTTTAAGAGAATTAAAATAAACTTCACATTTCATCTTTTAAAACCCTATTTACTTCAACTGTATGTGCCTCACAGTGAATTAAGTTGTTTTTTCTAAAGAAAACAAGGGACAAGCTAACTTATGCAGAGAGAGAGAGAGAGAGAGAGAGAGAGAGAGATGAGCGCACTGCCTTTCAAGTGCAAAATGACAAACACCTGTCCTTTTGCAGTGATTGGTGTGAAGAGACCAGCTAAAGAAAAAGGGGAAGCGAACAGAGAGTAGCAGCTCGTGTGTGTCTGGAGCTGAGAAGCCAATACTCTTGTGTGCAAAGACACTTGTGTGTGCCCTTGGCATGAATATTATTTAAACTTGAACTGAAATAAAGAGCAAGAGCCTCAGCAAAACACAACCCTGACTTCTTCCTTCCTCAGTTGAACCTCTGTTACAAAGTACATTTACAAAAAATAATTCAGTTTCAGAGTTTATTTGAAGTTTAATAAAAAAGTTAGTTAAAGCTGTTTGAATATACTAAAAAAATACAAAATACAGCAGTACCTACATGCAATCTTAGGGGCAACTCAGCGACTCCACCTGCCTTTAAAATACACTAGTACTTAAGTGATACCAAGAGGCCCTAAACGTGCCAAGAAAAATATCCCCTATATCATTAAACTATGAGTAGCTGCCTGATCTGTTCATTTAAGCCATGATGGATCCATGCTTTCATTATGTTTCATTCTGTTTATGGCCCTATAACATTTGAATGTTGCAGAAGAAATTGAGGCTCATCAGGCCAGGTAATGTTTTTCAATCTTCTATTTTCTAAATTTTGGTAAACCTATGTGAATTGTAGCCTCAGTTTCCTGTTCTTAGCTGACAGGAGTGTTACCGATGTGATTCTCTGCTTCTGTATCTCAGCTGCTTCAAGGTTTGACGTGTTGTAGGTTCAGTAAGTTTTTCTTCAGACCTCAGCTGTGACAACTGGTTGCTTGAGTTAATGTTGACTTTATCAGCTCAAACTAGCCTGGAAATATACTTTGTTCTTTCTATCAGATTGTAATGCAAGTCTTTATAAGTGGAGCATTTCTTTTTCTTTCAAGGGAACTCATGGTGTGTCAAAACTAGGGGAACGCTTTAGTGTGATTGTCTCATGAAGCATAATCAAATCGGCTACGTGAATGCACGTCGCGGAATGATGACATCATGAACCAGGAGGAAAAAAGGTGCGCCGGAAACAGAAAGTGGCAGCTTTAGTGTCTTCAACAAGCACTGAGAAATGGTTGAAATGAAATGGTGCTGGTAGTGTGTGTTTAACAGATTCCCAGCTAGTTTAAAAAGAAAAGCTAAAAAAACAGCAAAAAAAACTACCATGGCGAACGAACAGCAGTTTCGATTGTGTGTTTCTCCCATACCTCACTACAATCTTGAGTAGGTATACACACAGTCTAAAACCCAACAGAAACCCTGCATGAGTTCTGTCAGAGTATCTTGAGAGTAGAGAAGGACATACCGAACAACACATGCAGGGCAGAGTTAGGCCAATACATCTGTTAATCCACATAGAGGTATTTTGGAAACGTCTTAAAAATGAGTGATCCCAACTTTTATAATTTTAAATGCCTTAAAAACTCTGAAAAAGTCCCCTGATTCAGATGGTCCTGAAGCTATAAAACCAAAATAACACGACTAACAACACCCAGCCTCAGGATATTGAAACCCTCATCCACAGAATACCAGTAAGATACACATTCGGTCTAGTAGTCATTTCTTGGTTTTGTGGCAGAGCTCTGACACTACCGTTATGTCTCGTGTTTGGTGTTTGTGCGCACGGCATCGAGGATTCGAGCCGCGCGTGCGCTTGTCTGTGACGTCTTTCGTGCGAGTTATGATGTCCGGTCCCGATACTTTGGTCTGGTTCAGTTTCGGTTTTGAATCGGGATTCGGGCATTCATGACTCGTGTATGTTCGTCCTTGTCGTGAGCCCGTAGGAACAGGTGATTTTTACTCGTTCTTGCGAGCTCTGTCATGTGAGTGGGCGCGGTTTCAAGCCTTGCGCGAGCTGCGCCTCCTCTCGTCCGTGTGTTTATGTTTGGCACGCGGTTCGCTTTCCATCGGCCGCGTGCTTGTGTTTTGTCACGCGCAGTGGTTATCACCAGCGTCGTCTTTGTTTAATTGGTTTCATGTTCATGTCGTGTCTGTTACCCCGCCCGTCTTGTTTCATTGTCTTTAGTTTGATTTATCCCAGCTGATTTTCCTCGTTAATTTCCCCATGTCCTCCCTATATATTCCGTCTTTGTCTGCTGTTCTGGGTTGTGTCGTTGTCTTTACTATGTCTGTTCCTGTCCTGAGTTTTCCAGTCAAGTCAAGTCAAGTCTTTAGTCTTTCCTGTCAAGTCGAGTCGAGTCTTCAGTCTAGTTTTTAGTCAAGTCTAGTCTGGTCTTGTTTTCCCCCCCTCGGGGTGGTTTATGTTTGTATTTTGTTTTGTTTTGTATTAAAAGCCCTTTCACCCGCATCTCTGAGTCCTCGCTCTCTCACACCTGACACTTGTTCCAGATAGTGTTCAGTTGATTAACTTTAATACTTACCATTATCAAAATTAGAGGAAATACCACTTGGAAATTTAGAAGGTTAAGTAGCTTAGCTTTTATAAATGTGCCTTAGAAAGAAAAAAAAAGTACAAGTATACATATTGAAACAAAACAATGCCACTGACATATATTAAGGTTTCTCAGTGCAAGTTGATTTCTGCTAAAACAGCCCAAACATGCATTTTAGTCTGGGACAAGGCCTAAGCCTTGTCCGTGAAACCAGGGGAAAAATGGATCTACAAGAAGAAATAGATGGAAAAAATTGAAATTATGCTTTTCTAAAAAGCATAAACAGACAGTACACAAAAGGTTTAAATGACTTCCTTATAAATGGTTAATGAGAACGTAGATAACTCCTGTCAAACTTTTTTGACAATTATATGTCTTTTAATATTCCTGATGTGTGTTCTAGATCTTTGGTCAAGAAAGGAACATCATATAGCCATATAACACTATGTAAATCCTCTGGGTTACTATTTTGTAACGACCAGCTCGTTCCAAGCCGCAACATAAAAGAAGGATAAAAAAACAATGTTTAATCAACAGAAACTAGTTTATTATGTTTAATAACAAATTAGACAAACAAATATCTATAACAAAATTGCTACATGATAACAGATGTATATGAAAAGTAAACCAATGAGATTATTACATCTGTGTGAAGAGCCACTTCTGAGAGAAACTATCCCACAGAGTGCCGACACAAATGAAAACCCACAGCACTTACATACTCAGTTAATTATCAATTAACACGGATTACATTTACATTTTCCTGATGCTTTTATCCAAAACAACTTACATTGCATTCAAGAAACACATTGACATTCTAATCATTTCTTGCTTTCCCTGGGAATTAAATCCATGACCTTGATATTGTAAACACCAATGCTCTACTGGTTGAGCTACAGGAAAGGGAATGACTCAGAACTCCCACAATCTATTACTAATAGGTAAAAAGAAGGCTAAAGATCTCCCATTCCCTCAAGATGGGAACAGAAATGTTACATCCGAACTGAACTGACGATTTGGGATCTCCCCGGGGAGCCCATCATCTTTCAAGACAGGATAGTTATTGCTTTATATGGATGCTCCATATTTGACAATGTTGATGAGGGAGACTTTATTGAATAGGAAAGACATTAAGGGCAAATTAACGTCATGAAGAGGGAATGAGATGCACTGTGGGAATACTCTGCATGAAGGTGTCATGAAGAACATGTGAAATCAAACCAATTTAGTGAAGAGACGTCCATTTGAAACTTTGTAAGGGAGTCTATACAGATCACTGATCTTAATAGGTGAACTCCTTCCTATCCCTATGTCTATTCACGAGTTCACACTTACCAATGATTCAGGAGCAGTCAAGGTATGCGTATTTGGCGTGCTGTCTGAGGAGAGGGCTCCGAGCTCGGTATTTGGCCCGAACCTGGAGCACTCCCACCCGTATTCCTGACTTTGGTAGAAACAATTAAGTGTGAGGAGTTGGGGTGGTGGAGGGATGCCGTAAACTGTCGAGAGATGTAGGTGAGTCGAACATGGCTATATATACACACTTCCTCTCATGCTGATGGGATGAGGTGTAATTGCTGATGATGAGTTGATTGCTTTCATCCTTGAACGTGCTCCTCCCGAACTTTGTTAATCAAACATCATTTCACGAGTTCACACTTACAAATGATTCAGGAGCAGTAAAGGTATGCGTATTTGGCGTGCTGTCCGAGGAGAGGGCTCCGAGCTTGGTATTTGGCCCGAACCTAGAGCACTCCCCCAAAAATAGCAAAAGTCCAGTCGGACAGCCGCTAGGAAGGAGTTGGTGACCCCCAAAAAATGGCGCGGTGAAGCTGGGTGGGTTCTTGTATCGTCGGGAGGGAGTTTGTTGTTTATGTTATCCGAAAGGAAGAGTATCACTGAAAGTTGGTTGTAGATGGCTTGAGGCACAGAGGTTTGCTTTGCATTGGAGATGTGCTTGTTGTTCGACTTGTAGCAAGAAGGCGAGTTGGTTGAAGACCTAGTTCCTGGGAGTATATTGGTAACTATGGAAGCAGGGGGCACTTATCGGGATACTAGCTGGTGTCGTCAGGTCTTTGGAACCTCTCCGGCTAGACTCCGCGCTCATGGGAATTGAAGAGAATTGGCTCCTGCTGGAGCGTCGCTGTTGCGGCAGTGGAGAATTTGAGAGAACTGGTTCCTGCGGGAGAGTCGCTGCTGCAGCAGTGGAGTAATTTCCCCTTAGTTCTGGCTTCTTTGGGGGTGGGGTAATGCCGTTGCTGTGGTGATGAAAGGATTTCAGGACTGGGCTCCTGGGGGAGTGTTGCTGCTGCGGTGGTTGAGAATTTGAGAGAACTGGCTCTTGCGGCAGTGTCGCTGCTGTGGCAGTAGAGCAATATTCCCCCTAGGCTGACTCCTGCGAGATTGTGGGGAAATATCATTGCTGCAGCGATGGAGGCAAATTTGGAACTGAGCTTCTGCGGGAGCCTCACTGCTGTGGCGGTGGAGTAATTTCCCCTTAGGCTGACTCCTGCGGGAGTGTGGGGGAACATCATTGCTGCGCCAATGGAAGGAAGTTCGGAACAGAGCTCCTGTGGGAGCCTCACTGCTGCGGCAGTGGAATAATTTCCCCATAGGCTGACTCCTGCGGGAGGGTGGGGGAACATCATTGCTGCTGCAATGGAGGGGTTTCCAGGGCTGGGTTCCTTCTGGAGCATCACTACTGCGGCAGTGGAAAAGCTGTGGCCGTGAAGATAGTATGTGGAAAGGATCAGATATTCACTGATGAGAGTTTGTTGGGCTTGTTTGATGTTTGGTCTTGATCGGATGTAGCTTCTGTGCTTGTATCTGCTGTTGGGAAAGGGCTTTTTTTGCAGCTGTGGTTGCTGCACCTATGCAGAAAGAGTGGGTGGAAAATTGGTCTGTTGGGAAGCCAGTATGGAGTAGCGTAGCTTTAAGGTGTATTTGGAACCAGAAACGTGAGATGGGGTGGTTGGAATCATCTATAAATATTGGGTCAGATGGTAGTTTGGCCTGTGAGTTTCTGAAATGCAGGTAGGCTGAGAGGGTTTGATATGGCTGGATTGGTGATGGAAGATTGAAGATGTAGATGAAGATGTTTTCTTGTTAGGTTGATCTTGCTTTGATGAAAATAAGAGATGGTTCTTCGTCCAGTACTGACAAGTCAGAAACTGTAGGATTGACTGTTCTGAACATCTGAGGAATCTGAAAGGCCAGGATGAACATAGCATCACTGCTGCGGCAGTGGGATAATTTCCCCTTGGCTGACTCCTGCGGGAGTGTCACTTCTGCGGCAGTGGATAATTCGAGAGGCCTTGCTCCTGCGGGAGCGTCACTGCTGCGGCAGTGGATAATTAGTGAGAACTGGCTGAGCGTTGCTGCTGCAGCAGTGGAGGATTGAGAGGCCTGGCTCCTGCGGGAGCGTCACTGCTGCGGCAATGGAAAGTGGTGGCCAAGAAGTTGTAAGTGGGGAGGAGCTGATGCTTAACAGAGTTTGAAGAGCTTGTTTGATGTGCGATCTGTTTGATCTGATGTGGCTCTTGAAAGCCTCTGAAGACTAGCAGCGCAATGCTTGTATTTGCTGTTGGGAAAGGCCTTTTGTCCAGCCGTGGTTGCTGCGCCTATGTGAAATGAATGGCTGGATAAATGGTCTGTTGGGAATCCGGTTTGAAGCAGCGTAGCTTTAAGAAATTTGGAACCAAAACGTGTAATGGGGTTGGAATCGTCTATGGAGAGTGGGTCGGATGAGAGTTTAGCCTGCGAGTTTCTGAAATGGAGGTAGGCTAGGAGGGTTTGATATGGTTGGATTGGTGATGGAAGATTAGAGATGTAGGTGAAATGGCGTTTCTTCATTTGATGAAGTAAGAAATGGTTTCATCGTCCAGTACTGACAAGTCGGAATTTGTAGGAAGTAATTTTGGGTTAAAGCTGGATGTGATGGTGAGTTATGAGCATCAGAGGAAACCGAAAAGTCAGTATGAAGATAGCTTCACTGCTGCGGCAGTGGGATAATTTCCCCTTAGCTAACTCCTGCGGGAGTGTGGGGGAACATCATTGCTGCAGCAATGGAGGTGGCAGTGGAATAACTTCCATTTGAACTGAGCACATGCGGGAGTGGAGGTGCATTGCTGCTGCGGTAGTGGAGAACATCTTTTGGAAACTTATCACGTGTTTGATGATGGAGATTGTCTCTTTCCTCATCTTCTGTTGTCTCTGTGGCAGTGAAAACCATTTCTGGAGAGACTGATTTGATCGAATGTAACTCTTGAAAGCTTCTGATGACATGCGGCCCAGTGCTTGGATCTGCTAGTTTTAGAACAAAACATGTGATGGGGTGATTGAAGTCGTCTGTGAAGAGTGGGTCGGATGTGAGTTTGCCCTGATCTCTTAAATGAAGGTAGGCTACAAGGGATTGTTGTTGTTCGTGGAAGTTAAAGGCCTTTATGGTTTGGTCTACCTTACTTTTGTCATGCAGCGCTGATGAGGCAGAATATGGATGGATTTGGATTAAGGTTGGATGTGATAGAATCTGAGGAAACTGAAACCGGAGAGTGGGGATACGGATTTCCAACGTAATTGGTTGTCTGGTGTCTGAGCTGGTGGGTTGAGTTCTTGAGATACCTCTGATGAGCAGAGGATTAAATTTCAGCAGAGGGAAGTAGATTTCACCTAGGTAACCCATGGTGAAGCTGGCTTGGAGGTTCTTGGTGTTGATGAAATGCAATATAAATCGGTGTTGGTAGATAGAGACAACGTGAAGCAGATTATATGTGGAGTGGAAAGTGTTGAACTCTTCCACTCCACATGTAATCTTCCAAAATGAGTGTTTTGAAGAGAAAAAGGCTTGAAGAATGGAAATTTAGAGGCATCGAGAAATATCAACTCTGAATATTTTTATTCTGATTGGGAATGGGGTGGCAGTAGCCTCTGGTGGCAGCAGCCTTAACTTCAGTGTGGATTTGTGTTATACTGTTGTTGGCGACAGGGGTGGTTCCAAGCAGGAGTGTTTGTGGAATGGCATGAGCATTACAGAGAACATGATGAAAGGGGATTTAGCATGGTGGAGAGAATTAGGTGGAAAAAAGGCTAGGGCCGAAGCCACTTGCGGAGGCAACCTCACGCTTGGGTTGACGCCTGGAGAGAGACAGAAGGGGTAGAAAGGGAAGATAAAACAGAGTGTCTGGGCCTGCGCCGCTAGCGGAGGCAGCCTCACGCTAGTACCGGATGGTAGGGCTGCAGGCCAAAAATAAGGGAAAGGTGAGGTTCGTGCTTCTGTGCTGAGCCTGCACCGCTGGCGGAGGCAAGCTCACGCTTGGAGCGCGGCGTGTGTCACTAAAGGCTGGCATGTGAGGTGCAGTGCTGGAAAACTGCAGTGTGCTGCTTAACACTTGAAGATCTGGTCTTCCAAGGGAGAGAGATGAAGATTTAGGGAGCGAAGGTTTGAGGCATTTTGAAGGTAGAGTGGATTTGGAGATGGTACAGCTGACTGGAGCAAGACCTGTATTCTAGTTAGTTTTGCTTTGGTCGTTCTCCTTTCACTATTGATGCAAGTGCTGAGGTATCGTAGGAAGTTGAGTAAGAAGATGGTGGATGTCTTGATGGTGGAGGTGAGGGCAAGCCTCGGCATCATAGGGTGCGATGACCATCATAGGGTGCGGTGATGTTGGAAGCTCGGTTGCAGTGTTTTGTTGAGCTTGGAAGCTCCTTTCATCAGTGGGATACGGCGAAGGAACTGCAGAGAGGAAGTTTTAATCATCAAACAGGTACATCTCAATCTTGGACATTGTGGCGAAAAGGCGGGGTATCACATGATCGCCTGCTAAATTCCAACACATTGGCTGGCGCTGAGCCGGAGAAAGCGCTCAAAACTTGTTGCTATTCAGTGTTTTCAATCTCTTGAAGATTATTTACAGACATCTAAATATATACGCAAGTAATAACAAAACACCACTATGGTTTGTAATATACGCTGATTTCCATAAAGTAAATAACCTTTAAATTATAAAATCTGACAGAGTTTAATTTATATCAGATGCATGTTGCATATTTAATGACTAAACACACTTACTTGTTGGAATTCGGAATATCAAATTGATGAAAGTTCACAAACTTATTGGCTTTGAATAAACCCCAAGCAGGGGATCATTCAAATATCATAGACTTATAAGACTTATCATAGACTTAAGGATTGAAGACAGTGAATTACTTTGAAATAAGAAGTGCATATGGTTTATTTTCCAGTGGGTCCACTTAATAGCTGGTTAATTTGAATCATCAAAGAAGTATTGGCAATAAGTTCTTTATTCTTGTGTGGGCGGCTGAGCGCACGATCAGACTGTAATGAGCGCAATCTGAAAGCATCGCGTGTGATCTGGCTTCGGTGCGCGCTACTGCTTGAGCTGCGAGGTAGCAGCACATTAGTTTAAAACAATCATATTTCAAATATGGATTTCCCGAAACAGTAGCATCGAGATGGCACAAACTGCTCGTGATTTAGCGTTTGCTAAAATCAAAGCGCCGGGAGAATTACAGCTGCTCTTGCTTGTGTGAGCTGACGGACAGAGAGAGTGTGAGCTGAAACTGGAGCGCGGTCTGCTGAGGGCTCGCGGCGGCGGCCTGGCGCTGGTGGAAAGCTCGTTCCTTGCGGGAAGAGGGCGGCATTGCTTGAGACTCGAGCTTGCTGCTCAACCAGCTTTATCTGAATGCGGATGTTTTGCTTGCGGTAGCGAGAACAGGCCTCGCGTCTCACTGTGCGTTTGCTTGTTTGTTGCTCAGGATCTGTTTGTTTGGTCTGGCACCCGTGATGAATGCTGAGGGTGATATGATATAGTCAGGTGTTTAGGCGGATGATAATCGCTCCTGAGTCCGGAGGTTTTCGTAGAAAATCCATCTAACGTGTAGAGCTCAAATCCGGCTTTATCGCGACCGGAAGGTGGCGCCGTATGCCGTAAACTGTCCAGCTGCCGTAAACTGTCGAGGGATGTAGGTGAGTTGAACATGGCTATATATAGACACCTCCTCTCATGCTGATAGGATGAGGTGTAATTGCTGATGATGAGTTGATTGCTTTCATCCTTGAACGTGCTCCTCCCGAACTTTGTTAATCAAACATCATTTTGTGAATAAGCGTCATTAATCAGTAAATTAAACAGAATAGGACTGCTAACACTTCCTTGAGGTGTTCCATTCTCTACTGTTTATATCTGAGAAAATCCAAAACTCTCTCTAACTTGTATAGTTATTTCAAACAAGAAATTCATGATTCAGATATGCATTCTTCCCTTTATTCCCATTCAGTCTAATTTGATTAAAAGTCCCTCTTTCCACATCATGACATATGCTTTTTCAGCATAGAAATATACTGCTGACACTTACTTGTTTATTTGGGCCTTTCTAATTTCATATTCCAAGGAAATAAGAGTTTTACTCTTATCGGAAACCACTTTGGTGTAGAGAGAATAGGTTTTCCTACTCAATGATATGATATACCAAACTGCTCATAACCATTCACACCATCAGTTTGCACCAGTTCAATATTAGTGCTATTGACCTGTACAGGTATGCGGTAACTTATTTGTTTCCTCCCATTTTTATACTTTATTAATTTCAATGTCTTCACCAACATTAATGTAAAATCCCCTTGAATAATTTCTCTTAGATAACCATATTACTCTCTTCACTATGGCCTGTGCTATTTTATAATTAATCAAATCATTATAGTTTTTAATCCAACACTTCAAAGTGCTTAATTTAATTGCCTCATTACACTATGGGAGGGACTTCCTCCTGTTACCTGCCTTCTTCTTACCTATTACTTCTTCAGCACAACTCTGAAGAACTTCTTTCAAACTTTTCCCAAAATGGAAAAGCTACACTTGTCTTCTACAATCAGTCTGCTATAATCTGCGTTTGTACTCCTCCATAACATTTTATGATTTCTATTCCCTCCAAAATGTTCTAGTTTACCCTTACTTAACATGTCACATGGATTTTAGTAGTTAATTACTCTTATACTCTGTGATCCTTCCCATATTTCCAACACCATGACCTCCTGCTCCCCATTTACCTCAACTGTTTCACAATACGTTGTTTAGTAATGTTGCTACTTGGGTTAAAGAACTTGGATTTGGTTGATTATGGTTGACAATGAAAACACGTTGACTTTAATTGATGCTTGCCATGTGATACTTTTAATGAAAGAAGGTTTTTTAAATCAAGAAAAACAGTTCTTCCATTTTTAGTTTACATGAAGTCACTTAAAATTTCCAGTTTCTTGCCGGATCCATTGAATATACGTTGAAATCTTAGTATACACATTAGGACGGTCAGGTGCATTACACTGATCAGGTTTAACTAAAGATGTGACACCGACAGCAGTGTTTCCACAAACCAAAGGACCTCCAGAATCCCCCTGTTAAGAAATACAGATCAACACGTCAATAGTGAAACCAGTTTGTACGTTACATACAACATTTGTGAATAATATTTTGTACATACCAAGCAGGATCCACCACTGCCATGTGCACAGATCATCTGTGGTGCATAGTAAGTTATTTTCCAACTAAGCTGACACTCTGTCTGGTTTATTGTAGTCGTGTCTGCCTCCATTAGAACATTGCTCGCTGTGCCATCAAACACCAGGCTTCCCCAGCCAGCAACACTACAGACAGAACCTGTTGCCACATCTTCTCCTTCATTTGGTAATGCTATCAGTCTAACATTGTTGTTCAGTTCAACTTTTTTCTCTAGCTGTAATTCAAGGAAACAACTATTATTAATAAATAATCTTTCATAAGACTGAAGTTCAGGAGGTTATACTGTTGTTTTTGATTATACAGAAGCTGTAAAATTTAATTTATTTTTGTGAACTCGCGCTGTGTCGAACGCTTTGGGGAAATACTTGAGCGCTGTCTCGCGAAGCACATTATGTAAACTTCCGTTGCGTGCGTGAGTGACGGTCGCAGGTCGGGTGACGTCATGAACCAGGTCCTAAAAGAGCACCAGTAACCCGGAAACGGCAGCTTTTGGTGTCTTCGTAAGCACAGTGTGAAAAAAGAGTGTGTGTTTAGTTGTGCTGGCTTTCTGAGTTTTTCCCGAGATTAATTTAAAAGAACAGGGATCTCATTGAAAATGGCAAATCAGGCATTTATACAGTGTGCATCTCCTTGCCCGCGTTATCTTTCGGGAGGAGATACGCATGCTTTATGTGTAATATGTCCTGGCGGCGTTTGACACTGACACTGCCCAGGCTCGCGTTCCCCAGGGCTCGGGTCCCGCAGCAGCTGAGGCTTTGCGGCAATCTAAGTCCTGGGGTTCGCAAATGGATCTGTCGGATGGGCCTCAGATGGGTGCTCCCCTATCTCAACCCTTACCCGGCGAATCCAGTGTTTCTGGTATGGTTCTGGAAGCACGCTCGAGGGCGGTTACTTCCGGCAAAACAGAGGCACAAGCACTGCAAATGTCTAGCTCTGAGGAGTTAGACGTTGTTAGTATTGATGCAGAGAGTGAGGATTTGCCAACCTCATCTCCAGCTTATGAGGAGTTGCTCGAGGTTGTGACTCGTGTGGTGGCCACATTAAATATTGAGTGGCCAGCAGAGGAAAGTGTTGTTCGTCCGAAAATAAGTAAGTTGGACGAACGTTTTCTGCCAGCACGAGCGAGTCCTCCACCCCAATCCCCCCCCCCCCCCCCCCCCCCCCGCCGGGACCTGCCTTTTTTCCCTGATCTGCATGCTGAAGTGTCCAGATCTTGGAGGAGGCCCACCACCTCCAGAGTATTTACACCACAAAATAACTCGTATGCTACTCTGGTTGGTGCACGTGATTTTTGTTATGAGTGTGAGAGTGTTATGAGAGCCGAGAGTGGAGGAGTCTTTACCCGCCAAACCCCCCAGAAAACCGGGGGGTCGGGCAGACGTTCTCAGCCTCAGCTTTCTGGCAAGAGGGTGGATCTGAGGACCATCATCCTCGCTAAGAAGGCAACTTCGAAGAGGTCCTGACGCCAGATGTGCCAGGCCTCTTGGAGGCGTCCCTCCTCAGTTGCCGCCTATCACACAGGTTGCGCTGAGGAGATCGCCCCCTCCAAGGAAGGTCCTAGAGCATTCACTTCAGGACAGCATTCACTCACTTTACGACCACTTTACAAACTGGCATGGCAGATCCTCCTCTGGTCCCAAGGAAGACTGTTCCAACTATGGGCAGTTCACATCCCTGGGACCCAGAATGTGGGAGTAGACTTTCTGTCGAGACAGGGGCCGAGGCCCGGGAAATGGAGGCTCCAACCCGAGGTAGTGGAGCAGATTTGGTTAAGGTTCGGCCAAGCACAAGTAGATCTGTTTGCGTCTGAGGAATCAACTCATTGCCCTCTGTGGTCTGCACTTCTGCATCCAGCCCCGCTCGGGCTGGATGCCATGGTTCAGAAATGGCCGAGGCTACGTCTGTACGCCTTTCCCCCGATTACTCTGCTCCCGGGAGTTCAGGAGAGAGTTCGCCGGGACAAGGTCCGTCTCACACTGGTTGCTCCATGCTGGCCGGGCAGAGTGTGGTTTGCGGATCTTGTTTCCCTTCTGGACGGAGTCCCCTGGGAGATCCCAGTCAGAGTGGACCTTCTGTACCAGGCAGCAGGCTTGATTCTTCACCCCTTCCCAGAACTATGGAAACTGTGGGCTTGGCCTCTGAGGGGGCCCAGCTCATAGATTCTGGTCTCTCAACTGAGGTTGTTGAGACAATACTCCACTCGAGAGCTCCCTCCACGGGGAAGCTGTACGCCCTGAAGTGGAGACTCTTCACTTCTTGGTGTAGCGAAAAGCAGGTGATCCCAGTTACCTGTCACATTGGCAAAGTGCTGGAGTTCCTGCAGGATAGATTCGTTGCAGGGCTGTCCCCGTCCACCCTGAAGGTCTACATGGCTGCCATATTCGCTTACCACGTACCTCTGGGTGGCATGTCCATTGGCAGGGACCCCCTCATCACACGCTTCCTCCATGGCACTATTCACGAGTTCACACTTACAAATGATTCAGGAGCAATAAATGGTAAGCATATTTGGCGTGCTGTCCGAGGAGAGGGCTCCGAGCTCGGTATTTAGCCCGAACCTGGAGCACTCCCCCCGTATCCTGACTTTGATAGGAACAATTAAGTGTGAGGAGTTGGGGTGGTGGAGGGATGCCGAAAAATGTCAAAGAGCTGTAGGTGAGTCAAACATGTCTATTTATACATGCTTCCTCTCCTGCTGATAGGATGAGGTGTAATTGCTGATGACTAGGGACCAACCAAATTCACGGGTAAAAATTCCCAATTTCACGGAAGGTTTTTAAAAAAACACTCGATTACACGGAAAATTCACGGGTACAATTTTTATTAGGCACCAATCACTGCAAATAGTCCATCTGATGTCAGACCCGCTGTTTTGTATCCTAAAAAAACACTTTTCGACTGTTCACCTGTATTGAAAAACAAAAAGGAAACAAAATACGACTACAACGCACGTAGCCACACAGTCCGCAATTTCACGTGACATTAATGAAATAGTTTACAGTTTTTCGTGGCCAAAACTTGGCCGACCAATGTGGTTGCTGACATATTCTGCCGCTGCGGTGCATTGACGCTTGTGTACTCTCTGACACTTCTCTCCGCGTCAACGCTGTTCGTTGGTACAGAAAGGTAGCGTAATGCTAGCCGGCTCAGCAGAGGAAACCGACTGCTGTGCGAACGCCAGAATGCTGTTATACTCGTATCCGGCGGAACTTCTTTTGCTGCTGTTTTGTAGGCTGCAAACTCGGCTAAGACGCTACGATCTGCTCATCTGCTCCTGGTATACTCTTTATCAGTTCCTCACATGGCAGCATCGATACCTGTGTGAAATCAAAGACTCTGACCGATTTCATGAAGGCCAGTCCAGGCTGCGAAAATCGCCGTGAGCCGCTCGGCTCAATAAATAAAGTAAATGAATTGCCCTACGTACGCTCAGCAAAACGTGCAAAGAAAATGAATGTAAATGAAACAATTAACATAAAAAGTTATCGCGGTACTTCTGAACTCCCCTTCAATAAAAATTAACACTATTTCACGCTTGTTGGGTGTTTTCACGGAAAGTGGCCGATTTCACGGAAAGTGGCCGATTTCACGGAAAGTGGCAGATTTCACGGAAAGTGGCCGATTTCACGGAAAATGTCACGGCCGTGAAATCGTGAATTTGGTTGGTCCCTACTGATGACGTGTTGATTGTGTTAATCATTTGAACGTGCTCCTCCCGAACTTTGTTAATAAAACATCATTTCACGAGTTCACACTTACAAATGATTCAGGAGCAATAAATGGTAAGCATATTTGGCGTGCTGTCCGAGGAGAGGGC
Source organism: Rhodeus uyekii (assembly GCA_037043235.1). NCBI lineage: Eukaryota > Metazoa > Chordata > Actinopteri > Cypriniformes > Acheilognathidae > Rhodeus > Rhodeus uyekii. The sequence goes on along the minus strand of JAWRVZ010000218.1, from coordinate 680,674 downwards.
TCCGAGCTCGGTATTTAGCCAGAACCTGGAGCACTCCCCCAAAAATTGCAATCTAGTCGGACAGCCGCTAAAGACTTTGATGACCCCCCAAAGAATTGCGACGTTACGGCTGAGGGGGGGGGGAATTGTGAGTTCGGGAGGGCAGATGAATGTTTCTGTAGAGGGCTTGAGGTGCGGAGGGGATGATATGGCTTTAGCATTGGGTATGTGTTTGTAGTTCAATTTGTTGCAAGAAAGAGAATTGGGTGTAATTTGTTTCTGGGAGTATGAGGGGTACCTCTGAAACTACTCCCCTGGCTGCCATAGGAGTAGAGAGGTATGTAGCCACCGCGGTAGGGGAATCCCCCGTGGTCGCTGCAGGAGCAGGAGGCACGTCGCCGCTGCGACAGTGGAAACCCCTCGGGGCCGCTGCGGGAGGCAGGAGGTACGTCGCTGCCGTGACGTTGGAAACCCCTCAGGGCCGCTGTGGGAACAGGAGGCACATCACTGCCGTAGCAGTGGAAACCCCTCGGGGCCCTCACAGCAACAGGAGGCACGTCAACGTCTTAGCAGGGGAAACCCATCTGGCCCCCGCAGCGGCAGGAGGCACATCGCTGTCGCAGCAGGGGAAACCCCTCTGGGCCCCCACGTCGGCAGGAGGCACGTCGCTACCATTGCAGCGGAAAACCCCTCGGGGCCGCTGCAGGACCAAGGTGGTGCGTCGCTGCCGCGGTGGTGGAAACCCCCGTGGTCGCTGCAGGAGCGGGAGGCATGTCGCTGCCGTGGTAGTGGAAACCCCTCGGGGCTGCCGCGGGAACAGGGGGCACGTCGCTGCCGCGACGGTGGAAACCCCTCGGGGGCGCTGAGGGAGCAGGAGGCACGTCGCCGCTGTGACGGTGGAAACCCCTCGGGGCTGCTGCAGGAGCAGGAGGCATGTCGCCGCTGTGACGGTGGAAACCCCTCGGGGCCACTGTGGGAGCAGGGGGCACGTCGCTGCCGTGACGGTGGAAACCCCTCGGGGCCGCTGCAGGAGCAGGAGGCACGTCGCCGCTGTGACGGTGGAAACCCCTCGGGGCCGCTGAGGGAGCAGGAGGCACGTCACTACCGTAGCAGTGGAAACCCCTCGGGGCCCTCACAGCAGCAGGAGGCACGTCAACGTCACAGCAGGGGAAACCCCTCTGGGCCCCTGCAGCGGCAGGAGGTACGTCAACGTCGTAGCAGGGGAAAACCCCTCTGAGCCCTTGCAGCGGCAGGAGGTACGTCAACGTCGTAGCAGGGGAAAGCCCCTCTGGGCCCTTGAAGCGGCAGGAGGCACGTCAACGTCGCAGCAGGGGAAACCCCCTCGGGGCCCCCGCGGCAGCAGGAGGCACGTCGCTACCATTGCAGCAAAAAAAAACCCTGGCCGCTGCAGGACCGAAGAGGTACGTCGCTGCCGCGGTGGTGGAAATTAGAAGCTTGCTCCTGCGGGAGCGGCACTGCTGCGGCAGTGGAATTTAGAAGCTTGCTCCTGCGGGAGCGTCACTGCTGCGGATTGGGTCGGAGTGGGTCGATGGGAGAGTGGGTCGGATGGGAGTTTGGCCTGATCTTTTAAATGAAGGTTGGCTACGAAGGATTGTTGCTGTTGGAGTAAGAAAAGCCTTATGGTTTGGTCTCTCTTACTTTCGTTGTGCAGCGCTGACGAGTCAGAATATGGATGGATTTGGATTAAGGTTGGATGTGATGGAATCAGAGGAACTGGAATCTATATGGCTCGACCATGGCGTTGAGTGGTCGGACGACATTTGGGTGGAATCCTTGGCGGAGAGTAGGGATACGGATTTCCAACATGATTGGTTGTCTGGTTTCTGAGCTGGTGGGTTGCGTTCTTGATATACCTTTGATGAGCAGAGGATTAGGTTTCGGCAGTGAGAAGTAGATTTCACCTAGGTAACCCATGGTGAAGCTGACTTGGAAGTTCTTGGTGTTATTGGAATGCAATACGAGTCGGTGGTAGTGGGTAGAGACCATGTGGAGCAGACCACATGTGGAGTGGAAAGTCTTGAACTTTTCCACTCCACATGTAATCTTCCAAGGGAGTGGTTTGAAGCGAAAAGCTTGAAGAATGGACATTTAGCGTCGATAAATATCAGCTCTGAATATTGATATACTGGTTGGGAATAGGTCCACCTCTGGTGGCAGCAGCCTTAACTTCAGTTGGGATTTGTGTTCAACTGTTGTTGGCGATAGAGGTGGTTCCAAGCAGCAGTGTTTGTGGAATGGCATAGCAGAGAACAGGATGGAAGGAGAATTAGCATGGTGGAGAGAGTTAGGTGGAAAAAGGCCAGGGGCGAAGCCACTTGTGGAGGCAGCCTCACGCTTGGGTTGACACTTGGAGCCCGGAGAGAGACAGAAAGGGTAGAAAGGGAAGATAAGACGGTGTCTGGGCCTGTGCCGCCAGCCTCACGCTAGAATCGGAAGGCCGGGCTGCAGGCCAAACATAGGGGAAAGTTTAGGTACGTGCTGCCGTTGCTAAGCCTGTACCGCTGGCGGAGGCAAGCTCGCACTTAAAGGGCGGCGTTTGTCGCTAGATGCTGGTATGTGAGGTGCAGTGCTGGAAAACTGCAGTGTGCTGCTGCGTCTTAACGCTTGGAGATCTGGTTTTGCAAGGGAGAGATATGAAGATTTAAGGAACGTACGTTTGAGGCATTTGAAGGTAGAGTTGATTTGGAGATGGTACGGCTGACTGGAGCGAGACCTATTCTAGTTAATTTGCTTTGGTCGTCCTCCTTTACTATTGATACGAGTGCTGAGGTGTCGTAGGAAGTTGGGCAAGAAGAAGCTGGATGTCTTGATGGTGGAGGTGAAAGCAAGTCTCGGCGTCATAGGGTGCGACAACGGAGCGGAAGAGCTGGAGACCGCGTGGTGTTGTTGGAGGCTCGGTTGCAGTGTTTGTTGAGTGCAAGAGCTCCTTTCGACAGTGGGATACAGTGAAGGAACTTGAGAGGAAGAGTTTATCGTGAAACTGGTACATCTCAATCTTGGACAGGGGTGGCCAACCTGTTCAGCATGATGAGCCACAAAATAAAGCTCATGACTGCGGAGAGCCGCCTAAAAGACTGTTGAATTTGCATTCGTTGATGGGGTTTTGACATTAGAAAGGTCTCGCACATATATCACACATTTTATGTTTATAAATGATTTTTTTTAATTTTTTTATACATTTTACATATGACACCCGCGAGCTATATGAGCATGCAGAGAGAATGCGTCTGTGAATTATATATGCGGGAAAAAAACGGTATATCATCTCATTGACGGTGACCGGTATAAAAAGTAAGCAGCGGTTTGGAAATGTAGTGATCGGTTGGAAAACGTCTCCGGTTACTATCGTAACCTCTGTTATTTTATCATATCCTATCCTATTTTATCATAACCTATCATCATTTTATCCGTTTAGAGAAGTATGAAGGAAATGCTATTTATGATATTTATACCGTCAGGCAGCCAGATATACATCGCGCTACGATTGGCCAGTTGTCAACTGCTGTTATCCATGAGGTTTCAGAAATGACGTGAAGGGGAGGAGTTCCCAAATGCATTTCATTAAACAACTCGTTCCCACTCTCAAAATCTCACTCTCAAAAATTGGCTTTGAATAAACCCTGAGCAGGGGTTCATCCAAATATCATAGACTTATAAAGCTTATCATGGACTTAAACGATTGAAACAGTGAAGGCAAAGAATTACTTTGAAATAGGAAGTGCATATGGTTTCTTTCCAGCGAGTCCACTTAATAGCCGATTAAATTGAAACAACAAGGCAGCGTTGGCAATAAGTACTTGATTCTTGTGTGGGCGGCTGAGCGCACGATCGAACTGTAATGAGCGCGATCTGAAGCGGCGCGTGCGATCGGACTGTACTGCGCGCGATCTGACTTCGGTGCGCGCTACTGCTTGAGTTGCGAGGAAGCAGCGCGTTACTTTAGAACAATCACGTCTCAGACGTGGGTTCCCCGGAACAGTAGCATTGAGATGGCACAAACTGCTCGTGATTTAGGGTTTGCTGAAATAAAAGCGCCGGGAAGGATTACAGCTGCTCTTGTTTGTGTGAGCTGACGGACAGAGAGAGTGTGAGCTGAAACTGCAGCGCAGTCTGCTGAGGCTCGCGGCGGCGGCGGCGGCCTGGCTAGCAGGAAGAAAGCGGCATTGCCTGAGAGTCGAGCTTGCAGCTCAACCAGCTTTATTATCCTTTCTCAATGGCAGGAGCGATTAAAAGCCGATGTAGAGCTGCTGGATACGGATGTTTGCTTTGTGGCGAGAACAGGCCTCGCGTCTTACTGTGCGTTTTCTTGTTGTTGCTTAGGACCCGTTTGTTTGGCCTGGCACCCGTGATGCATTGCTGAGGGTGATATAATATAGTTAGCATGGTGTTAAGCGGATGAGGATCGCTACTGGGTCCGGAGGTTTTCGTAGAGAATCCATCTAACGAGTGGAGCTCGATTTCGGGTGTATTGTGACCAGAAGGCGGAGCCACAATGCCGTAAACTGTCGAGCTGCCGAAAAATGTCAAAGAGCTGTAGGTGAGTCAAACATGTCTATATATACATGCTTCCTCTCCTGCTGATAGGATGAGGTGTAATTGCTGATGACGTGTTGACTGTGTTAATCATTTGAACGTGCTCCTCCCGAACTTTGTTAATAAAACATCATTTAGGCCTGCAGTACAGACCAAGGTGCCTACCTGGGACTTATCCCTAGTACTCCAGGGGTTGTCCCAGGCACCCTTTGAACCTTTGGATGAGGTTCCCCTAAAGTTCCTCACTTTGAAAACATTGTTCTTATTAGCTATAACATCGCTAAAGAGAGTTGGGGATCTACAGGCGCTATCTGTAGCTCCCTCCTGCCTTGAGTTTGCGCCTGTGATGGTAAAAGCCTTCCTCCATCCCAGGCCAGGCTATTTACCCAAAGTGCCTACTCATGTGGCCAGGTCTATCGTGCTGCAGGCCTCCCCCCTTCGGTGACCAGGACCAGGAATTTAAAAACAAGGACAGTCCAGTGCGAGCACTGGACACTTATGTCCACAGGTCTGCTCCTTGGCGTAAGTCAGACCAGTGGTTCGTTTGCTTTGGGACCCCCAAGGGGGCTCCAGTATCCAAACCTACTTTTAGCATATTTATTTATGCTGGCTATTTAAGTCATATTTATTCCACCCTGGCTTACGAGTCGGCCGGATCCCCATCGCCTCTGAGGGTCCGTGCCCACTCTACTAGGAGCATGGCTGCCTCTAAAGCCCTTATATCAGGTGTGTCTTTATCTGATGTTTGTGATGCGGCGGGGTGGTCTTCCCCGCATACCTTTCTGGGGTTTTACCAGCTTGACCTCAACTCCGCTCCGGGAACACGGGTCCTCTCGTAGTGAGCTACGAGACACTCATCGGCCTTCACCACTGAGGTGGCGTTGGTATATCGTTCCTCAAAGCGTTCGACGCAGCGCGATTTCCCATCAAAGGGAACGTCTCAGGTTACGTATGTAACCATAGTTCCCTGAGAGGTAACGAGAGTCTTTGGCCTCAGCTCCTTGCGCCTTCCGGGATTGCTCAGACACCTCTAAGCTGCCGCTTCCGGGTTACTGGCGCTCTTTTAGGACCTGGTTCGTGACGTCACCGACCTGCGACCGTCACTCACGCACACGACAGAAGTTTACATAATGTGCTTCGCGAGACAGCGCTCAAGTATTTCCCCAAAGCGTTCGACGCAGCGTCTCGTTCCCTCTCATGGAACTATGGTTACATAAGTAACCTGAGACGTTTTCTGCTTTGAATATCAATAATTTTTCATGTTTCAAACTGTTTTCAGCAGTTTTTTCAAACACCAAGCAGTGAATAAATAATATAGGAAACAGACTCAAATAAACACTTCACCATTTACACAAATTTATCCCTTTAGTAATTTTTTTAATTAAACAGCAGTTCTGCTATTATTTTCAGACCAGTTATTCTTTTGAACAAATATTTTTACATTGTTACCTTCAAAAGCATGATGTCATTCCGAATACGCGGAGGTCGGAACATATATCTTGGATGAGGGATTTGGCTTATCACTCTGATCCGATCCGAATTCTGGCTGACGGTTAAGTTATGAGCACCAACCACAACCGTCAATGGTAATCTGTTAAAAGAGTGCATTGATAATGTGGGTTTATGTCATATGCAGTTCAAAGTCATTTTAACACAATATAGCAGTTCATTAAACAAGCTCTAACCCGCTCTGGCAATGTGCAGCAGTCAAGACAACCTCATCAGAAATGAGGAATCCACCACCAATATGATGGTCATTCACCTGAATGGAAACCATGTAAGGTCTGGAGTGTGGAACGGTTTCCCTGCCGTCCACGATACCCACATTCACATGATCTGAGAGAGAGAGATGCGTCAGTCAACTTATTCAGCACATACCAATTAAATAATCATCGTAATATGCTGTTACAGAATCTGTCTCACCAGTGGATGTCAGGTGTGGCAGCAGAGTGGCCAGCAGGAGCAGAGAGGTGATGATGGTCATCATGATAATGACTGTCACTGAGCTCTCACTGTCTTAACACTGTATAAATACACTTTAAATATGGGTGGAGACATTAAGCTCCACACTACTCCACCTCCTTTTAAAAACAATACATTGTAGTATGAGTATGACGATGAGAAAGTATTGTCCTTAAAGGCTCATATTGAAGCCACAGATGATTTGAAATATTAGGTTTAAGTTTTTAAAAAGCTGAATTTAATATACAATTTTGTCTGATTTTATTCCTAATACTGAACAACAGTTTTGGAGTTTTCAGTCTTTTCTCATATTTGAGCCATACTTGCATGACTAGAAAATTGAAGGTGTTATCAATTTGGCCACCAAGTGAATTCATGTGAAATTACTTTTGTGCCCCCATGAAATATTGTAATCATATATTATTGTGACCATGCGGACAATTTTACATATTGTTTGTGCAGCAGTCACGACAATCTCATCAGAAATGAGGAATCTACCGCAGATATTTCGACAGTTTTTCTGAAGAGAAACCATTTAAGGTCTTGTGTGGGGTTCGGCTTCCTTTCCATTCACATGAGCTTAAAGTAGTGCTGTTAGTTAGGTATATTATTTCAATATTCAAACAATATTCAGTATTCAATATTCAGTCTCACCATTGCCCGACTATGCCTAATTCCATACTACATTGTAAGTCAAAAGCAGTACTGAATTTGTATTCATACACATTCATAATATATAGAGCAAAAAAAGTTTCAAACCAAATGCAGTACCTACTCTACTGTGTGTGATTTATATATACATACTCAGTTTGACTGTCTATTAATGCAAATATCTAATAATCAGCCAATCACTTTGCAGCAACCTAATGTATTTAGGCATGTAGACGTGGTCAAGATGATCTGTTGAAGTTCAAACTGAATATCAGACTGGGGATAATGGTAATTTAAGTGACTTTGAATGTGGCATTGCTGTTGAGTATTTCAGAAACTGATGATCTACTGGGGGTTTCACACACAACCGTCTCTAGGGTTGACAGAGAACAGCCTGAAAAATAGAAAATGTTCATTGAGCTCTGTGGGCAAAAATGCCAGAGGTCAGAAGAAAATGGCCAAACTAGTTTGAGCTGATAAAGTCAACAGTTACTCAAAAGACCAGTTGTCACAGCCGAGCTCTGCAAAAAAGTATCGCTGATCCTACAACTCGTCAAACCTTGAAGCAGCTGGGCTACAGCAGCAGAGAATCACATCGGTAACACTCCTGTCAGCTAAGAACAGGAAACTGAGGCGCCAATTCACATAGGCTTACCAAGATTTAGACAACAGAAGATTGAAACTTTGCCTGTTCTGATGAGCCTCAATTTCTTCTGCAACATTCAAATGTTATAGGGCCATAAACAGAATGAAACATAATGAAAGCATGGACCCATCATGGCTTAAATCAACAGATCAGGCACGCTTAGGGCCTCTTAGTATCAGTTGAGTGCTAGTGTATTTTAAAGGCAGGTGGAGTCGCTGAGTTGCCCGTAAGAGTATATGTAGCTACTGCTGTATTTGTGTTTTTTCAGTATATGGATACAGCTTTAAATTACTTTTTATTAAACCTCAAATAAACTGAAACTTTTTGTTGGTTGTAAATGTACCTTTTAACAGAGGTTTAATTGTGAGGAAGGAAGAAGTCAGGCCCAGGGCACTTCCAAACTCAGTCTCTTCAACTTGCACGCAATAGTCAAGTCAAGTCAAGTCACCTTTATTTATATAGCGCTTTTACAATGTAGATTGTTTCAAAGCAGCTTTACAGTGGTCACAGGAAAACAATATAAACAATGTTTGTTTGGCTGAACAGTAGCCCCAAAAGAGCAGACGACACAATACAATTGATGAATTTTAAGTGTTAAGTTTCCCCAACTAAGCAAGCCATAGGCGACAGCGGCAAGGAACCAAAACTCCGGCAGGTGATGTAATGAATGAAGAACAGAATGGAGAAAAAACCTTGGGAGAAACCAGGCTCAGTCGTTGGACCAGTTCTCCTCTGGCCAACAGCCAAACAGTGCATGATTATTATAAGTATAATTATTATAATAATAGTGGCTTCTCGGGTCCAGACACGAACGAGCCGCCACTCTTGGTCCGCTTCCCGTTCCTGGTGGTTTTAGCCGATCTCTTCACACCAATTACTGCAAAAAGACAGGTGTTTGTCATTTTGCACTTGAAAAGCAGTGCGCTTGTCTCTCTCTTTCTCTGACTGCAGACATTGCTGAACCAGGCCCACCTCGCCACATACCTGTATTTTATAATGTTTCAATAGTTAAGACAAATCAACAGCATAAATCGGCTTGTCACTTGTTTTCTTTTGAAAATATTACTGAGGCACATACAATGGAAGTAAACTGGGTAATTTTTTTGGAGGTTTTAAAAGCTGAAATGTGAAGCGATCATTTTGATTCTGTTAAAACATTTGTATGATTTGAGGTGTAAAGTGGTTTATATTAAAATTAATGTTTTTACAGTTGCTTTACTGTTTAATACGTAGTCATCAGATATAACATCATTGTCATAAAATTGGACATAACTTTACAAAGAAAAGGTCAGTAAGCGATTTTTGTTTTTTTTTATTTTTTTTTACTAAATTTGTGTTGACATTGTTTATCTCGTGTGGTTACACTATTGAAACAGTAAGTATTTTAAAATATAAGAATTCAGTGCCTCTTTTTATCGCTCTTATTTTTTTAGATAAGCAACACTAAAAAAATGCAATCAAATGAGCTTCACTTATCTTGAGCAAATCAGATTTTTAATCAATTAATATCCAGTTCTCATAATCTGTAAAATTCCAGTGAATTCTTGCTTTAAAACTCTGTCCCAATCAAAGATGGTTTGTGTTGCAAAAGTGTGTTTCATAATGTTCAATTTGGATGTGGTAAAACTTCACAATATGCTGCTAGAACCACATTTGTGACCATAACTGTCCTCTGTCAACACGAATCAATATTTTATTTATCTTTATTTTACTTTACAAGAAAAGATGAGTGTCTGTTGGATATTTGATGTAAAACAAGTTATTTTCTACTTCCATGAAAGCTTTCTTTCTTCTGAATGTACTTGATATAATGGGATACAAGTAATTGTCCATCACTTTGGAGGCAAAAATTCTTTAATGTTTGGTCAACCCAAGTCATATCAAGTCATAAATTCTAGGTATGTTTTGTGGGTAGAAAATATTTAGCAAAATCTCCCGAATCAATGTGGCAAAACACTGCGGGAATAGCATCTTCCCAATAGGAAATACACTATCTCCTGGAAAAATGTGATGAACTATAAAATGTATACTTATACTTATAGGCAGTGCTTGATAAAAAATTCACTGACTCATGGATGTTTGATATATTATGCATTTATTGAAACAATTTGGAAACATTCAAGACAAAACAAAGTAAATGTTAATAAACATTTCCAATAATGCTTTTTATCCATGGAAGGTATGCTGAAATCTTCATATAAACCTCAGGTAGTTTAGGTGAATTACAGAGATCAGGGTCTCCGAAGGATGAGACACCAACTGCAGCGTCTCCACAAACCAAAGGACCTCCTGAATCCCCCTGTTAACAATGCAAACACAAAGTGCACAATTTTAGGCTTCATATTAGTCAGTGTGTGGATCAAACGACAGTTGATCTCGTACTTACGGTGCAACTTCCTCCATCACCATATGTACACATCATCTGTGAAGCTGTATAGTTGTCTTTTTCCCATTTATTTTCACATTCTGTGTTATTCATGATCTTCACATGTGTTTCCATGAGACGACTGCTAAGGAAACCATTCATTTTCAGTTTTCCCCAGCCTGCAACACTGCACACAGACTGCACTTCAATGTCCTTTTCTTTCATTGGGATGGATATCCAGTTCACCTTCTCGTTCTGTGTGACCTTTTTATGCAGCTGTTGTACAAAATCATGTAGAAAGATTATCACATTGAATGGCGTTTTTATTATTATTATTATTCCATCTCATTAGAACAAAAATCATCAGAACATCAACTCCTCTTAGGATTTTTCTAGTCAGTTGAGATTTGTCTTCTTTTCTGATCAAGTATTGATGCATATTTGTATATTCATATAATCTATACTCTGAAAATGGACAATGGATGTATTAATAGGATTTAAATAAAAGCATTTATGTATGCAAATCTTTAGAAACTTAAAGATTTGAATGAATCCTTTATATGTATTTTATATCTTATTTTTGAGCCCCTATCCACCCCCATATGCTAACCACTTCTCATGAATATGCAAAATATGACTGAAATACTTGACTTTGATTGGCCAATCACTGATCACAACATGTCATTTAGAACTGAGATGAGTACAGATTGTTACCTTTAAAATCATAATGTCATTCAGAACAGGTTCCACTGAAAAGTTTGGATGCTGGTGGTAGGACATCACTCTGATGCGTATTGAACCCTCATTCTTCTTTTTTAGGTCGTGTGCACCAATCACAGCGGTCAAAGACTCTGATCTGTTAATATAAAATAGACTTTATTAATACAAATGCTTTATTTTTAAATGTAGGCTATAGTATGTAAAAATGTCATGATGGACATTTCCAAACAAAAGTCTGTACTTCTCTCCACAATGTCCAGCAGTCAAGACAAACTGATCAGAAATGAGGAATCCACCACAAGCATGTCCCCCGTTCTTCTGTATAGAAACCATGTAAGGTCTGGAGTGGGGTTTGGCTTCTGTGCCGTTCACTATACCCACATTCACATGAGCTGAGAGAGAGGTAGAGGTACCGGTAGTTATATTTTTAATCAGGTTATTTAATATGCAGTTTTGTCAATCAATCTCACCAGTGAAGGTCAGGTGTGGCAGCAGAGTGGCCAGCAGGACCAGAGAGATGATCATGATGAAGACGATGATCCGTGAGCTCTCAAAACACTGTGAATATGAGGGTGGGTGGAGACATTGGGCTTCTGATAACTCAGGCCAGCTTATAAGGAAACACAATGTCATGTTAAATGAACAAGAACTAATTCAAGTAAATAAATAATTAGTGACTGGCTCATTTTCACAAGGAATATAATCATAAGTTGAAAAAAAAGACCTTAATATATTGATTTACTGTTTCTCTGGTGCTGCATGTCAAATGAATTGTTAAAATTCTTACAGAAAATTTGACAAATTTGAAATTGTATTAGTGCGTGCAACTAAAACACTACATTAAAAAATTCATTAACAAAAAATAAAACTTTACCAAATTCTTTAACACCAAAAGAGAAAATAAAATGTCTAATGTAGCCAGGGTGGATGTGGTTGAACAGTCACCGATAAGTGGCTAGAACCACAGTAGAGCTGATAAGCTCCAAATCTCTCTGAGAAAGAAAAAAAAGTTAATAGGGGGGGGGGGATTTTTGCTTTTGAATATTTAAAACACTCTCACTTGTGATCAAGGGAAGTGTGGTGTTAAATTAACTGAATAAAAGTAACAAACTCTACAATGTATTAAGTACAACAGGTCAGGCAGAAAATCCATATCAGACTACAAACTCAAGACATCGGCTGAGCATGTGTCAACAAGAAACCGCTCTTTTATCAGAATGTTAAACTAATGAGGTTAAAAAAGAGATCACAGATCTTATCAGTGAGAAATACTCAGAACTAACTTTGTGACCATAAGATTTTTTTTTTCCCACCAGTTGCAATGTTCATTTGAATGTTTCGATTTGTTCTTATCAGTGTTGTGGCTTTGCTGTATAACTTAATGTTGTCTTTACTTATGTAATCCTGATTAGACATTTGCATTCTGGACCCATAACTCAAATATGAGTTAGTTTAACTTATTTAAAAAACAAAAAAAACATAAACTTAATCTTAAGTGTCATGAACTCAAAATTATGATTAATTAAAATAGCTCACTCAGGTCTTCCTTTGTTGTGATTGGCCATGCAGAGTTCTGCATTGCAACAAGAGAACTAGAGTACCGTGGATAAAGAGGCAGTCAGTAAGAGAACTTATGTAGATAAAGTTATTTTTGTTTGATTCTTAATAATGAAATGTTTAATGGTACGTTTCTATTATTAAAAAGGGGGGGGGGGGGGGGGGAACCATAATCATAAATGTTTGTGAAAATGTGAGTTAAAATTTGCTAACATAGCCATTAATTAGTGATATTTGTATTGATGGTATAACTTAGATATAAAATTATTCTTTATTTTATTTGTAATAGTGAAACATCAGTTAATAAACATAATCATCGTTTAATATTGCATTTACTTGGCAGCTACTGCTAAAACCAATTAGTGATTTAGTGATTAGTGCGTGCGTGCGTGCGTGCGTGCGTGCGTGCGTGCGTGCGTGTGTGTATATTTGTAGTGTATACCTGCTTTGTAGGGAGCATGTACATTTACATCAAAGAGGCCTTTTTGTAAACAATGTGATCAACGAAGATATTCTTCTGACCATCTGCCTGCTTGGAAAATTACTGGTTTTGTTTAACTTTTCTTCTTTCTTTGCTAAGCAGAGTCATTTAATGACGTAGTTAGTAGTATAATTGCCACGATAATGGGGGGGGGGGGGGGGATGTGACAAGGCGAGGAGGCACAGGGATCATGGAAATGTCACGACACGATACACGGGGAGGACTCAATTGCAAGGGAAAAGGATTTATTTACAAAGTAACAAAACAACATAACAGGAACTCAAAACCCACGAGGGGGAAAACATTAACTGAAACATTATGCATAAACAAACCAGGGAACACGAACCAACCGGATGAGACGGTAAACGAAGAAACAGGAAACATGGGGAGACAACGACGCCACGCTAGACAGCAAACACACTGGGATTAAATAGGGTACATGAGGGAAGGAGTGATCAGGAACAGCTGGGAATGATTAAGGGAAACAAGGAGGCGGGGCAGGCACTAACGAGACACAAACACATGGGAGAGAGAGCAGTGCCACGGTTCTGTCCACTAGAACACTAATAACACTGGAAAAAGAGACAGAACCGTGACACTACCCCCCCTCTAAGGAACGCCACCTGGCGTTCCAACATGAAACAAAACCCCATACCACACCGCATGAAACATACAGGACAGGGAGCTATAACAAAAAACAAAAATTTAATAAAATAAAGGAAAATAGACAATATCAATGAAAATCAAAAACAGAGTAACCAAAGGAAAATGCAAATGCCAAAAAGTCCAAACCACAAAACCCAGAAAAAAACAGTCCGGGCTCTGGGTCGGCCGGCGGGTCAGGCTGCGCGGGCTCTGGGTCGGCCGGCGGGTCAGGCTGCGCGGGCTCTGGGTCGGCCGGCGGGTCAGGCTGCGCGGGCTCTGGGTCGGCCGGCGGGTCAGGCTGCGCGGGCTCTGGGTCGGCCGGCGGGTCAGGCTGCGCGGGCTCTGGGTCGGCCGGCGGGTCAGGCTGCGCGGGCTCTGGGTCGGCCGGCGGGTCAGGCTGCGCGGGCTCTGGGTCGGCCGGCGGGTCAGGCTGCGCGGGCTCTGGGTCGGCCGGCGGGTCAGGCTGCGCGGGCTCTGGGTCGGCCGGCGGGTCAGGCTGCGCGGGCTCTGGGTCGGCCGGCGGGTCAGGCTGCGCGGGCTCTGGGTCGGCCGGCGGGTCAGGCTGCGCGGGCTCTGGGTCGGCCGGCGGGTCAGGCTGCGCGGGCTCTGGGTCGGCCGGCGGGTCAGGCTGCGCGGGCTCTGGGTGGACAGCCCCGTGCGTCCTCCAGGCACGCAGGGCCGCCAACACGAAAAAAAGGTTGACCGCCCTCTTGGCCATGACAGGGCTGATAAGCGGTGTTGCTGCCCCCTGGCCGACTGCGGGTTCTGGGGCCACCTCCTGGCCAGTAGAAGGGGACGAAACCCTCCTCCTCCTCCCCCGCATACAACGACCGGCAGCGGGCTCTGGGCCGGCGGCCTCCGGGCCAGCAGCAGGCTCCGGAACGGCGACCTCCGCGTCGGCAGCGGGCACTGGGACGACGGTCTCTGGGCCAGCAGAGGGTTCTGGAACGGCGGGCTCCGGGCCGGCAGCGGGCACTGGGACGGCGGTCTCCGGGCAAACAGCAGGAATTGTCTCAGGGCCGACTCTATTCCTCCTCCTCCTACGGGATTTGGAGCTTCCTGCTTGTGCCGGTACTGCAGCAGCTTGGGCTACCTCTGGGGGTGCTGCGGCAGCGCGGGCCGCCTCTGGGTCGACAGTGGGCGAGGCAGACCCGTTCCTTCTCCTCCCTCTTACGAACGGGGACAGCGGAGGACTGGGGACCTGGCAGTGAGTGGGGAAAATCGGGGGAGGGCCAAGAGGAGGAAGGCCACCCTTCCCATCACGATTGTAAACAAACCCCACAAACTGCCAAAACGATAAGATCACCAGCATTTCCATCTCCCAGGCACGGACGGGCTCATTGAGGCTGCTGTTAAAAATGTCCTTGAGTTCGTCGTTGCTGATGTTTAGCCCCTCCGCTTCGAAGAGGAACAGGTAGGCGAACTCCTTTACAGTGGCTCCTCCTTGCCGAAGGGAAAGGAGCCTGTTGCGTTGGCTTGCCTGCTGTTGAGCGGAGGGATAAGGGGACGGAAATCGGAAGATTCCCATTGTAGCACTCGTCCGTAGCGCCCCTCAAAAAACAAAAACAAAAAATAAATAAATAATCCAATTCCCGCTGAGTCCAGTAATGGTGGCGTCGTAATGTCACGACACGATACACGGGGAGGACTCAATTGCAAGGGAAAAGGATTTATTTACAAAGTAACAAAACAACATAACAGGAACTCAAAACCCACAAGGGGGAAAACATTAACTGAAACATTATGCATAAACAAACCAGGGAACACGAACCAACCGGATGAGACGGTAAACGAAGAAACAGGAAACATGGGGAGACAACGACGCCACGCTAGACAGCAAACACACTGGGATTAAATAGGGTACATGAGGGAAGGAGTGATCAGGAACAGCTGGGAATGATTAAGGGAAACAAGGAGGCGGGGCAGGCACTAACGAGACACAAACACATGGGAGAGAGAGCAGTGCCACGGTTCTGTCCACTAGAACACTAATAACACTGGAAAAAGAGACAGAACCGTGACAGGAAATGACTTTTAATGATAAACGTAAAACAAAAGCACTTTAAACATACTAAAAAAAGCAACTCTTTTTGTGCAAAAAAGGAAATCATAAACGCAAAAAACTCTGAGCTTGGAACAGAGAACACAGACACGGAAAACATTACCATAGTGCAACAACCTAAAAAGATTGAAGGTATAAGGTATAAACACAGAAGAATTGAATGAGGGAACTAGACACAGCTGACTAACGAGATGACAGGTGAATGGAATTACACAGGGAAGATCATGAGAGGAAACAGGAAGTAGGCAAAGACTGACATGTAACAGTGATTGCTGTAACAATGTGTTGTATGTTGGGCGACCTAACAAACTCCTTGTGAGACTAGAAGCTGTTTTTTTGCTGATGAAACTGTAAAATGAACTAAAATTTCTACAATTGACTTCTGACTCCTGGTCTTCATTCATCATATCTGGTCCTCAGGTCTTTAACTTTATTTCCCCTACAATGGATTATGCGAAAGCAACTTTCATGGGTTGAGGTTCATTTGAGCTGAGTGGTGAGAGGGCAGTGGGGTCACTTGATCTAATGGACTTTCGTGTTTGGATTAAATTGTCAATAAGAATGGCCATCTCAATTAACTGATCTAGATTCTTTCCCTAAAAACAGCAAGTGAGTTCAGATTGAAGTTTCAGAGAAAGTCCTTTGCAGTACAACTTTAACATGTCCTTAATCTCATCCTGTTTTGGCTGCAAGTGTCTGATATGTGAGGGGGAATTCAGCTGCAGTGCTTAACAGAGAGTGATTAGTTCATTGAAGGCATGTCGGCCTCCTTCAGGATGATCAAATAGTTAATGAAAACATTGCAAGAAGTCATTAAATTAAGGCATACCATCGTTCCACACAGCTGTGGCCCACTCCAGAGCTTTGCCAGCTAATAATGAACAAGCAAAGGTGATGTGACTGTCGTCTGAGTGGTACAATATGGGTTGTTGATTCACAAACAACGAACATTGAAACGTACATTTCGCAAGTGATCTATCAAATTTCTCTGGGAAAGCCAGACGTGAGCTGGTGGTGATTGGACGGGTTGAGGAAGCGCTGGTTAATGAACTCATTGGTGTGTTTTGGTATTGCAGTGTTTTTACTACTTTCTCAGTCAATAACGTTAGATGATCAAGTTGTTATTGATGTAACGTCAGAGCAGTGGCTTGGGCAGAGACTTCAGAAGATCACCACTGGATCTGTGTTTGGAAAAGTCTTCTGTAATGAGAAGATCAGTAAGCAAAGCTGGGATCCATGTGTGGTTTTTATTAAAGTAATTAGAGTAATACAAACAGGCCGGGGTCAAATATAACAGCGAACAGATACAGCAAAGGTAATCCAGAAATGTGGTCAAGACAGGCAGCAGAGTCACACAGGCAAGCAGTAAGGGTCATAACAGAGAGAAACCACGGGATAAACAAACAACCAGGAAAACCATCAGCAGGGCAAAACAAGAGGCAGTTAGAACTGAATAAGTAGCCGATGGAATGCTGATCAGGTGTGATGGTAATCAGGCTCAAAGTTATGGGAAATGTAGTCTAACCAAAAAGTTAGTAATCGGGTGAGGGAGCCCTCTGGTGGTGAGTGGGCAGGAACCTTAAAATGCACTTCACAACAATAAACAGCAGATTACAGAATATTTTCAAATGCCATTGAAAACAGATTAGTTTTTAGCGCATTCTGAAATGAGCACATCTGGGTCCAGAAGAGAGCAGCTAGAAAAATGGAGTGCAGCTGGAAAAAAGCAAAGCTAGAGGTTTTTCACATTTTGTGGAAAGACAGGTCTATGGCATAAAGGCTTCTAGGCCTTAAAATAGCTAGATATGCTTATCTTTCAACCCTCTTCGAAGAAAGCAAATACAGCTCTAGGTATTTATTTGAATACAATCAAGCTTCAACCTCAGATGCTTCAAAACAGCACAACAGTTATTATTTTTTTGTGGCAGGAAGGGAGAAATGAAGAAATATAGAGAGGTGAACATACGTGTCGACTCGTGACCGTTAGTTGAATCAATTTAGCAAATATTGCCAGACTACGCCACCTGCCGGAGCTCCACCCAAAGAATCTTGCCGGAAAGAACCTTTTACACAGGTTCCCTACCCTTTGTGGCGAACAAACCTGCCTGTTTTGCCAAACTGACTTGGGACATTTTGCCAGAAAAATCAAAAGGATATGATTTTTCCCAAGAGCCTCTTTTCCATTTTATGATGTATGAAATTAATGGTTATAGAATGTTCAGGATAATGTCAATCTGTCATGCAAAGAAAAATTAATTAAAACTTTACTATCATAACAGAATAATTTTAAATTCTTTCCACATTATGCAGGTGTCAAAAAAACAATAGAAGAGACAGATGGTTTTTGAACAAAAAGATTTTTATTCATTTGGCACACTGAAGTGAAGCAGATTAATTGATGGATAGCTGGCGTTTGAGAAGATGAAGGAGGTGAGTAGCATTCAGGTATTGAGTTGGTAGGTACACTTATACAGCAAATATTTATGTATATTGCAAAATGTATGTTTATTTAGCCTAATTTAACTAATTAACTAATTTAACTAATTCAACTCAATAAAAAAAACCCACCTCCTTTCAAATGCAATTAATTCAATAAACATTTCCAATAATGCTCTTTATCCATGGAAGGTATGCTGAAATCTTAGTATATACTTCAGGTAGGTCAGGTGAATTACAGCGATCGATATCTCCGAAGGATGTGACGCCAACAGCAGTGTCTCCACAAACCAAAGGACCTCCTGAATCCCCCTGTTAAGAAACACAGATCAACATGTGTTGTCATTATTTGTAACTTCACTAAAACATTAACATGTGGTTACTCAGTTGTTGTTGCTTATTTACATACAGTGCAGCTTCCTCCATTGCCATATACACACATCATCTGTGAAGCTGTATAGTCCGTAGTCCCCCATTTACTTTCACATTCGCTGTTATCCATCACTTTCACATCCGTCTCCATGAGGCGATCCTTTCCTATGCTATTTGTTTCTGAACTTCCCCATCCTGCGACACTACAAACTGTATCAGTTTCGATGACATCTTCTTTCGTTGGTATGGATATCAACTTGATATTGTTGTTTAGTTCAACATGCTTTTGTAGCTGTAAACCAAAAATGACATTGTTATTAATAAAAAAAGATTTGATCATCTTCCAGATGCTATGGGGGTAAGAAGTGTAATTTAAAACATACAGGATTGTACAAACATTTCCTGAAACAAATATCGGTAGCACTTTATTTTACAGTCTGTACGTATTATACAATCGGTACTAACCCCTAATGTTAACCCAGTTACCTTATATTAACCAGTACTTTCTTAGGTAAGCAATCTGTAAGTAAACATATATGCATGTACCGTAAGGTAAAGTGCAACCCAAATATTATTTAGAACAACTAAAATAAGTGCAGTTTGTTACCTTCAAAAGCATAATGTCATTATGATAGGATGTATTGACATAGTCTGGATGCTCATGGTAGAAATCCACTTTGATTCGATCCAAATTCTTTTCTTCTAGATCATGTGCACCCAGCACAACTGTCAAAATTGGTAAACTGTTAAAAGAAATAAGTTTTATAAGTGTAGTGATCTGTAGCTATATATAGATATATAATTAGCTTACCTATTAAGAATATAACAATATAATTAATTTCTTGATAATAAATTATGTATTTATTTGAACTTAAATTGATTAAATTATTATTTCTTAATTATCATAGAATTAGCTAACTTATTAATATGATTAAATTATAAAAAAATATAACTTATAAATTATAAATATAATTTTATATTGAACAGTAATGAATAATAATGTAGGTTTCATTTATTTATTTTTAGCTCATTTAAATTAATAATATAATTAGCTAACTCAAGACTGTGAATTAAACTAATTCTTACTATTTTCGGCAATGTGCGGCAGTCATGACAAATCTATTGGAAACGAGGAATCCACCGCACATATGTCGCCCCCTCGTTTGGATAGAAACCATGTAAGGTCTGGAGTGGGGTTTGGCTTCTCTGCCGTTCACTATGCCCACATTCACATGATCTGAGAGAGAGTTAGAGTTAATATATGTTTTCAACTCAAAAACTTGGGTTATTAATATTGTATCAGTCTCACCAGGGAAGGTCAGGTGTGGCAGCAGAGAGGCCCCCAGGAGCAGAGAGATGATGATAGTCATGATGAAGACGAGGATCAGTGAGCTCTTGCTGGTTAAAGACACTGTATAAATATTTAAAAAGTTGGGTGGAGACACTGAACATCCAGTAAGCTTTTTCTCTTTTTTTCAGTTTGTGGTCAGTAACTCTGATAGTAAAATTTGATGATCTCTGGTGCTTGACGATGAGATAATTAAACATGCTGACAGTGCACAGAGCCTTCCAAAGAGAGATTTTCTCTCTCTCTCTCTCTCTTATTGCATGATAAAAAAAGACATTTATGTTCAGTTTAAACTTACTGAAACCCCTAAAACATAGGTTTTTATAGCCACCTCTAGACGGCGCAATAAGCACATGGAAACCATTTTAAACACTACTAACTTTTACAAATGCTTAAATGATCAAGAGACTTACTATCATATTTTAAGTATGAATTCAAGCATGTGAAAGAGTTTGCTTATGTAATGATAAACAAATTACATGACCCTAACTGGGTTGACAGGTTTATTTTACATATTTAATTTGATGCATTTCCAAGCATTTTTTTTCTAGTTGCATTTGTGGTCTAGCTGAAGCAAATTTTTTTCAGTAAAACTTCACACCCATTGTCACATGATCTGCCTTTCTGCTCATCAGCTCCAACCACAGTGTCAGACAAAAGCATTTGGGCATTAAAACTGTAAAAAGGCGGTGCATCATGTTAGAATTAACACACGCATGCGATATGTAAAACAAGAAGTTCAAGACAGTTCACACAAATCCTCCACTTAAGCCTATGTAATGTCCTAAGACATATTTTTTTCTATACAATTACAGTCAAAAATCTTCTAAATTGTTTATTGACACTGATTCAAAGATTCAAATCAATACAAAATATCAAATAAATAGAGTCTGTGTTGGCATTTCAACACAGAAAATGTCATGGTCTGTATGTTGTAATGGACTCTTTCTGCCAGAAGAGGGCTTATGTACACATCTGATGTGTGTTGCCTGTGTGACTAGGCATACCGTCTTTATTATGATTTAAGTAAAACATGCCTTAAGCTGTGAACTTCGTATAGGTATAAACTGCTGCTAAAAAATAATCTTTAGGCTGCAAATATTGCACGTTAAATACAAATGTTAATTTCTGACACTTGTATAACAGGGGTGCTCCGAGGAGGCAAGGAAGGCTCCTTTAAAATTGGATGACAAAATAATTATAATACAAAAATAAAGCAATGCAAATATTAATAAATATGATATTTAAAAGCTGTACAAATTACTCGTTTTTCTAAAAACTATCTAACAGCAACACCAACACCAACAAGTAAAGTTAAAGTTGCCCACGTTTTTTTTTTTGCCTCTGCTGACAAGAGATGGGGTGTATCCGAAATCGCAAACTACCCTACTATATAATAAAATAAAAATAGTATCAAAACAAGTATGTCTGAGATATTCTGAAGTGTCCACTCCATGGATACAGATTCATTAAATGATAAGCCATTTTCCCAAAAAAGCATTTATTCAGCTTAGTGAAGTCCTTCGTTGAAAATAATGGCAGAGCGTTGAAGCTGAAAGTCAATTGGCCAAGTCTGAGACCAACCCAATGGAAAGAGACCAAAATAAATGGCCTGTTCATGGCTAGACATGCTTATTTTACAAATGTGTTGGATTGAAGGAAAAGAAACTGATTAAAACCTAACTTTAAACATTCAACAAGGAAACATTCAACATATCACAGTCCAAATGGTGACAGAAGGCAGAATATAGCCTAAGTAGGCCTACCTTTCTCATACACAGACAAATTGCAGTTTGGTTGAGGATTCCTGCCCGTTTTAATCCCATCAACAGAATTATGTACAGACTTTATTATTTATAATTGTTCTTTAACGTGTATCACACAGTCTGTAATAGGCATGAGAACTTGCTATGCTGTTTTCTTTACAATTCACTAGAATAGGGACTATGAATAAAGTGTTCGGAATAACAATACTATACTTAACTAATAAAAGTTTATATTGACAATTTTTAATATGTACAATGTCTGAATATTTGTTTTAACTTTGTACTTATATACAGTGGAGTTCACTTATCTCGAGTCACAGTTAACTCGCCAATACTATTATGTCGACGTTTTTGAAGTGGAACCGCCAAACTCCCTATTTGTCATTGTATTTTCGATTCTTTAATGTAGATTCCTTAATGTCGCCGAACACTAATATCTCGAGCAAATATCTCGGACAAAGTTGTCACTTCACATGGTTATCTCGTGAGTCATGAGTGTACCTAGTTCATTGCGCATGCGCTGAGTTCGTGTTGCACGTGGCCGCAGAACAACTCGCGGAAGTGGAGGGTGTTTAAAACTCGCGGAAGTCCAAAGCTTTCTAGATGCTATCTTGGAAAAGGAGGCGCAGGAGTTGAGCCGAGTCGAGCGCGTCTGTGAGTATGTTCAGTGAGTCGAGTGTGTCTGCAGTGAGGCCGTGTGTTCAATGAGTCGAATGTGTGTTCAGTGAGTCGAGCGCGTCTGCAGTGAGAGTGTGTTCAGTCAGTCGAGTGTGTTCAGTGAGTCGAGTGTGTGTTCAGTGAGTCGAGCGCGTCTGCAGTGAGTGTGTGTTCAGTGAGTCGAGCGCGTCTGCAGTGAGTGTGTGTTCAGCAAGTTGAGCGCGTCTGCAGTGAGTGTGTTCAGGGAGTCGAGCGCGTCTGCAGTGAGTGTGTGTTCAGTGAGTCGAGCGCGTCTGCAGTGAGTGTGTGTTCAGTGAGTCAAGCGTGTCTACAGTGAGTGTGTGTTCAGTGAGTCGAGCGCGTCTGCAGTGAGTGTGTGTTCAGTGAGTCGAGCGCGTCTGCAGTGAGTGTGTGTTCAGTGAGTCGAGCGCGTCTGTAGTGAGTGTGTTCAGTGAGTCGAGCACGTCTGCAGTGAGTGTATGTTCAGTGAGTCGAGCGCGTCTGCAGTGAGTGTGTGTTCAGTGAGTCGAGCGCGTCTGCAGTGAGGCCGTGTGTTCAATGAGTCGAGTGTGTGTTCAGTGAGTCAAGCGCGTCTGCAGTGAGTGTGTGTTCAGTGAGTCGAGTGTGTGTTCAGTGAGTCGAGCGCGTCTGCAGTGAATGTGTGTTCAGTGAGTCGAGTGTGTGTTCAGTGAGTCGAGCGCGTCTGCAGTGAGTGTGTGTTCAGTGAGTCGAGCGCGTCTGCAGTGAGTGTGTGTTCAGTGAGTCGAGTGCGTCTGCAGTGAGTGTGTTCAGTGAGTTGAGAGCGTCTGCAGTGAGTGTGTGTTCAGTGAGTCGAGTGCGTCTGCAGTGAATGTGTGTTCAGTGAGTCGAGCGCGTCTGCAGTGAGTGTGTTCAGTGAGTCGAGCGCGTCTGCAGTGAGTGTGTGTTCAGTGAGTCGAGTGTGTGTTCAGTGAGGCCGTGTGTTCACTGAGTCGAGTGTGTGTTCAGTGAGTCAAGCGTGTCTGCAGTGAGTGTGTTCAGTGAGTCGAGTGTGTGTTCAGTGAGTCGAGCGCGTCTGCAGTGAGTGTGTGTTCAGTGAGTCGAGTGTGTGTTCAGTGAAGCCGTGTGTTCAATGAGTCGAGTGTGTGTTCAGTGAGTCAAGCGTGTCTGCAGTGAGCGTGTTCAGTGAGTCGAGTGTGTGTTCAGTGAGTCGAGCGCGTCTGCAATGAGTGTGTGTTCAGTGAGTCGAGTTTGTGTTCAGTGAGTCGAGCGCGTCTGCAGTGAGTGTGTGTTCAGTGAGTCGAGTGTGTGTTCAGTGAGTCAAGCGTGTCTGCAGTGAGTGTGTTCAGTGAGTCGAGTGTGTGTTCAGTGAGTCGAGCGTGTCTGCAGTGAGTGTGTGTTCAGTGAGTCGAGTGTGTGTTCAGTGAGTCGAGCGCGTCTGCAGTGAGTGTGTGTTCAGTGAGTCGAGTGTGTGTTCAGTGAGGCCGTGTGTTCAATGAGTCGAGTGTGTGTTCAGTGAGTCAAGCGTGTCTGCAGTGAGTGTGTTCAGTGAGTCGAGTGTGTGTTCAGTGAGTCGAGCGCGTCTGCAGTGAGTGTGTGTTCAGTGAGTCGAGTGTGTGTTCAGTGAAGCCGTGTGTTCAATGAGTCGAGTGTGTGTTCAGTGAGTCAAGCGTGTCTGCAGTGAGCGTGTTCAGTGAGTCGAGTGTGTGTTCAGTGAGTCGAGCGCGTCTGCAATGAGTGTGTGTTCAGTGAGTCGAGTGTGTGTTCAGTGAGTCGAGCGCGTCTGCAGTGAGTGTGTGTTCAGTGAGTCGAGTGTGTGTTCAGTGAGTCAAGCGTGTCTGCAGTGAGTGTGTTCAGTGAGTCGAGTGTGTGTTCAGTGAGTCGAGTGCGTCTGCAGTGAGTGTGTGTTCAGTGAGTCGAGTGTGTGTTCAGTGAGTCGAGCGCGTCTGCAGTGAGTGTGTTCAGTGAGTCGAGTGTGTGTTCAGTGAGTCGAGCGCGTCTGCAGTGAGTGTGTGTTCAGTGAGTCGAGTGTGTGTTCAGTGAGGCCGTGTGTTCAATGAGTCGAGTGTGTGTTCAGTGAGTCAAGCGTGTCTGCAGTGAGTGTGTTCAGTGAGTCGAGTGTGTGTTCAGTGAGTCGAGCGCGTCTGCAGTGAGTGTGTGTTCAGTGAGTCGAGTGTGTGTTCAGTGAGTCGAGCGCGTCTGCAGTGAGTGTGTGTTCAGTGAGTCGAGTGTGTGTTCAGTGAAGCCGTGTGTTCAATGAGTCGAGTGTGTGTTCAGTGAGTCAAGCGTGTCTGCAGTGAGCGTGTTCAGTGAGTCGAGTGTGTGTTCAGTGAGTCGAGCGCGTCTGCAATGAGTGTGTGTTCAGTGAGTCGAGTGTGTTTTCAGTGAGTCGAGCGCGTCTGCAGTGAGTGTGTGTTCAGTGAGTCGAGTGTGTGTTCAGTGAGTCAAGCGTGTCTGCAGTGAGTGTGTTCAGTGAGTCGAGTGTGTGTTCAGTGAGTCGAGCGCGTCTGCAGTGAGTGTGTGTTCAGTGAGTCGAGTGTGTGTTCAGTGAGTCAAGCGTGTCTGCAGTGAGTGTGTTCAGTGAGTCGAGTGTGTGTTCAGTGAGTCGAGTGCGTCTGCAGTGAGTGTGTGTTCAGTGAGTCGAGTGTGTGTTCAGTGAGTCGAGCGCGTCTGCAGTGAGTGTGTTCAGTGAGTCGAGTGTGTGTTCAGTGAGGCCGTGTGTTCAATGAGTCGAGTGTGTGTTCAGTGAGTCGAGCGCGTCTGCAGTGAGTGTGTGTTCAGTGAGTCGAGTGTGTGTTCAGTGAGGCCGTGTGTTCAATGAGTCGAGTGTGTGTTCAGTGAGTCAAGCGTGTCTGCAGTGAGTGTGTTCAGTGAGTCGAGTGTGTGTTCAGTGAGTCGAGCGCGTCTGCAGTGAGTGTGTGTTCAGTGAGTCGAGTGTGTGTTCAGTGAGTCGAGCGCGTCTGCAGTGAGTGTGTGTTCAGTGAGTCGAGTGTGTGTTCAGTGAAGCCGTGTGTTCAATGAGTCGAGTGTGTGTTCAGTGAGTCAAGCGTGTCTGCAGTGAGCGTGTTCAGTGAGTCGAGTGTGTGTTCAGTGAGTCGAGCGCGTCTGCAATGAGTGTGTGTTCAGTGAGTCGAGTGTGTTTTCAGTGAGTCGAGCGCGTCTGCAGTGAGTGTGTGTTCAGTGAGTCGAGTGTGTGTTCAGTGAGTCAAGCGTGTCTGCAGTGAGTGTGTTCAGTGAGTCGAGTGTGTGTTCAGTGAGTCGAGCGCGTCTGCAGTGAGTGTGTGTTCAGTGAGTCGAGTGTGTGTTCAGTGAGTCGAGCGCGTCTCCAGTGAGTGTGTGTTCAGTGAGTCGAGCGCGTCTGCAGTGAGTGTGTTCAGTGAGTCGAGCGCGTCTGCAGTGAGTGTGTGTTCAGTGAGTCGAGCGCGTCTGCAGTGAGTGTATGTTCAGTGAGTCGAGCGCGTCTGCAGTGAGTGTGTGTTCAGTGAAGCATCATTGTCCAGGAATTCCCAGATTACGTTGACATCGACAAAAACGTTGTTACTGATAGAAGAATTTGTTTTCAAGCAGACCGTTAAAGGCATAAAGCAACCAAGCATTTTAGAGTTTGTAAATAAACCATATTAACCGTGTGTGCAATACTATCAGAACTGTGTCAGAGCGAAATGACTGTGTTATGAGTGAATGTGTTTACACGTGTGTTGTGCTTGTGTTTACGCTGCGAGTGATCATTGTGTTTGCAATGTTGGAGAATATAATTAAAGGTTTGTATGGAGAATTGAAGGCGTTTTTTATTGTATACTGGTAAATCTCTGTTGTTAGTTGGTGTACATATGCTTTTTGTTGTTAACAAACATATACAGTGTATGTAAATTTTTATAGCATGCCGATAGCTTCATCAAACAAATCGCCATATTGGGTTTTGGTTATCTCGCTAAACGGTTATCTCGACGCCTTTTTTGCAACCCCCGAGGCCGTCGACATAACCGAATTCCAGTGTACTATTCTCGCTAACCAAAATTGGATGCCATTTTAGTCAATATTGATTGAATTTGGCGGAAAGTGAATGAACACTACAGGAACACCAACCCATCTTACATCTTTTCCAGCTCCTCAAAAGCCAAATACAACCTCACGATGCTGACTGGGATGGCAGCCAATATACGGTCTGCTTCAACTGCTCAAATCCTATGACAATGGACAGCAACCCCTCCTCATGGCAGCCCGCTCAACCCACTCACCAGCGTTTGGCTTGCCCACAGGCATTCTGGGAATGCCAAAATGGTGCAAAAGTCAGGGAAGACTTTGTGGTGGCGGCACATACAGCGACAGTGGCATGGTGGGGTTCAGAAGGGCCACGAGGCGCGCACCACTCCAGGATTCATGTGAGTCCAGTCGCTTCAGACAACACACACTAATCCTCGACGTGATGACAATCGAAGCTATGATGAATCTTGTCGTATCTGCCAAGGTTGAGCGAAAGAGAGCGACCGCAAGAGGAAAAGGACCTCAGGATTCAGGGTTTCTGAATGCCGTGTTTTTTCAGCCCGAGAGTCATGCAACAACTCATTTTAACTACCGTCCTAAACTGTCTCACACAGATTCAATGCTATAACGCCAGGCTCTTGAAAAAAACATCATGCTATATGTAATGAACACACTGGCCTCAAAGTCAGTGTAGAGGGTGGCCAAATGCAGAAGTAGTTTGGAGGTAAAGAAATACTGAATAGCCTCTAAAACTGGATCAATTTCAAAGCAAGCCTAAGAGTTGCCCCTACGAATTATTCATGTCATTAAATCAACAAGCTCTTCGTGAGGCAAACTTAATTTACATTGAAGAAACTGAACAGGTTAATTGGTGATTGGAAAATACATAATTCTTACAAGTAGTAAGAAAAAAGGAGAGAATTTATAGGCTATATGTAATAAGTTGTGGCACATGGGTAGAGTGTTGGCAAAACCTGTTTTGAAGCAATATTTGGTGAAGCTATAGTGGACTAGTTGCCCCCTGCTATGATTTAATATTATTAAAATGATTAAAATACCGTCTTTGAAATTCTCTAATCTGGTATATCAAGTTATTATTCATCTCTGTTAGACCATCTTTAAAGTCATAAAATATGAACAATCAAACTGCCACCACTGTCTAAAAATGGAAGAAGATAGATGCCTTCGCAAAGCTTTCCAGGACCTTGTCCTCTTTTTTTTTTCTCAGGCATTCCATCCTGATTTTCCACAGAGACGTTTTGCGGGCTGTTTTAGCATTGATCAAAGGTCCACAGCTTTGATCTTTCGTCCTAGTGCTGCCAAAAGATCACTCGGGTCTCTCTGGCGAGCGAACTGACAGGACAGTAGACCAACAATGATAATTACAGGCTCCTCTTTATGTCTCTTTCTGTGTCTTTCAAGCAAAAAACTGGCATAAACAGACACTCTGCACTATGGGCTGAATTCTTGGGCTGTAGCAAAGGGAGAGAGAGAGAGAAAGTAAGAAAGGTAAAGTGCTTTTACTCTTTAGATGATGAAGAGAATAGATTAAAGTATGATATAACGTTTCTGCATGACAGAAAGTTGGTGCCTCCATAAAGCTTTGCTTTCATGTACATTTAAACTAAACGTTATCTTAAAGCGAATACCCTCTTTTTACCAATGGTTGCAAACTTATTTTATTATGAAATATCTACAGGACAAGAAAGGGCTATTCTAGGAACCCATAGATTCCTGCAAGACTTTTGGTAACGGCAACATCTTTTCCAGGAACCTATCATAAAGGAAAGGTTTTGAGGTACTTGAAATATATTTTACTTAAAGGTACTTGAGCACTAAATATGATATTAGAGGGATTAAGGACCTTCTAAAGGATTCTCAGATGTTCTTCAAAAGGTTTCTCTAGTGTTGAGGTCAATTATCTTTTCATTTGGACATATTAGGTCCAACAAAGAATCCTACATCAATAACTGTTTTCTCTTTCTTTGACTGTTTAAGACTCTTGAGTTATAAATGTTCTTGATGTTGCATTATAGGTTCTTCAGATCAGCATGCAAGAACACGGATGTTTTTCCAAGACATAGCAAATAAATGTTCTCTGTGCAATTAATATCAGACTGAAACCCCCTCCATTTGCCTTCTACATTGCGTGATTTTCTTTCTGAATAGAGCTTTTTACGGTCTTCCAAGACCTGTGAGGTTTTGTTGGATCATTATGTCAGTAGTAGTGGCATTAAGGATTTTAGTTGTCATTAAACCTGCAAATAAGACGAGAATCAATGAGGCTAATAAACCACAGGACTCTTGTAACGTAATATATACGCAAATACTTCAGCATACCCCATTAGTTTCATCTCCTTGTTCAAACACACATAACTATACAAAATGTCAACCAACATTTCACACAGTGAATAAAATCCTTTTACTTTTTCACTAACAGGCGAGATGGGCATAGACGTCTCCGGAGCTTTTTGGCGACTGCCAGCAACAGGTGAAAGCAGACCCCTGTTTTGACTCAAACAGATGAAGCTTCCATTAGCGCGGCTAGAATTCCGCCTTTTTGGACGGCATCTTTGGACTTTCTGCCACGGCTAACCACTCAGCAGCTGATGCTGATCATTAGTAGGCAGAACATGCAGTTGTGGTCAATGGCACGTGGAGGGAGCCAGATTCTCACCGATACATGGAACAGACGGCAGTTACGAAGAAGAAAAAACATAGACAATAACATCACAACCGAACAGCCGAGTTCAAAAGGTTGAAATATATTAAATGTTCTATTTTGCGACAAAAAATGTTAATGTAAATGTTAACAGCTGGAAGAACACATGGATATAAAAACGTATTTTACAGGGAGGCTGTTATGCTAAAAGTTGATCTGAGTACCGAATCTGTTTGCATTTGCCAGACTTTTTGTCTGTGGTGTGAACTCGTATAACCAATTAGTTGTATGTCGGCAGTGAAATCTTCCAATCACACGATTTAAATTTGAGATTTAAGACAAAAATAAGGCTTTTCTTTTCCTTTTTCAAGATGTAACAATGTGTTGTGGGATTTTAAATAATCGCGTCTTGCACTTGCTCTTCAAAAATGCAGTCGCCAATCGTGATGGGATGTCCAACCCAGTCTCAGGAAAGAAACATGCCTGTGGAAACATTCGCTGCTACTTGCATGTGTCACATTAGTTCGTAAATTAATTGTTAATTATCTATCAATTTTAAAATGAAGAAAACATACACTAAAACCTACTGACAACAAAAGCAATTTGCTATATATTTTAAAGTGTAATTATTCATGTGATGAATTTTCAGTATTACTGCTCTTCAGTGTCACATGATCCAAAGATAAGTTGATTTGATGCTCAGGAAACATTATCATCTGATTATCATCAATGTTGAACCCCACTGTGTTGCTTAATATTTCTGTGGAAACTGAGATACATTCTTTTAGGAGTTTTAATGTATTTGAAAAGAAACCTTGTCTTATATTATCAATGCCTTTCACTTTTGATCAATTGAATGTGTCCTTCCTGAATAAAATGTAATATCGTTCCCAAAAAAAAATTCTTATGAAAAAAACAAACATTTTGTGAAAAGTATTATATCATAAATAATAAAATACGCCATAATCATAATTTCTATGAAAAGCTGATTCATTTTTGTGACACTGTTTTAAGGTGATGTAGTTACACATTAATACATGTACTTATAGTAGTAATAACAGTAAATTATGCGTAATTACAAGTAACTAACCCTAAACCTAACCATAACTCTATAGTAAGTACATGTAGTTAATTAATATTACTCAGAACTTATGTAACTTTCACCTTAAAATAAAGTGTAACCAGTAATTGCAGTCAATCGTATGTTTCGGTATCGGCACGTTTTTTCATTGAGACTGTTGATCTCAGTCAGAAATCTGCCATAATTGGACTACAGATAGAGGCAGTAAACATCTAAATAACTCAACAATAATATTAATACACATAACCTGTACATCATATTAACAGCCTTGCTTTAAACTTTAAGCTGAGCTGGAAGACAGAGTAATAAGTTAATGTACTGTGCAACAGTACTCAGAAAACAAACAAAAAAAACAGACAAACAAGAACTTAATAACATTTAATAAGTCCCCATTAAATGCTGATGGCATAGCATTGCTCATGAGGCAAAGTCCAGCTATGTGGGCAGCATGGGGAGGAAATGAGTGGATGGGTGTCTCCGTCTAGCTTTGTGACCTCTGCGGGGTTTCCCTCGGCCGTTCAGCGACACGAACATCTGCCTCCCCCTGTGCTTCCAGCGCAGGGAGGCGTAGGTGTTATAGCCGTTCTCTTCGATGCGCTCTTTGAATTTGCAGCTAGGGTTGTATCTGTCCTGCAATTAGTCAAATGAAGATTGCAGGTTGAGTTGCTTGTTGACACCTTCAAAATATATTCACAGTATTTCTTGTACACACTTCTTGCTTTTTTCACAGTGGAATTTTGATAATATTCTTTGGATTTGGGAAAATTTTCATTGATCTTTTTATTAAAGTAAGATTTTACTTTAGAAGACTAAAAGTAAATGTAAATTAATTTATTAAAATATGCTAATTTGCTGATTGACCTATTACTGGTTTTAGTAACAAGAGGTCCTATTTAAGAGGGCAGTCTTTAATCTCCATAAAACTTTACTTTCCCAGTTTATTACACTTCAAATATATGTTGTAAACAACTCAATATTAATATTATATAATTTTAAAAATTAAATTAAACATGCATTTCATCTAAAACTTCAAATGGCAAGAAAACACATTTCCAATTGTGAAACGGTAAATTTTGGGTAAAAGCAAAATGTTTTTTTTAATACATATAAATATATAAAAATGTTTTTAACAAAAGATAAATAACAAATATAAAATGGCCCAAAATATTAAAAACAATAGCGTTATATAATGCTATATAACGCTAGCATTATATGCGTCAAGGTTGCATTATATATCAAATGTGAATTTTCAACTAAAATAAAATTCCATCATATTTATTTTCAACTATCAAGACAATAACTATAAATTGTAAGGACTGTAACCACCCCTTAATGAAAAATGTATATACCAGAATTTATTTGAAATGCATTAAATGTATGCAAAGTATACTCCAAATACATTTAGATATTTATTTGCTTAATATAAACACCCTGGATTGTACTTTTTACATATTAAATTAATATACTTAAATAGCTTTCATTTAAAGACTCTTTACTAATAGTTATATTAAAACACATTGTATGCTTAGTATTAAGCAATGTACATACTGTAATAAAAGAGTAGTACTCAATAATAAAGTTTATTTGATATATATTTATACCAGGAAGTCTCAAGCGTGTGTATTATTTGTACTATACTTCGTTTGAAATAAATGTTTTTTCCAATAATTTATGTCAGACATTTTCTTGTAATATTATATTTAGATCCCCAAATCCAGAATATGTGTTTATGTCCTGGGAAATCTGAGTAACGTTTCAAACATCCCATTGTGTACTTATTACGCATTTATATTTATCTCAACCAGCCCGTCATTGTAAATCAACCATCCCCGTCTTGCATGAGCTCAAAAAGCCTCCTGACGAAGTCAAAAGAGCTTTGCCACAGCTGGATAAAGCTATTAACTTGAAAAGTACAAAAAGGATGATGACAATAACACTTAAAGAGTCTTGGTTGAGGAAGCTTTAGCCTATACAGTCTGATAAGATCACGATGGAATGAGTGAATGTGACTAATAATCACTCAAAATGGTAAGAAAAGAAGGGTGCTTAGGCCTCGAGTGATTCCCAAGGTTGGTCATGTTTACTCTGGGGATCGGAGGACAGATTTAGCCATCTGTAAGCCATCTTATCATGGCTGGGTGACTGATTGCCAGGGTGAGATTTCTCAGAGGGCAGTTAAAACGCACCATGCAATGGGGCGTCTTCATTAAACAAGCCACAAACAACTGTCTGATGGCACGCACTAACTTCACAAAAACAGTAAGAGATCATCAATTCTGAACCGTCGTGTGACGACCTAGTTTGTGTTTAATTACAATATTAAATATCAGTATTAGGATATTCCCTGGATGACCCAATTTCACACATTTTTTTGTTTCAAAAGTCTATAATTTGCACAAAAAAACTTTAATAGTAAAGGATGCTGAAACACGGTCATTCGATGTACCTACCGATCCGAAAAGTGTTCCCTTTTTGGACATAGCTAAGTACAGGCCGGTGCTGACAGATTTGATGGCGACAACTCCCACACTGACAGATCGGATTTCCATCAGACCTGAGAAGGGGAAAAAGGAACAGAAGTCTGGTTTAGAAAGGGCGAGTTTCTCCATCAAAAGACACTCTATCATTAATGATTAGAAAACCAGGCATCCATTTGCTCAAGGGATGGTTTTTTTCCCCTCCCAGAACAAGAGGAAAAAAAGAAAAACAGGACTACAATAGACCAGTTTGAATGATGCTCTTTGTGAATGTACACTAAGAACAACCTAGATTTCCAGACGCGGTGTTCTTTTAAACTTCTGTAGCACTTATGGCATAATTAATGAAAGTGTAGAAAGTGTCAAAATGAGGCTGAGGTTATGGCCAGTGTTAGCGGTAACAATTTAATGTTACGAATACAACTTGCAAGTACATTTTATTGACTACCTAAACAGTCCATCAACTGTTTGGTTACTGACGTTCTTCAAAACATTTTTTGTACGTGTGAGTTCAGCATAATAATTAAAAGCATAAAAAGAAATTCATACAACATTGGAACAACTTTAGGGAGAGTAAATGATTTGGGGGAGAACTATCCCATCTCTAACCCAACCCAAAACGGCGGCAAAAGCAAAATGTACAAAAACTTATAAATGACGAGTTAAGAATTGATATGAATTTGAAACTCATCAAAATGGTTATAAATGGTCAAGTGTTTGTGCTTTGTATTTTTTCCATTCCACCGTTCTGTTTCACGTTAGCGAATGAAAATGTGTGTTTTGTGTGAATGGGCCCCTAAGCCAGCTAATGAGGAAACAAGTACCACAAAATGTGTTACTTCCCATAAATAATGAAACAAACAATTTAATGTAATTAGTTTGTTCTTATAACAAGGTATTTATTAAAAGTAACGTTTCCCTCTTTATCGCTGAAAAATAACATGAAAAAACTACCACAATAATTGTTGTGAAACTTTGAATCATTAATAGGATACAAATTCAAAGTCAGAAATGCATTTTACCTATTAGATTATACCTAAAGCAATTTCCTTTTATGATCTGGCAATTTAGTATCAGATTGGTTATGGTTGGATGTTCAAAGCAAAGTTCTTCTAATGTAGTTTTTGCTCTTAAATGGAGTCTGGCCCATTGTCATGAAAACAGGTCAGATTACTTTGGACGACCTGAGAGGATTCCACTCCATTGCATCACATACTTGAAGTGTGATGTTATCTGTCCAGAGCATCTATGACTTTTAAGCCAGCTTAAAAGAAGATGAAAAAAACAACAACAAGAGAAAATGCTGCAAACCATTTGGTGTCAACGGGGTGCCCCTCTATAATACTGCAAGGGGAAACGGTGCAGACAAATCAGCTGTTGACTTTGGACAGTAAACACTGCAACACATAGAGGTGCTGAATGAGATGTTGATCTAGCGCCAGTTGGGAAATGAAAAAAGAAAGGAAAAAAAACACAGGAAGGCAGTTCTGTTGAACACGTGTTGCAGGTGGCAGACCGAAGAACTTGGGTTTGGGATTCTGGTTAAAGCTTTTCAGCTGTGACTGAATAAACCCTTGCAGTCAGGTTTGAGCAGGTGTAGTCATTTCTCAACAGCCTTTTCTTCCAGTTTAAACTCATTGACAAATTATCGTCCGCAACTTTGTGACACTTCCAGCGATTAAATGTACTTGTTGAATTATACATGTTTTATTATGATTAAAAACTTGGAAAATGGAACAGAAACTGTAGTGATATAATGGCTGTATGCCATTTACAGTGAGTTTTGTACGTGAAATCACTGACACCAATAAGATGGAATATTCTCCGCCAACTCAATGTCTATAGGTAACAACCATCCAACATTCATTACTGATCTTATGTACTTTTGTGGTAAACTCTAAAAGCAGAAATCAAACATTTATGTCTTCCTAGGCTTGCTATAGTAGCATTCTTGAACTGCTCCATTATTTATTTCATTTAAATATTTATTTATTATTAATAATGTAAATGTAATCTGTAAATTTGGCACATATTTTTATCCAAAGCACAGTACTATATGTGTTATATAAATGCATTATACAAATTAAATACAATAAATTTAATACAACTTAGAAAATGCAAGAAAAATAGATGATAAATAATAACTTTTTTTTTTTTAAATAAAAGAAATTAACTTGACAAGCATGGGAAGGCTAGTACAGCTGACAGGCAACAGAAAGTGACATAAGCGTTCGGTAAATAATGTCTTTCTTCATATATGTGTAATGAAGTCCATCAAAGGGACATGCTGAAATATCATTCAGGTATACAGCTGCAACCTCATTCAATAATGTTTGTACTTTGAAGGTCAATCTGTTATTTCCTTGCAGTGTTTACTAACATACATAGTAGCTTTGGTGATGGATGCGTGCAAACAGCTCATAAGACATCCAGCCAGTTTCCCAGATGATTGGAGCTCACATTGAGTTTATTAGCAACGCTCGAGTCAAATGCAAAGCACCGGTGTCAGAAAAATGCAATTACTTCCAATTTTCATTATTGGTGCTCAAAGGTGCGAGTAAAGTCCAATTGAGAAAAAACTCCTAAGTAAAGAACTGATTGGGAGTAGTTTTATTTAAAACCTTAAAAGCTCTAAAATGACAAAAGTCCAATTTTTCCATCATTTATCATCAAATACATTTCATATAAATGATACTTCATCTATTCTTTACCATTATTTGAACCACCCTCAATTGTACTGGAGTTGAGAAAAGCCATTGGATTTGCCTAGGTGAAATTATTAAAGTTCTCAACGCATGACTAAACACCTGTAAAGCCAAGTTGGACCTTTATTCATCTTTATTCCCTTTGAAAGTGTTCTCTATTGTGTCCTAAGCTCATGGTCTCTGGAGTGTTCAAAGAATTAATTTTAGTGAAAATGCCCAGGCCAACCTTGAAAGAAGTAAAGTACTGCAAAGGTTAATCTTTACAGCGCAACTATAGTCCAAATCATGACTCAAAAGAGACGGTTCTTTATAATGAACCAAACACATACAACTGTGAGACCCATATCAGTAGAGTAATATAGCAATCTTATTGTGTACTTAAACGGACACCATTATGCTATTTGTCAGTAGTGTTTTTATTTTATTTTAATGAATAAATTATGCAAGATGCCTGTGAGTTTTGTATGTGAGAATAACTTCAATTAAATAGCTTTGAGTTTATTTTCATCTTCAACTTGCTTGACCTTTGACGTGTTTTGGCTCAAGATGGCAATAAGCTGCTTGAACTATTACAAGCAAAATCCTTATTTCTACAGACTTAGTCAAGTGTTGACTACCCATTCTTCTCATCTCATATGTAACTTCTGAAAGCCCTTTGCACATTCTTTTTACTCTTTCACTTTTGCCTTAATCTCCCACCCTTTACTTTCTGGAAGTGAGCCCATCTTCAGATCATTCAGCCCTTATTTGACATTGAAAGCAAATCATTTAAAAAAAAAAAAAAAAGCAGGAAGGAGCTCTAAAAGCGATTCCTTTGTCAGAATTATCGTCGGGTGAGAGGAGCAGAGGGAGGAGTTGGTGGAGAACGTGGGATGTAGATGCTGGTAATAAGGAAAGCCAGGGCGGAGGTCAGGAGGTTCCTAAAATTATGTTTCCTTCAACTGGGCCTTTGCTCCCAAAAGGCCTTTGTTACCTACCTGAGATTTGGAAGCTGACATGGTCTCATTAATGACCCAGCTTTTGTCACAGAGCAAAGTTCCACCCACATCAATTAAAAGAGAAGGCGGGGGTCGACAGGGTGAAAGATGGAGCTAAGTTTCTCCTGCGAACTCCCTCCCTAACGTGCTTTTTAAAGAGGGTCTTTAATTTCCCAGGTTGCCCCCTCCAGCAACCCTCTCTGGCCTGTCGCCCCTTCGGGTGAAAGCCTGGGAATCTCTTGTGTCCAACTGGGTGCTTGTAGTTGATTGATGTACCTTTTCAATTTTTTCACAGTTTGCTTTCTTCCTTTAGAGGGTCCTGATGTTGTTTTTTCTCCTTTTCTTTCCTAACCCTTTTCAGATCACAACCTTTTCATGCTGAGTTCTTATTGCTGTGCCTAATGGCCGTGACCAGCACCTTTGATCAGATCAGCCTCCTCCTAGGTGCTCTTGAGCCGAATGAACTGAAGGCCTATGTGTGTGGGATGAGCGTTCAGGCTGTGAGCCCACCCTAGTTCACCGCTGCTTTAAACCGCTTGAGTTTCAAGTGTGCAGGAAACCGCTCTGCTCTGCTTTTGGACCATGTATATTCAAAATCGAATTTTCACCAAACACCGGTGCCCTGGGGAAACAGGTTATCATCTGATGCCATTACTAGTCCTAGACGGAATGTGCAGACTTAATAATAAAAAAAAATAAAAAATAAAAAATTCACATCTGTACCAAATTTGTCGAAAACTACCATTTACTTTCATGTTTTTTGTTGGGTTCAGGTAATTTCATAATGGTTTTAATCCGAAAATTAGGTATAAACTACCATCTAAAACTTATCCTGGCATGACTGAGACGAAGTTCCACATTGGCCACAGGTGTGGTCAAACAACTCCACTTGCATGCAGAAATGGCTTCTGCGGGGTTGTTAAATTTATGAGCTAATTAACAGCTGAATAATCCTGAAAGTATTCCAGTAAGCAGCTGAGAAGCTCCAAGCCTGTGTTTACGGACATGCATCATAACCATACGAAGTCTCCAAAGGTTACAGGCTATGACACGTCTCCTCTACACTAACAAACCTCTTCTACACTGCTACTCTTTCACTTCTGGAAAACACTCCATCCATACCAACACACCAGACACATACAGTACATATAATGGCGGATTGTCAAAATGACCCTGTAACCTTAATGGAACTGTCCTAGTATACTAATATAACTTGTCTATGCTGCAGTATTTAGAGCAATTTTCCACCTTGGCTTCATATCACTATATATTATTCAAATTACGTAAGTCTGTCTAGCCGTTAAAGTCTATAGTAATGATTCCCATGTCTTATTTAGATCCCATGACACCCTACACAGCCATAAATGTAACTTATGGTTGTTATTGATGTAATAAATATGTACAGCTAAGCTGTTTATAATAACGGTTTCCAAGCGCCCTCTAAGCTGAACGTGTGGAAAAAAAATAAGACATGTCTTGACATTTTCAACACTAAATAAACGGACGCTGTTTCAACTGCATGTCAATTGATTTTCTGTATGAAACTGAATGTATGAGAAGTTACTCATTAATTTGCATACTGGTATAGTACTTTTAGAGTCAAACAAACTAGTTATTTTGTTTAGAAAATTGTCTAAAAGTTGTGGTATTACCTAAAGAATAACCACATTGTTTTAGGGGTAAAAATAAAGAAAAAAATAAGCTTTTTGGGGGCCAAAGAAATTCATAACCAATACAAACTATTTTTTGCCCTTTAGAAGCAGGACAATGGTTTGTTCAGATGTACTCACTTGCACTTGGGTCTGTTCTCTCTGCGAAAATGGTAAAAGGAAAGGGATGAAAGAAACAACAAGAGAGCAAAGAAAGGACGTGGCTGAGTCGATTCTTTGCCTGGCCTGATTTCTCTCTTCGTTCCCACATTCTTGCCATCTCCAGGGGGTGGGGTGGTGTGTGTTAAACTACGTTGGCTTTGATAACATCAGTCTTTCTCATCCTATTAGTCTGCTATCCATTGCACCAGAGGCCTGCGTGTGAGGTAAACATGGTCTTTTGCACAATTAAATTGGTCGTTAAATAGAGATTTTACAGCAATAAGAAGACTGCAGATTCGCTGTGGTCCTGGTACAGTTGCTAAACAAGAGCAGAGAAACAGCAACAATACTGTTTTTCTAGATATTAACACTTTTTCAAAAATGTATGCTTTATTTTTTTCAAAATCAATAGTTTAAGCTGTAATGTCTAAATTCACTTGTAGCTGATCAAAGTATGTATACTGTACATCAACTATTATAGTTTTTTTTAGATTTGCTAAAATTACTTTTAACAGTGTCGTAAATTATATTTTGCGACATTGCAAATTATTAGTGTTTTTAGAAATTGACTAAGTGCTTAAATATACAATATCAATGATACAGATAAATAATAATAAAAACTAAAATATAAATAAATAAAACAACTATCGGTATATAATATAGTTCACGTCTGGATGCCGCTAATGCAACACATGCCCTTCTCTACTGAGGTATAATATGAACAATAATATTGCCATATTTTAGAAAACATGAACAAATAAGATCTAGTGCTATAGTTCATGTAAAAGGTGATGAAATCTACACCATATTTTAAAAATAAAATCAAATAAAAAGATTTTTGACCATGTCACACACATTAAAGTTAAATAACTCTGCCAAGCATTTACTGTCCAGTCTCATAAATGTCCATTGGCTCTAAATGTGAAACATCTGTTTCAGACGTGGTCTTTACTTCTCACCATGCGTTTCATAGTGCTCCAGTATAATAAAGTGCATGTCAAAGTCACTCAAGCTTTACTGAATAAAATAAAGAATAAAAAGCAATATACTATTCTGTGCACCAAAGGGTCATGGTTGGAAAACAACATTTATCCTTAAACTGAAACTAATCTACAGTACTTTACCCCAAATGCTCCTCAAAAAACACTGAAGATGACGCAATGAAGATGACACTTATTGCAATACACACACAGACATACAGTAATGCCTCGAGATATGAGCATCTCTACATGTGAGCAAGCATTCAAGCAGATTTTTACATCTAGATACGAGTAAATATTCAAGATATGAGCACGAGTACTGACGCCGATGCCAACGCACGTTCACTTCACGTGTTCACTGACTTCTGTATGGAAGTCATATAGAACGCCCGCACCCGTACGCCCGCGAGTAGCTGATTTTCTCTTTTTTGTGCATTATTCTTCATATTAGCGATGAGTTTTAAGAAAGTGAGTGGTAAGGATGGTAGTAAGAAGAAGAAACACATGATGAGAATGGAAATGAAGCAGGAAATTGTGGTTAAATATTAGCGCAGAGCTCGCATGAGGAATCCAGCATGCAGGAGCATCAGGAGGAACTGTCGACTGAGGAGATGATCGAGCTAAGATGATGGAAAATACGCAGGTGTTGTAAGAGCTCAGCAGTGGAGTGTGAACCGGAGGAAAACATTTCTTCAAGTGAAATTAAGGAAGTGATGGCTATGTGGCAGACGGTTTCTGATTTCATTGAAAAGAAACTCCCTGATAAATCATCTACTGGTCGTGCTTCTGCGCTTTTGAATACGAGACAGAAACAAATCTCCCTCGAAAGGTCTGCATCATGTGAAAGTGAGGTAGTCAGGAGAAAAAAACAATAATATAAAAAAGAAAAGTTTTTAAATAAATACGTAAGGTAAGGTAAGTTATGTTAATTTAAGTGAACGTAGTTCGTGGTTTGTGTAATTTATGATACGGACTCAAGTGTCTGCGTACTAACACCCTCTCACCCTCCTCTGCACCTACTGTCTGTAAACATAATTAAAACCACATTTTATTTATAAAATGAGGATATCACACGAATCCTTATACTGTATACATATACTGTACTATAATTGTGTGCGTGTCTATACCAATTAAAAAAACATGTTTTTTTTTTCCATTGTTACGGATCCGGAACAGATTAATTTGTTTTCTATTATTTCCTATGGGAAAACATGATTCTAGTTGAGCAATTCAAGTTACGAGCTCTGTCCTGGAACGGATTATGCTCATATCTCGAGGTATTACTGTTTATATCTTTCTAAACTATCCAACAATTTATTCTTATTTAAAAATTTGTGTCACTAGGGATGCACCAATATTACAAATCTGGCTAACTTCTATTTCTGTTCTAAAAACAACTAATTTTAAAATCTACGTCATAGAGAATGAAAATTGTACAATTTGATAATTACAGTGATCCCTCGTTTATCGCAGTTAATGTGAACCGGAACCCCCGGCGATAGGTGAAAATCCGCAAAGTAGGATCAGCTCACAGGATACATCCACTCGTGCTCTCATTCGTCGATCTCGTGCCGGGAACCAATCATGTGTCTTGTCTGAGTGCCCGTGGGTGTGTACAAAGCCTCATTGGCGATTTTCTCTCTTTGTCTGACATCCTGGGAAACCATTTCTCTCGCGCTAAAAACAACGCTGCTTTCCGCAATATGGCTGCCGATATGGCGGTATTTTTACATTTTTATTATTCAATAAATATTTTTGAAAAATCCGCGATGCACTGAGGCCGCGAAACTTGAACCGCGAAGTGGCGAGGGATTAGTCTATTCATAATAAGATTTGCTAAAGATTAAACATCAGATTACAATGCAGATTAAAGATTGATACAGATGCATTATTGTTTTTAAAGATAAACTTTAAATGAATGTTCGATGACAGAAAGGTAATCCAAATGTTAAATTATTGGTTATAAATACATACACAATTAAATATACAATACGGTACGCATCCCTAGGTGGTGCTTATACAGAAGCCGTTCAGTTGCTATTGTGTCGGCAAGTGAGGTTGTACAAATTTGAAACACAAGCATCAAGGCACCAACTCAGTTGAGAGTCCATTATCACACTCATTTGCCAGGCTTGCACACATGGGTGACGTTCCCTCACACAATTCAGAGCTATTACAGTTTCAGGGGCCTGCCCTCGGCCTCGTTTTGCTTTTATGGCTCGCTGAATGGAAGCCCTTGGGATTAGCCAGGTCCTTCAAAGGCCATTAGAGCCAGTGAACGGTATCCCATTACCCCCCGCACACAGAGAGACGGCCCAGGTGAGAGGCAAAGAGGCCAGGAAGGAGAGCAGGGGTCAGACGGGGACAAAGCGAGATTTAGCTAGGGCCCCAAAGTCTCTTTTCGTCAGTTTGTCTGCCTTGTCTAAATTTACAGACGGCTTTCTGTCATGGATCGGTTCTCCTCTGATGTTGTAAAAGGGTTTCATTTTTGTAAAATATATTAAGTTTGTTACTGAAAATATGAAAAACGGAAAACAATTGTGCACACTTTGGTGGACTTGTATTGAGTTGCGTGGCTTTATTTACACATTCCACGAATTAGTCGCACAAATGACTAAATGTGCAAATGTATTGGTTCATTGAATTCTAAAAGTAGCTTTGTTACATGCGTGTATGAAATGTGTTTAAAACACTGATAGAGATTTGGAAATGAGACCTTGCTTTCGACTCTGAGATAAGAGATTCTCACAGGGCACAGGAAGTCTTTCATTAGTCACTGTTTACTCTTTACTGTCCCAGATAAAGAGGCCACTTCCAGAGTCAAAGGATTCAGGGTCAGAGGCCAAATTACATCATCAACCCCAGAAAGTCTGATTTGCTCACTGTATGGTGCACAAAGGATAAACTGAGACACTTCAAATACAGCAAATCATATCTGTTCAGTAAGAACATCTAAAAGTAACTTTAAACAAAATAAATTATTTTAAATTTAGAAGCAGAATCACACAGGACATTAAAAGTTCGGTCAAGATTACATACAAAAATAAATATAAATAAAAAAACCCAGCTTGAATGAAAACACATATTCACTTTCTGGGCCCAGATATATTTCAAGAGAAATAAAAGAACAGATGTAGTGTTCGTTTGGAGTTAGTTTTAGGGATTCAAAACTAATTTTCCATGAAAGGGGCCAGTAAAAACAGGAACTACATTTGGTTCATGTGAACAGCCGTTCAGAATTTTGCACAAATCTTATTGATTAGCCAGTTTTGTTTTTTCGCAGCACAGAAAATAAATTAGAATACTTCTCTGTAAATAAATCTGTTGCACTGACGACATAAATGTTTGAGCAGACACATTAACTGCTGTTCATTTAAATAATGTTCATCTCACCAAATTTTCTTAGAGACAATTTGTCTTTTCCTACGGTGTGTTTCGTTTACTGAACTGGCAATACAAGTGCAATAAATTTGCCGGTGCAAAAAGATTAAAATGGACTCATTCTCTCTTAATACATTAACATATTAAGCAGTGTTGCTTCTCAAAGAAACATAGCTTTGTAATTATTGTAAGGTTACTATAATTGCACAGGTGGTCGCAAAATTGTGGCCAGACCTTCAACAAGACCAATTTCTATTGCTCCTAAAGGTTGAATAGTACATATCTACATATCTGGCTTCTTACACATGTGAAACTGAACCCTTAGGATGGTTCCCTTGCTAGTATTTTTTCTCATTGAAAAAACTAGCAGACAATCACCCACCCACAATGAGTTTTAGCATGCCGGAGGGTAAGCAGTGCCTCGGTCATGAGGACTGTGAAGGTGCAAGAGGTTAACAAAGACATGGTCTAATGTGTCTGGTCTTATGAGGTACTATAAAGGCGTGAGGCGGCATGGAAAGAAAGCAGACCCCCATAAATGGGCTTTTCTTTAAATCAAGGAGAGAGTGTGTAGCAATGCCTCCAAATCAAGCATCACTTCCTGTGCCAGCAAGCGGGTAGACGTCAATGGCCTGTATGGATAGTTACAAGCTGATTCAAGGGCTATTTTGTGACTCAAGGCTTCTGTTGTTTTCTGCACCCAGCGTTATCAAAAGGCCCAGGATTAAGGCTGAGGTCATTGTTGAAACGTGGTTAATTGCACCAAGTTGCATGGGAGGAGAACCGTCCACCTGCCAAAATTCAGATGCAGTAGTTTTGACTAAAAACAGGATTGGGGATTAGAGCATACTACCTCACCGTTGCAAATACATGTAGGGCTCATTCAAACAAAGCTGTGGTTGAACATCTCCAGAACCTGTGCGAGTCTAGAGGGCTTAATATTTGTTGTCACACAGAACAATTACCACAATCTAGCACATAATCTAAATCAATTACTTCAACAGTTCTACTCTGATTAGACAAAGTATTTAACCTAAAAATGGCAACAGAGTTACAAAGGTTGTGTTACGG
The DNA here is from genome assembly GCA_037043235.1 of Rhodeus uyekii. Classification (NCBI taxonomy): domain Eukaryota; kingdom Metazoa; phylum Chordata; class Actinopteri; order Cypriniformes; family Acheilognathidae; genus Rhodeus; species Rhodeus uyekii. The sequence goes on along the minus strand of JAWRVZ010000218.1, from coordinate 637,365 downwards.
TGACAACAGAAGAGACGGTAGTACTTGAAACAGGGCCGACTGAGCGTAGACAAGAAGTTCCACTTGGTCAATCCGAAGAAGGATGTTTTCCATGGCTGGCGCTCACAAAGCACTGGAATGAGACGGACCGAAAAGGAAGTTGACAGGCAGCACAAAGGGGCAATCAGCTTCTTGTCAGATCTGTCAAATCACTCAACTAGTGAGAGAGGCCTTGACCTTAACACTATCCTCCATGGGGGATTTCTGGCCCTTGTCCACTCAACCTTGGTCTGCAACTTTCTGATCGGAGCACACCTGAAACTTCAGAACTGATATAAGCAGCACAGAGAGTTCATAAAACATCTCCCCTTGTTTAAAAGACCTTTAACATCAGAGGTCTTGTTAACATCAGTTGGTGTTGGGCCCTCGGCATATAACAAAAAATAAAACATTGGCATTTTAAATAAGTAGAATTTCAAAAATGTCCACACAATAAGATAATACATCAGTCTCAACAGCTTCTTAATGAGCGCAATAGCACAGCGGTTACAGAAGTAGACTGCTTGGCAAAAGGTTGGTGGAAAGTAGTGTGAACTAACTTTAAAGAAGCTAACTGTGAGGTTCAGTAAATCATTATTATCACTTCAATCATCACTGAAAACTCAAGTTTGTAATAGAAAAATGAAAGGCAATACAAACTGCCTATTCTGTCATTTCAGGACAGAACATTTCAGCACAATCACTTTACATCTTTAGGTGGTGAGATAAAGCTGTTGAAACATTCAGCATATGTTGCTGGCCTTCATAGCGGCGTGCTTTTTGTTGTTGTCCCAGGTCTGATTTTCATGCAAATAAACTGATTATGATAAGGTATGGAAAGAGTTTTTAACTCTCACCATACACTGTTCAACATCTGGTTGGGACCAAAAGCTGGCTAAAGAACTGTATGGTCTTATCAAATAAAATAAAGCTGTTAAAACGCAGTTGAAAAGTGTAGGGTTGGTAAAATGTTTTTGAAAGCAATCTCTTATAAATCACCATGGCTGCATTTATTTGATCAAAATACAATAAAAATAGTAATACTGTGAAAAGTTTCAAATAATCTATTTTCATATATTGTAGAATATAATTTCTTCCAGTCGAGCTGAATTTTGAACATCATTACTTGAGTGTCACATGATTTTTATACATGAAATATTTCTTGTCATTTTCAATGTTGAAAATTGTTGCGATTCCTAAGCATATTTTTGTGGAAACCAATGAACAGGGGTTTTTAGGACTCTTTAATGGATAAAAAGTTCAATAGAACAGCATTTAAAAAAGAATTTTGAAATAGTTTGTAACAAATGTTTTAACTGTCACCTTTGATTAGTTTTAACCTAATTGAATGGTATTAAAAATAAAAAATGAAATTTAAAAAAAGTTACTGACCGCAAACTTTTGAACAGTAGCAATAGACTGTGCTACCATGGCGATATGGCTGTTTGCTTTAGGTGGTTTTATTGTTGTCTGTTGTCATGTTGTTTTATATACACAAGTTGTTTTAGAGCTATGATTTTGTTAGCAGCAAATGGCGTAACACAGGTACTGTGCGTCATTGACAAACCTGTAATTTCATACTAAAAAGTTCTATATCATGGGATGTTATTAATGAAAATCTGCCAAAATCCATTGTAACATTACTTCCAGCAAAGCACAAAATTAAATTAAAATATCTACGGTAGAAAGTAGTTAACATTATGTGATCAAAGTCTTTCATTGGCAGCCACAGGAATCCTCAGGCAGATGAAGGGCGAGCCTGGTTTTAGTGACTCACTCATTTTATTGCCGTTTTTACTCAATCAGCTATATAAGAGTGTAAGGACATGCACTGGGTGGATCACATTCTTATCGTTCCATATTTTATAAGGAGTTTCCTTTGATTTTGGGTCTGATAAGAAACATGAGCTTGTAACAGGTGTATTCACTTAAATTATGAGTCACTATAAATAGACAAATGATAAATAGCATCAATTTAGTTCAGCAAAACATGAGGTGAACCCCTAATAAATACAATGGCCTTGCAAGGAAAGACAGAGAGTATTCCGTTTCATTTCAGACTAAAAAAATCAGTATAGTAAACTTCAGATTTATCCCAAAATGGAGATTTTGGACATAATGTTACCACACACACATATATATGTGTGACTAGCAAAGAATCTCAAAAGGTTATATAAATGCATCCATGGGAATCCCACAGTAGTTGTTCAGTGTCTCCAAGATACACCATCTGGGTTAACCCAAGCTTGAAGTCGAACAGCTTTAATCAAAAGGTCAATTCAGAGCGACTACAGTCCCAAGAGGGTGCTCCAATTTGCCACTGCCTAGTGCCTGAACCCGGTCACAATGAGACCAAGTCTGTCTGTCAGTTTAATTTTGCCTCAGAGCCAAGAGAGGTGGACTGTGTTGGCTTTGGCAGATGTTAGTCAGCATATGGCACTGCATGATTTAGCCAAGCTGTGGGTTCCCAACTGATCTAATTAATACTTGTTTTACATCTCTCACAAAAAGTTATAATAATAATAACAGTGCTAATGACTTCTCATTCAGGAAAAAATGGTCTCGGGTCAATTTTATGCAAACATTACCGTTTGGCTCGCGAAGATGAGAGAAGCGGAGCAATACCTTCTGAACCATGAGACTCAGTAATTGCACCGCTGGGTATATAGAGTGCTCAACCTTTAAAATGTAAATATATATTGCATTAGTTGAGTCATCACAAGGCTAGGCACAGTTTTATGTTGTTGTCGTTGGCTGTTTTTGTGGTATCATCAAAGATTACCTGATTAAAACTGACACTCTATGACTCAAGCAGGACATTTTTATTGATGCTAAAGAAATAATTTGTCATTTTAAAATGTCACATAAGCATTTCAGTCTGACTGAAATCATGCCGTGTGGATTTTCACAAAGTTGGACTAAGAGACCTAGATAATGTGATTATAACCTTGGGGATGTGTGTATAAAGTCGACAGAGATGATGTGCAATGTAAATTTAATCCTTGAATGGGGAAATCTTTAGATTTTTTTCCCTTGCAAAATTCCAGATTTTGTGGATTCCCATTAGCCATTGTATGATTACTGCTTGCACGTTTCTAGAGTCCACTGCTGATTCAACCAGTCTGCAAAAGATTTTAAAGTAGTTTTACTCAACTTCTTTTCATCTATTCTTGACATCAAAACTGGCCTTTGGAAAGAAAAGAGGTTAGAGAAATTAGGACATTTTAGCTCCACCACTCTCAGAGTGTGTGTCAGGATCTATCTTTTTCACTTTCCCAGGGCCAAAAACACCTGGCAAGAGATGGATTTCGAGCATTTTCTCACTATACTCTGGACCACTGTCCATCGGAAGGATTAAAAAGGCTGGATTTGTAGGATTTGCTTTTTTTTCCTGGCACCAAAATCTCCAAGAGGCCCCCACAGGCTAAATGTAAGCAACATTCCCAGACTTTCCAGAAGCGTCTGGAATCACCTAGGACCCATGTGCCTTTACCACTTAAACTGTCACAGACCAGGAGCTTCACTACTATACTTATGAAAGGTCCTTAGTAGAGTACGTACATTTGTTTGAGGCAACCAAGTGCTTCACAGGACTCATCTCGATATTTCAGGAGGACTGTTAATTTGTTTTCTGAAAGTAGCGGTCAGTAATCGGAGTACACATATCCAACCTGATATAGTGATATAATATTGTGAATGTATTTTCACCTCCCATGAATTCTCAAGCATTCAGTCGTGCACAGTCTCTCCTCTGTGGCCTCTAGGAGTCCATGAACTGACAGTCACTCTTTTTGAAATATATTTTAAATAATTCCACAATATATTCAGAACGGGTGGATGATTTTCTTCCCGTGACTCGGTCCAAGCGCAACACACCTATGAAATCACGGCAAGGGAAAACTCTAAACATCTAAAGCAAGATGCAGAAAAGTGAGGGGAAACTTGGTAAACATGACACAACTCTTGTAAATACAGCTGAAATGGAAGGAGGAGAGCGAGAAAAAGAGGGAAAAGCCTGGCAAACTGCAAAGTGGCCATATTTTAGCAAAAGTGACTTTTCTGATTATGCCTGTCGCATGACTTTATTTCCTTAAGCGCAGTGTTGTTGCCTGGACTCAAGTCAAGCATTTGATGTCCTCAAACACACACGCCCTAGACTTCAACAGTTCTTTTTAAAGCCCAATGTTAAGGGGGGAAAAAAAGAGCTAAGCTGGTTTTGTCAGCATGCAATATTTTTTAAGTACCTGCAATATGAAAACAATCTTGGCAAGACGAAATCCTTTAAAAGAATGGACAGAAAACATTGGATTAAAAAAAGATCTACTTTCTTACTCGGCCAACCCAGTTATCAAGAAATGGTTGATGGTTACAGTCTTCACCTTTGAAGTCTGATTGATATTTCCATTCCCTCTTTCTAGTAATTTCACTCCCGGGTATTTTAGAGAAAATGTTTTAAACTACATTAGTTACTTGTTAGAAAATCATATCTGAAGAAACTTGCAACCTCAATTTTATTGATAACTTGCCGTGTGCAAAATGGACCAAGATATTAAATTGAAGGCCATTATTGATAGAGCAGGTGGAAACATGGGTCTCAACAAAGTTTTAACTTGTTAGTAAGTCCTCGCTGGTAGACCAAAACTAGACTAGAAACTACACCATTGTGTGTGCAAAATACATCTCCATTGACAGGTCAATTTGTAAATATTTCATTATACAGTAGTACATGATTTGCCACCAACCAATTTTTTGGAAGGCTTGTAAAACCATGAAACTGACAAATTTATATTGTCTTCTGCCTTTAATGTTAAGCTTATGTACCAGCAGAATAGTTGCTAACAATGAGATTGGGACTATGTCCGTTTTTGTACCGCCAATAGCCAAAAAGAACTGTCGGATGCACTACTATCACCCTTCGTTTGCACTCAACTCTGAAATAGTCAAATGAGCGTGTTTGATTGCAATCAACTACAATAAGATTCTCGTCGTTCAGATAACGGCTGCCTAATGTAAACCAATCTACTTTGAATCCTGAAACCTCAAAGTGCTTGTTACATTCAGCACCTGGACAAAAACAAGTTTCAGGAATTGAAGCCAAACCAAGGCTGGTTTGTGGCCAGTTAAGCTCTAAAATCATTTGCATAATTATGCAAGACATTTCCTCCAGGTCATGGAGCTTAATTTTGTCAGAGCTCAAGAAGTGCCATCTAAAATTTTGTTAACAAATTACAAATTAAACTTGAGAAATCCTCCAAACATGAAGTTATTAGCACATTTACAACCATTTAAAGGAATCCTCAGCATGACAATTAGTGAATTAAGTGTGAAAAAAATACTATAAATGTGTATTGTTCAATGCAAATGCAATAATATCCCCTTCATACTTTTACCTCTCAATCTTTCAGAACTTTGTATTGAAGCCTCTTCTCTCAGCTGTTCCAGTCTGCATTTCACTGGGATTGATACAATATTTTCCTACCTCAATTATCCAAGGACGTGTTGACTAATTCCAACTGTTTTTGCACCTGAGAGTTTGGGAGCGGGAGTTGGAAAAAGTGAGAGGGAGAGTCAGTGCGGGGATGTTTGGGCAACGAAGCAGTGTTGATGGACGCTGAGGGCTAAGCAGAGGACAAGGTGGACAGCACCAAAGCAACACCAACAAGATCAATGAAAAACACATTTCTGATTGAGCATTTGCCGAATTAAGTTGTGATGCATGCATTTCAAAACCCTTTTTGTGAAAATCTAAAATGTCCTCTACTGTGAATCCATAAAGGAAAAACGAGGAAAGACAATATTGAGAAATTATGCAAGGCTAATAAATGTAGGATACGTTTCCATGAAGGGGACCCTATTTGCTTAAAAAAAGGACCGGAAAGGACAGGAAATGAGAGGATGGTAAGTGTGCAAGAAAATTGCTTCTGAGAGCTGTACAATTTCCCCCAGTCGTATTAAACACAAGCAACTAAGCTGATCTGAGACAGCCATGGAAAGCAGAAACTCATAAACAAATGTCATGCAACAGTTAAGATCTGCACAGTGGCAGAGCAGTTAAAGCAACTTTCCTGGAAAAACGTCTGACTCACTCTGTTTTGCAAGAACACACATACACAACAACCAGAGTTAACTCACCATGACCCGGTTAAATCCCAAATTCAAATGAACAGAAATCTACTGCTAAACTCTGACATAGTAAATCTACATCTGAAAAAGTGTAAAGAACCAAATTAGCAAGTAGGGGAGAAGTGATTTGTAAGGAGTATGGGATGACCCAGATGACAGGAACATCTGGTTGATTTTTCAGTGCAGGTCTTCTACCAACTGCACCTGCTTTTTTTTATGTGCAAACAATCACAATTTTCAGTGGGTCTAAAACAGTGTCAATGTACTGCATATACACTTTTAGAAAAGAATGTGCAAACATTTTAATAGTAGGGCATTACCCTTAAAGGGGCATCTTTGCAAGGTATTTAGGCCCAAATGTGAATAGAACCTTTAGCGTTTAGATTAATACATACTCTAAAATACTAATATACACCTCTTAGAGGTACAAAGTCATCCCTTTAAGGGTACAGCATCAGTGACAAACTGCTGAACACCTAAAAGTTTAAATTTTGCTAGTGAGAATCTGAAAATGCAAAGGAAATATAAAATTGTTTAAAAAAATTAAAATAATAATAATATTATATATATATATATATATATATATATATATATAAATAAATAAATAAATAAATAAATAAATAAACAAATAAATAAATAAATAAACAAATAAATAAATAAAGGACTGTATTCAGGTAAATCCTTTCCTGTTCAACCAATCATATAAAACCAAAATATAACAGGTATACATAAAAAAAAAAAATATTACAACTATTGCATATAAAATCACAAGTAACAATAAATTGTCACGCTGAACATTTTGAAATTGAAATAAGTTGCAAGATAAGTTGCAATTAGCTGCAATCATGAGCAATAAAGTCACGGATAACTTTTAATTTACAATACAATGAATACAAAATACAATTCCCATTAAGTGTTTTGCACATGACCAACCTTACCTAGCAACATCTTTGCACTCGTAATAAAAAGTCTGACCCTTCAAGCAGAGGACTAAAGCAATAAAACACATGATAAGAGTTAATGCAAGATCATAAAGACCAAATGAGCCCCACTCCCTTTCTGCAGAAACACAGGAATAGAGAAAAAGACTGGATGTCTACTCACTGTCAGCATAATTCTTCCGACGGGTACCATCCACCTTGCCCGTCTTGTCAATGCAGAGAAAGAACTTGTTGGCGGAATATAGGCGACGCAGGCGAACGTCACCTTCCAGGTGGTTGTAGCTGCGTGTGTGCCGCTCCAGAGTCCAAGAGCAGTTTGTGCCCTGTGCCAGCACATGAAGGGGGTCATGCCCCAGTGCAGGTGGGCAACCTCCAAGAGCACAGCAAGCCAGAAAGAGTACAGACAGGCATACCAGGGGAAAAGGATAAGAAGGGAGGGCTGAGCCAGCAAAGGTGAGGTCAAAGTGGAGACCAGCGGTAGTAGGTGTCCATTTGCACATGATGGGTCAGACTCCCAAGGTGCACCTTGCACAAGTAGTCGACATGATGCTGGTTTTCGCTGGGATCTCTGCCTCAAGCAGACCCCATTAGGAACATGAGAAGGTAAAGGATCTTTGAAAAAGAACAAGACCGACTTCAAATTTGAGTGTTTCTCTATGGTCTTGTAACTAGCTGTCTGCTGGTTTTGCCCTTCAGAATGATGAATGAAACCTCTGGAATTCCATCCTGAAGAAAAGTCTCAGTCTTGTTAAAATGTCCTAGAGCATCCAGGTTCCTCAGTCCAACCTGACTGAGTTGCGGGAGCCTGCGTCCTGTGTGATGGCTGCACCTTGCAGAGCTCTCTCCTCTCAGCCAGAGGCAGAGCAAGGTGAAATGTGAGGCTGCCTGACCCGTGCCTGTGAATGAGCTGAGCTGAATGAATGTATTTGAATGAGTTTGTGTGTGTGTGAGAGAGAGAGAGAGAGAGAGAGAGAGAGAGAGAGAGAGAGAGAGAGAGAGAGAGATTCAAAGAGACAAGAGAAAGAGAGGATAAGATAAAGGTGGCAGTGAAAGCAAGTCTGACGGACTGAACAAGGCAGTAAAAGCTGTAAATGGGTGTCTTTCTCTCTCTCACTCTCTGTGCCTTGCTGGTTGCCTGCTCTTTGGTGGGGTGGCTCAGTTGTTTCCTGCATTTTATTCAGGGCAGGGCTTGCATCTGGGGGACTTAGGAGATGGGTGGTGCCTGGATTATTCATAATCATCTCAAGTGAATGTCACTCAATCTTGTTTACCTTTTACTGTCATTCATTCATGCGTCCAGGAAAATGTTCATTCTCAAATATGATACGTGGCAATACACTCAAAGCTTAATCAGTAAATTAAATTGAAGTTAAGGGTTTTATAACAACTTTAAAAATTGTTATATTTGAGCAGCAACATTCTCCCTTACCTTGCATGTAGACAGTCCCAATGAACAATTAAATCAGCTTCTGACCAAGTGAATATCACTCTGATTTTTTAAAATAAAACTGGAGAATAAAAAGCGAAACATTTTCCAAAAATACAAATATTTGCAAAATCCTTTATCGCTGCTCAATATATCATGATCTCTATTGAAACAAGTGAAACTTAGTGACATTTATCTGAGAAACACAGGCCACATCCACACGAAGCCGGTGCATTCCCTATCCCAGGTGCTCAATACGTCGATCGCGATCTACCAGTCGATCTCCAAGGTACTATTGGTAGATTGCATGACAAGGTGAGGTGACATTGTCATGAACTGACGCTATACAAATAAAGTTGAGTTGTTTTGAATAAAAACTAGACGTCAGCGTATCAGCCATCCCATCACTTGATTGATACACAGGACAACCAGACAGATGACATCTGATTTTTTTCCGTACAATTAGGTCACTGTGCTCAAACAAACAACGCTAATAATCATTAAAACAAAGCTAACAAGCTAGTCGTGAGTAACATCCTAATTTTTTGCTCGGTTTTTTCCTCTTAAACATAAGATAGGGTATAAAAATGAGTGGGGGAGCTGGACCAAGTAAGAAGAAAAAAACGTATCACTTTCACACGGAATGGGTGGAGGACTTTTTTTTTCACAATGACATTTTCAAAGTGCGTTTGTCTCGTCTGCCAGTCTACCGTCGCAATACCAAAGAAGGGGAATGTGGAGCGGCATTTTCGGACTCTTCATGGAAAATACGACACTGAATTCCCACCGAAAAGCAACCTCAACCTCATCCTGACATCCTTTTCACAGCCTCCTTGTTTCAATGAAGTGTGCAGCCCAGGGGCAGAGGGTAAAAATGATCTTGAAACGTGTTTTACCAAGAAGAGTCAGTCACTTCACACTTTGTAGCTAGTTAACCAACAAGTCTGAAGCTTTAGGACTCAATTTTAGCCTATAAAATGCTATGCAGACTGCTGTCTCCAATCTTTTTCAGCTTCCCGTGGTCATTCCCATCTGCTTGAGTATATCAGCCTCTGGGTGTCTTGCTAATGTACTTCAAAGCCAAGTCTTTTTTCTAGTCTCATACATCATAGTGCTTCATCCCCAATTAAACATAACTGAAGTGAACCCCTACCTTTAATTTCTCTCCTCCCCATTAACCTTTATGCTCCTCACAAAAATGGATGGTACAGAAAAGTACCAATCACTGTCAGGCTGTGCGCTTCAACAGCTGGCTACGGTTTAAGAAAAAGCTATAAAAGTGGATGCAGTTTTAATTAGCAAAGCTTTCTAGGGCACTAATCACCATTTACTGTTGCTTGTACGTAAGTTTAGGAATTTGAACAAATGCACTGAACTCTGAGCTCCTCCTGCTCTGAATAACGCTACAAACAAGAATATCTCAAATCATGGCTTATACAGGAGAGGGACAGTATTACTCTTCCAAGTAGAAATGTGAGTTGAGGTGACATTGTGACATAAAAAAAAAACAGAAATTGATGGTAATTACATTCTTTTAGGGGTATATTCAAGTATTTTTTAATGTAATAATTACTGTTGTAGTACTTAAGACAATTTTTTAAAGGTCTTGGTCTCGACCGCATTTGTACTTGGTTTCAGACTAAGAGGACTCTGGATTTGTATCTCAAGTCCACAACTGCAAGGACATCACTAAACTGCCAGTGCATTGTTTTATTTGCTATCATTATTAATGTGATTTGATGTAAAACTTACTGCCTAAAATGCAATCATGTCTTAAGTTTTTGCAAGTTTGCTAGACAGTAGATAGAGTCCTGATCTGGTCTCGGTCTCAGATTCACAAAGTCTTGGTCTTGGTGTCGACTTGGTTTCAGTTTAGGTGGTCTTGACTACAACACTAGTAATAATATCTAAAAATACCAAAACTATTTTTATTGTATTATTGAACAATAAATTCAGCCGTGGTGATTATAAAAGACATTAAAAGTTTAGGTTTGGTAAGATTGTTTAAAGCAAGACAAAAGACCAAAATTTGGGAGTTCGGCTTTCCATAGTTGCTCAACTTCCTAGCACCCCCAAAAACTATTAAATCGTGCTGTATACTTTTTTTATTTTATGATTAAAAAAAACAGACAGATTCTGAAAAACTGTGTACTTAATGTACCAGAAGACAAAAAAAAAACATATGCAACTTAATCTTTATTGACATGATCTCACAGAAAAGGTAACTATCTCGATTTCCACACATCGTTGGCCGTCAATAGGCTTTTGCTTAGCTCCCATGATGCCATGCCATGCCGGCTGCGTCCCGAGCTGAGAAAATCTGTGCGGCCATGTGGGATGTTCACTTGCGAAAGGAACCTAATCTAATCTTTCCCAGCAGGGCTCCCATCAACTCTGAAAGTGTATGAATAGAGATAATATCTCAGTAATGAGGCCTGTTTTGTATCATCAAAGTCCTCCAAAAGGGCCTGAAATCCGACCTGCTCCTTTGCGATGACGATCTCCCCCTAATAGCTCCCATTATTAATTGTTTTCTCTCTCCTGCTAACATACAGACTCTCTGCCAATCCCCCTCAATCACCCACCTCCACCCCCAATGCGAACTCAGTCTCACTGTTTCACTTCAAACTACTTCAACTGGAAATTAACCAAAGGTAAATGGCATCAGCACGAAACCTACATTTTCTCCACTACTTTTTTACTTCATTGTTCATAACACATATTCTATAGACTACTTGTATGCATCTATTTTTGTCATTCCCAAAACTATTTGCTTATTTTGTAATAAAGTGACTGTGGTGAATCGCACTCCAGTTATGCAATGTATTATGTCTCATGTCAACCACTGACTTCCTGCTATATTCCTCCAACGCAGGTGGCCAAGATAACCACACAGTGCCACACTGTGCGGTCGCTTGCATAAACATCCGTTTCTAATTTGGAATCTGTCCATTGCCGCCACAAATGGAGATCAATCTACAACTAGCCTATTTGCATTTCCTGCTTCGTGACCATTGTCCATTGTAGCTGAAATCATAAGTTAGAGGACTATCTGATCAACAGCTTCGGAGAGTCTTCATCCTCTCTGGAAATTTGACAAAGATCTGAGAGTGATAACACGGACTGGTACTTTTTAAAGTGAAAAGATCGGGAATGTGATTGGTGGACATTCATCATTAGTGATAATCAGAGAGAGATGTGACTCACAGATGTGGGAGATATTCAGTACCAAGTGTGCAAACTCTAAATTTGCCTTCAAGTTCAATGAGGACATTGAATATACAGTATACATATTGGATTATTAGTATTGACAGGTGCGGAGAGATTTTTCTAACTGTGTTGCATGAGGGCATGCTAACCTTCTCAGTGTGGTTGTAAAATACACCAAGCATTGGTATGTTTAAAGGACTAAAAAAAGGACAAAATTCTGAGCAAGAATTTTCTCGTTTCAGAATTTTTCACTATCCTTTTTTCCAGAAACCTCAACTCAACTTGCATGAAGCATTGGCTAATCAAGTGAATATTTTAAAACCAGCTCCCATTTCCAAAAACAAAGAAACACACCCTTTATACAAGTGTGCAAAGAAGTCTGAGTATCACAGTCCCAGAAAATGGCAGCCTCGACCTGGCTGGAGTCATTATCAGGGTCCTTTCCTTTCTTTCTCTTTTTTCCTTTTGTTGACAACCAGTCATGCAGTAATGACTATCACACCAGAGCTTGAAACATCAAATGGGCCTGTCAGAAAGGTGGCCCTGTGAACCGTAGCAACAAACAACTTCTGATCTCCAACTACTAGCTATGCACAACTTGCTGGTATGACTGCCATCATACTGTCAATATATGCCTTTACACTGACCTTTACATCGATTTTTAGAAAGCCTACATTTCAGGTAGCCAAATTAAATTATGTTAAGGTAAAAATTAAGAATAATAAAGATTTTACACAGACACAGGCGTTTTCCACATGGGAAAAAAAACAAGGAGTTCACATACTGCCATCTTGGTAAGGACATTTCGTCCTCACAATGTAGGATTTACCTGAACCACACACACACACACACACACACATACATACAGAGAGAGAGAGACGTTTGGGGTTGGTAAGATGTTTACTTTTTAAGAGAAGTCTCTTATAGTTACCAAGGCTGCATTTATTTGCGAAGTATTATTTACAATTTAAAATAACGTTTCTATTTTTAAAAATATTACTCATTTCTGTGATGGCAAAGCTGAATTTTCATCAAGTCTTCAGTGCCACGTGATCCTTCAGAAATCCTCCCATTATACAGAATTGCTGTTAAGAAACAATTCTTATTAAATCACTCAGCCACACAGATAATGGCATACTTACCTACAAATATCAAGATGTATCACATTATACAGAAAGACGGCTCATAAAGTCGAAAAAGTCTCACACAAAAGTGAAAGGCAGAAAGAAATTTGTGTAGGCCTAACCGCACTTTGCGCGGGAACTGTGACCTTGCTGGACCAAATTATATAATTTGTCAAAGTTCGCCATCTACTGTAGAACGACTAACCAACACAGACCTTCTGAAGTCACAAAGTCCTTCGAAATCACATAAACCAGTTATTATTAAAACAATCATATACTCCTCCACCCCCATTTTATATGGTTTATACATAAACAAAAGCTGTCAAACTAAGCCTTACCTGTTGTTAAACCTAAAAAGCTTGAGACAGCTTACATGTTTCGAACATAAATAGTGTTTTAATAGTTATTCTCCTATTTCTAACTTGCGTTAAGCACATTTCCTAACGCTTACCCAAAATAAGAGAGTGTGTATCAGAATGAAATACAACTTACACGAGAAAGAAGCAGGTGTTTCATACTACCTCAAGAAAAGTCTGATCGATCTGCTCGTTGCTCTCTGAGGTCTGGACTCATCATTATGTCGCACATTAACTAGTCAGGTCTGAACAAAATGGCCGCCTTCTGCACGGGATAATGTGGCGTTTCAAAACTATCATGACAACATGTCACTTTTGAGACTCTGTGCCTATTCAGCGGGGTTAACTCGCAGTTTTGAGGTTGGCAGGGGTATACGACTTTTAAATGGCGATTATTGCCGCATATGTCTTAGAATACGGAGTAATGGAGAGAGACAAATACAAGGTAATGAGAAAATTGTCTTATTGTTTTGTCCTTCAAACCACATTAAGTCACTTTACTGATATGTTTTTTATATAAGGTGTATCGTACGCCCATTGTAAAAAGTAAAGTTGTTTACATCTCTGTAATGTCTCAATGTCAAGTAGGCTTTGACATGTTTCAAAGTCTGTCATAGTTTATAAAATGTGATGATTTTTCAACGTGTTGTATATGTTCTTCGTCTTAATTTGATAAACGTAATCTAGACTTAATATATCGGCATGGACTCTTTGTAGTTGTTATGTCTCATTCTGTGTTCTAGTTTGTAAACTGTTAGTTCGATGTTTTTTCACTGTCATTTCTCAGACAAAACATGGGCTACAGTTTACCAAAGACAATATTCAGCCATCCCAAAGAAGGAGGATTTGAAGAAAAGGTTCTGGGAACAGTCTCAGTTATTGGACGGTATGGTGTAAATTTTGGTTATATGTATTTTTTTGTTGTTGTTGGTTTACAGATGTTGATCACTTTATGTGAGTGTACAGTATAATATAGCTGGGTGATTATATAGTTTATGTTTTGTAATGATATAGAAAATCACATAGTTGAGATTTTTTTATATATGTATTGATTGTATATTAGTGTACTGTATGTATGCCAGTAAAGTTAGGTGTACAATACATCCAACTTCATATAGTACTGTGTGATTATATACAGTAATACATCGGTTTACAAGTTTAATTCGTTCCAAGAGCGAGCTCGTAAACCAAACTACTTGTACACCAAAACATATTTCCCCATAAGAATGCACTAAAAATCAATCTATTCGTTCCACACGACCACAAATGCCCATTTTAAATATTTTTTTTGGTTTTACTCTATTAATTGCAGTTAAAATTATAACCATTAAGATCTCATATAAATACTAATTAATAATTGACAATTAAATTAAAAAAATACTTGACAATTTTTCTATAATGCACTTCAGCTTTGAGCAGCGTGCGTGGAAGAGACGGGATGAGGGGGGGGAGTGGGGAAAGCAAGGATTCAAGTGAAAATGAGTGAATTTATTATAATAGTGCAGAAAACAAACAAAGTGATAATCCAGAGTGAAGGTCATGGAACATGGGAGACAGGAGACAGGGAGCCGTGAACGAACACACGGGAGCCGTTTTTTATGAAATAAAAATTAAGCAGTTGAGATAAATAACATTTATTACTTAATATACATTAATAGCTATTAATTGTTCCAATATTTACATTAAATCTTTATGGGAAAATATTGAAGCTTCAATACTTCATATACGATGCATAATGCTCATGCGCATTTTCTTGCACAGTTCTGGAGGCCAGAATCCAACAGCTGCAATCTGACGTTGTTGTAGATGTCAAACATTCAAAGGTGCAAATCATCAAAATGCAGCAGAGACTAAAGAAAATAGCACCTGGGAATAGTCAAAAGAACTTGTCAGGAGAAAAAGCAGAATCGCTTAAAAGTGGTCCAGCTGCTAAAAAGGGTGTAACTGAAGGTGTCATGCCTTTCAAAGGTTATGCAAGTCGCTGGATGGAGAAACTTAAGCGTGAAAAGTGGATCAAACCCAAAAAACAGCTACCTTCACAAAAACTGCACGATAAGCCAGTTGCGGGTAAAAGCAGCAAAGGGAGTTTGATGATTCCGGGTTCTTCTACAAAAACCATCACGACAAGCAAGAGAAGTAAGTTGAAAACTAAGGTAGAAGCTACTGCGTCTGCAACAACATCCTCCAAAAGCAAAGAAAACATTTTGCAAAAAAAGTCCAAATGGAACGCTTTGAAAGCCTCCGAACGTTTAGCCGTCAAGTTTCCAGGAGCGCAAAAGTTCTCCGGTAGTAACGTTGGCCGTGTTTCTGAGATGTCGACTGAAAATAAACTAGCAGTGGTTACAGACATCAAACTGCTTATGGAAGAGGAGCTTGATGTAGACCAGCAGAGTATGACTGCTCCTGAAAATCTTCTGGAGGATAAGGAAGGAAACCGCCATGGAGATCCTCAGCTCAGAGTTCGTTGTTACTTGGAGGCGTGTTGTTTCATTGACGATGTAACTCGAGCTCAGAAATGTCTACTGTTTCATCACCGTCAGTTATCCAGACGCACGCATCTGACTCTCAGCACCTATAACATCGTAATGAGGATGTGGGCCAAAAAGGTATGAATGCACATTTGCATCTCTCTTTTTTACATTATATCAACTTTTTTATTTAAAAAATATACTGAAAGTGTAATTTTGTGAAATTTTATTATAGTTTAAAATGACTGACTTTACTATTTCAATATATTTTAAAAATATAATTTATCCCTGTGATGACAGTATTCAAGAAATATATATATTTTTTTATCAATGCTGAAAACAGTTAAGTTGCTTATTATTTTGGTTGAAACTGAATTTTTCTTTTCCAAGACTAAAAAGTTCAACAACATTTGTAATAGAAATCTTTTGTAAAATTTCTTTGCATTCACTTTTGATCTAATTACTATGTATTAAGTTTTCAAATCTTACTGATCTCAAATTACTTTTTTTTTTAAATGTATATTTTCCTTGTTTTTTATTTTAGAGTTAAATTGATAGAATTTTCCATTTTAGTTTAGTAAAATAATAGTTAATTGTTTAGCTGATTCCTTTCTATTTAGTCTTATAAATTATTGAAATCATTTTCCACAGCATTCTACAAATAATATTAATATTTTTCATATTTTTTTTACTCTTAAATCCTTTTTAAAAATTATTTATGCTTTTTTTCAGTATTTTGCATGTTCCCTTTCCTTTAGCCTTAGATTTTTGTGATTTTTGTTTTTCCATTTCCATTTTATAATTTTTTTAAACCGTGTTTTGCAGGGTTCCATCAATCACATTCGTCGCTTGTTTATTCTGATTGATGAAGCAGGCCTGAAACCCAATGTCACGTCTTACTGTGCTGCTCTGGAGTGTATGGGCCGAATGTCTGAATGTGAAAAATCGATCGTAACCAGGTAACCCCTTGCTAAAAGTTGTACTTCAATATATTGCGATCATAACTATGTACAGTAGAACCCCGCCTTACGAAACGTTCTACGTACGAAAAGTTCAACATACGATAAAAGATTTCGCCCGAGTAACGACAAAATGATCGAGATGCGAAAAACGAAATATCGGCCGAGGCGACGATTTCCGAGTTTTGTTTTGAAATTCGCGTGCCACTGACACGGAAACTCGCACCAATCGTCGCGCTCTCCCATTGGCTGTCTCCCGGCCAGTGTTGCCAGATTGGACTGAAGATTTCCAGCCCAACTACAGCTTAAAACCTGCCGGGAACCCGCCCAATCTGGCAACACTGCTCCCGGCTCTGACGCTAGCTTTCGCTGCAGCATCCTGCTCTCCTATTGGTCAGCATCGCTCCCACCAGCCTCTGCGTAGCGGCGTTCCTCTCCCATTTCATTTCACGATGAAAGTGAAAGAGAAGAAGAGGATGCTTTCCATGGAGACGAAAAGGGAGATAATTGAGAAGTATGAAGCTGAACAAGCATAGCTTTATTATAAAATTAAATGTGCTGTTTTCGTAGGGCTTGGAACGGATTTGGCAATTTACATGTAAAAGCCTGACCGACTTACGAAAATATCAACTTACGAAGCCATCCTCGGAATGGATTATTTTCGTAAGTGGGGGTTCTAATGTATCTGACAGTTTATTATAAGGGGAGAAAAGAAATGAGAAGCAATGCAGAAAATTCATTATGGTACTAAAGCTCATTTCACAGTCTTTTTATCCATTATTTAATTAAAGTTTTGGGATGAAATATAAACAGAAAATTGCTTTAGAACATTTAGAAAGTACAATGATAACAACCATACAGTTTTACAGTGTTAAAAAGCTCCACAATGTTGAATTGATTGACCGTTCCAGACTTTGTCTCTAGATGTCAGTGTTGCAGTGTGCATGAAGTCATGTGCAACAAAAGACTCCTGCATACTCTTTATATTCCCTATGAGAATCCAAGAATTTTGTGCATACATCATCCATGAGCTGATCCATTTATCCAAGGCACTATAGGATTATTCTGAGCCTGTCTTGACTAGGTCCAAAAATAGAAATTCAAATTGTGGTCATTCATCTAAAGAGCATTAACTCAGTGGACCGCCATTTTCTCTCTGGTCATCTATTTGTTTTGTGTGCTGCTCATCTCCGGGCAGAAGAATTTAGCAGACGAACACCTCATCTCTTGCATTTATATGGGGAGCTCCTTGACAGAATGAGGCCAGATCAAAAATGGTTGTTTTGGCAGTGTTTTTTTTTTTATCCCTCCATATTGTATTTATCACATATATTAAATGATGTATAACACTTAGGGTTGTCAATTAGAATTCAGTGTAATTGTTTACCTAAATATTTGTTTAGATTATTGTTATTATATATTCAATGCTTGTCAGACACAATTTTGTACCAAATGTCTTTGCATTTCAATCAATATTTGCTGTGTTGTTGAAAAAAAGAGACAAATGAAGACAAATTTTAATTCAATTGTGATCTATTTCATTCATTAATCAGTAGTTAATGCGATTAGAAAGTCATGTATCAGCTGTACAATTAATCATTTAAAGATCGCGATTTCAATTCAAACATCCATGCGATCACAGATAAATTAAACATTTGAAATGTCAGAAGATCTAGTAATAAATTACACGTTGATTTCTTTAGTTGTCTGTTCAGAATCATAGGAGAATCGTGATATCTGTTTAAAAAACAATCAGATTATCCAGAATCATGTAACTCTACATTCTTCTATGAAACACAAAAGAAGATATTTAGAAAAATGTCTCATATTGGATATTGCTTTAGACCCTATTGACTTTCCTTGTTTGGACAAAAACAGTTGCAGGCTTTTTTTAAATATGAGTGTAGTGTAAATGTGTGTGTGTGTGTGTGTGTGTGTGTGTGTGTATATATATATATATATATATATATATATATATATATATATATATATATATATAATGTATCAGTTTTCTGTTAACTAATCCCTTTAAGCCTTGTGTTTGTGTAGAAGCTTTTGCTAAACATCTTAAAATGATCAAATTCACGTTGTTTCAAAGTCCACTAGACCGTTGTTCCCTTTGCACTCCATCTTTACCAGCTTGTGTTATCACAATGTAACCATTTTAAGTGATCCAACTGATTGGATTAGGCTTCTGTGCGTCTGCATATCTCCAAATTTAATAAGTGCTAAAGGTGTCTGCTGAGGCAATATGGTGCCGCCCAGTGACAGAACAGAAGGACCGGTGCAAGGTTGCTTGTGGCAGCTGGCTGGGCGATCGATCACTGTGGGCTGATGGCAAACACGGTAGTGCAGTGGAAATCTTCTTTCTGCCAATCCCAGTGGAGCCTATTTTTTTTAATCTATCTGTCTCTCTTTGTTTTCCTCGCCACAGTTTCAATTTGTCTTTCAACTCTCATGTGGCAAGGTTGTTGCATTCTTTGCTGTAATCCAAACTTGCCGACCTCCTTACACATGAAGTCACCATAGTCAATGTCCGGTGATGTAAGAGTCAGCATGAAGTCAAGAGTCTGGAAAGAAAAGATGGTAAACAAGACATTTTGATTTCTTGACCTTACGAGGGGCATGACATGTTCACTATACAGTGAATATCGAATAGTTCGCTGTATGGAGGACGAATTGGCTAAAAACTAAGTAGGAAATTTGGATGAAATGCCACACAATATTGTACACTTTTTTTGACTTTTATAAACATTCTCACCTGAATCAGAAAACCCATTTGCCTGTTCACACTGAGAGCATTTGAATCCGAATTCACACCACAAATGGATGTGTGGATTTGGTTTATAAAAATTTGTTTTGATGTGGCTGGAAATTATTTAACATTATGGCTGAGAGCTGATTGTTAAAATTCAATATAATTTTGCAATATAAATTTCTGTTATAAATTTGTGAATTACAATCGCATTTTAATTCACAATCAACAGTTCATCCCACTTATTTTCTATAAGGTCCTCTTACCTGAACCTGTAAGTGGGATGAACTGTTGATTGCGTATATTCTTGAGATATATATATATATATATATATATATATATATATATATATATATATATATATATATATATATATATATATATATATATATATATGTGTACATATATATATATATATATATATATATATCAAGAATATACGCAATCAAAATCAATATATATATCAAGAATATACACAATCAATTTAACTGTGGGCATGGGCACAAACATATATATCAGTAATACCTCGGTTTACAAGTGTAATTTATTTCCATGAACAATTAATAACCAGTAACTCAAAATTCTCGTACACCAAAACAATTTTCCCCATAAGAATGCAATAAAAATCACTCAATTTGTTCCACATGACCATAAATGCCGATTTTAAATATTTTTTTGGTTTTACCCTATTAATTACAGTTAAAATTATAACCATTAAGATCTCATAAATACTAATTGATAATTGACAATTAAACTAAAAATACTTGACAATTTACTGTAATGCACTTTATCTTTGAGTAGCGTCGCTGCTGGTGTGATGGAGACGAGAGGAGGGTTTTACTGCTTACAGGGAGAATTTTGTACCTTCCTTCTTACTCATCTTGAGGGCCATCGTCTATATGCTGTACTGTACGTATATATTTCACTACATGAACAATAGCAGTCACAATTAATGTTAACAACACGAGGTGAAGCTGCTGTAAATCACTTATAAAAGTATCACTGTGGTGAATGATGCAACCAAACTGAGCGATGCTGAGAGAATGAACGAATTAAGGGGTGATAGGCTTTGTGAGACGCTGTCGCTAGGATATTTCCAGTAAAAATGCGCGCAAAGATGCTGAGCGTTCGGTCTTTTCCACAAAAAATGCGCGTGGGCGAGGGAAAAATTTTCTCACACTCTGATACAATGCTCGCACACCGATTTGCTCGTATACAAAGTCACTTGTAAACCGTGGTATTACTGTGTGTATATATATATATATATGTATGTATGTATGTATGTGCCCATGCCCACAGTTAAATATATCGCTTGATCTTTACAATTGTGTTTGTGTATAAATATGTGTTTGTGTGTCAACAATTTAAACCGATATCTTGTGCACTCTTCAGTAAAAGATAAATATGCGCCTACTCTAAAGTCTACTTTGCTTAGTTCTGCTCGACCACCCCAAGCTTCACAGCTTTGCATAGACATTCGTTTGGCACATGAAATGAAAGCAGCACTTTAAATTCTCCACAGAAAACCCATGGAGTAAACACTCACTCACCTCTATATTTATCAGCTTCCTTTGTCCTCTGCCAGAGATCAGGCTTTAAAAGAATGTTTCAGGATTACGCCGATATAGAGTTTTCCGCCTCTCCTAATTGCATTTGCATTAGCTAAGGGTTTAACATTTACTAGAGTATTGAATGCAACCCTCAGGGGGTAATGATGCAATTGTTCCTCTGCCATACACTAGAGGGAAAGGGTAAAGGAATGTCTTTCTCAAGGCCTCACACCACCTTCAATGGCTTCATCTGTGCTCTCACTAGAGGGCACTGATGATTCTTCGTCTGTGTTTTCCACTCCCAAAGGAGCCTGTTGCTTTGGAAACTGTCGCTGTATTCTCAGTTAAACCTTAGGAATGCCCCAGTCTGTTCTACAGCCTCACGGCAATGTAACATACCTTGGCCGGATGCAAACCTTACAGAATAAATGTGCTTAACTTCACTGCTCAAAAAAATGAAGGGAACTTTATCATCATGGTAAAAAACAGTCAATTACACTTCAGGGATGTCAATCTGTCCAGTTAGGAAGCGTAAGGGATTGTGCTTTGGTGCAAATGCAAGTGACAACGGGTACATTGGAGAGACAACAGCAAGACAAACCCCAAAAAGGGAATGATTTTGCAGGCAGTGGCCAAAGACTCTCCTTATTCTTTCTGGCTGATTTGTCTTAAGTTTTGTGGTTTGGTAGGGTCCTTGTCACTGTCTGTGTCATGAGGCAATCAGGTTGCGCAGGCAGTCTTGGTCCTCTAGGATGAAACATCTATATATGCCGTCACAATGAGGTTTGGTGTGTCGCCCAGTACAGTTTCAAGAGCGTGGAGGGAGACAGGCCATTACATGAGGAGAGCTGGGCATGGGTATAGAAGGGCATTATCCTGGCTGCAGGACTGTTGTCTTCTCTTGTGTGAGGAGGAACAGGAGGATCTCTGACAGAGCCTAACTCTACAAAATGACCTCTTGCAGTCAGTGTGCATGATTCTGATCAAACTGTCAGAAATAGACTTCATAAGGGTGGCATGAGGGCCAGACGTCCTCTAGTGGGACCTGTCCTCACAGATCAGCACCGTGGAGTTTGATTGATATTTGCCAGAGAACACCAGAATTCAAGGCCTCCATTGGTGCCGTGTTCTCTTCACTGCCGAGAGCAGGTTCGCACAGAGCACATGTGACAGATGTGAAAGAGTCTGGAGATACCGTGAGGAACGTTATGCTGCGTTCAACATCATCCATCAAGACCGGTTTGGCGGTGGGTTAGTGATGGTCTGGTGAGGAATATCCTTAGAGGGTCTCACAAGCCTCCACATCCCTTACTGCTGTTATGCACCAGGATGAAATAATCTCAGCCATTGTCAGACCTTATGCTGGTGCAGTGGGCCCTGGGTTCCTCCTGGTTCATGGTAATGCCCGGCCTCATGTCGCTAGAGACTGTAGGGAGTTTTTAGGTGATGAAGGCATTGCTTTCTTTGACTGGCCCTCACGTTCTCCAGATCTGAATCCAATTGAGAACTTTTGAGACATTATCTAGCAGAGCATCCAATGCCACCAAGTCTGAAGGCACCACACACTGTTCAGAAGCTCACTGAATCCTATCTATCTGTCTATCATCCAAGGTATCAGATACTATTGAGTAAATAGTTCCTGGTTTGTGAACGAGTTGTAGATCTGTGTTATGTTCATTTTGTGCTACTCACAGCAGCTTTGGCTTTTATGTAACTAAAGATAGGGCAATGATGGACAGAACTAGTCGTTTTCACTAGCTGGAGATTTTAGATGAGATTCTAAGGTAAATTGAGAGACTTTTCAGAGATGTTTTACAATGTGTAGAACATGCTGTGCATTTATTTAGGGCTTGCTGTGAATTGATTTGTCTTTCAGTTCTTGAATTTAGTTTAATCCATTCACGTATTGATGTGATTCTCTATGAGCGTTACATTTCGAAGATGTCTCATCTTGTTAAAGGGAGAGTTCACTCGAAAATTGTCATTACTTATTGACCCTCAAGTTGTTTCAAACCTTTATGAGTTTCCTCCTGTTGAATGCAGAAGTAGATATTTTAAAGAATGTTGGTAACCAGGCAGTTGATGGCACTGATTCACTACCATAGTATTTTTTTACCTACTATAAAAGTCAGTGGATGCCACCAGCTGTCCCTTTAAAGTTTAGTTTTGGTTGATCAAATGTGGTTTGAGACCATGTTGTTATTTATCTGTTGGTCTGTCTGGTGTTTACTTCCTGATTCCCCATTTTCTCATCCAAATCACCAGTTGTCCAGCTGTGTCTCATTGTTTAATCATCCTGTGTGTATATTTACCCTTTGTTTTCTGTCAGTCGATGTCCGTCCACTTTCGTGTTATGCCGTTGTGTACCCTCTTGAGTATTTTGTCAAATAAAGTTATATATGACCTCCAAGTCATGAACTCCTTCGTCTTCGGCGCTACCTGACACACCACACGCATGACATGTCTTGAGAGCCCTAATTATATTTTGTTTAATTATATATAATTAATTTTAAGTGCATTAATATAGTTTAATTTCTCATGACTAGCTAGTTGTCGAATCATGTTACACCCATATTTTTGACTGTATCAATTGATAGATTTAGTTCAGACTTTATGAACCGGGATGATGGACCAAAAAAAATAACCTCAGTTTTATCGTTATTAAATTTAATGAAATTACTATGTAACCAGATTTTAATGTAAGTAATACAGGCATTCCATGACTCCAGAGGAAGAGCAGAGACAGAGCGTGCTGATCTATAAATTTGCAAGTCATCAGCATTACAGTGATAACTGAGGCCATGACTGTGTATAATGTGACAAAGAGGTAACAAATAAATATTAAACAGAAGTGGTCCAAGAGCAGAGCCTTGAGGGACGCCTTGAGAGAAAGAACATTGAGAAGATGTGAAGTTCTGAACCGTAATAAAAAATGGTCTATCAGCGAGATATATGAACCAAGATAAAGCACTACTTGTGATGCCGATTGCCAAGAGGTAAGTATATGATGAGATAGTGTAGAAGGCAGCTGTTAAGTCAAGCAGAGTCAAATAACTAAAATCAGCAGATATTAGGAGGTCACTAGTCATTTTTTTCCAGTGCTGTTTCAGTGCTGTGGCCTGATTGAAATCCGGATTGATACGTATCAGGAAGATGTAATGAGCTTGTAGCTGAGAGGCTTTTATAGTATTTTTAAGTATTTTTTTCAAGCAGCTTAGTAGTTCCAAATTTGTTGACTACATTACACTTCCATATCACTTCACCACATGTTTTCCAGACTAATAATGAACTGTTTTGGGACATCACAACTGCACAGTAACATTAAACGTGTATTAATTTACTAGTCTGTCGTCATCTATTCCTTACCTATTTTCTCTGGCACAGTCTCTGATTCTCTCTCTTTAATTAGTATTATGTTCACGACAGGAACATAACTTTACATCAACAGCGAGCAATCCAGCTGCGTGGGGCTCTGACTTTATTCACACTCTTTCTGTTCAAATAAACACGGCCTTGTAATTCTTGGACATATGGCAGTGGCCTATCTGACATTCATTACTAGATCCAGCAGAACGTTCTGTTCGAAAGGCACTCCGTGTCAATGCAAATATTTGATATTCCGCTCCGACACCCTGCCAGTCTCAGCGCTATGAGCACAGGTGCTGTGGCCGTGGAAGTTTTCTCATTATAAGGCCTTTACCCTCCACCTTTGGTTTATCCAAGTCAGTTTTTCAAGGTTCAGTGTATCTTTTAGTTATTTTTTAAGAGCAAATGGCTTCATCTGGAAATTTAACCCACAATTTAAATGAATTTGAGAGGATGAGACTTTAGATTTGACAAGGAAGGCCATGTTAACCTGGTAGAGAAAGAATGAACACTTCAACTTCAAATTCATTTTATTGTATTCATCTCTATTTATCTGTCTTCTGGTTCACACAGGTGTCTTCAGCAAATGGAAGTGGACGGCATGTCTATGGATGATGTGTTCAGCCAGTGTGTGTTTAAGAAGGACGAGAGAGAAATGGTCCTGAGGGCCATCCAATTGGTGAAACCTGAATACCAACCTCGTGTTTCCAAAGATCAGCCTGTCTGTTCCCTGCCGTTGGTGGAACAGTATTATGCTGAGGTACCGTTTTACTTTTGTCTGATGTTATATTATATTTAAAAAAGGTTTAACCTTTTAAGAAGGCTCTTCTGCTCAAAGCTGCATTTATTTGATCAAAATATGGTAAAAACAGTAATTTTGTGAAATATTAGTGCTGTTTTTTTTTTTATATATGTAAAATGGAATTTACACCTGAATTTTCAGCCTCATTTTTTTAGTCTTCAGTGTCACACCTTCCTTCAAAAATCATTCGATATAATTATTTGCTGCTGCTGCTGCTTATTAATATCAATGTTGACACATTCAAAAGAACAACTTGAATTAGTAATCTTTTGTGACATTTTAAGTCTTTACAGTCTTCCACTCTACTATCACTTTTGATCAATTTAATGTCTCTTTGCTGGATAAAAGTATAATAATTTTGGTGGCTTTTCTCAGTTATGTTACGAGTTTGTCATATACTGATAAAAGCACTTGTGTTAAAACTTCCTCATCCATTGTTACTGAACTGGTAGTAAAAACAGATTAATTGCATGGAAAATGGAGTTGGAGTGGAGGCTGGTACCATAAAACAGGTGGTGCTTTTCAAAAGTCTGTATACCTGTCAGCATTAAAAGACCTGCCCGAACTTGTCTTGTGTATCAAAATGACGAGTTTCACTACCATGTCAGCTGTCATCCGCTATATAATTCCTTCAAACAGAGGTGCCCACACTATTTTTGGGCACACTGGAGGGTGTCATTGGCCCAGTCTGCCCCACAGCCTATTCCCAGGCATCCCCCTTTTTCCCCAACTGATTTATTATCGCAGGTGCACATAAGCCCATTTGTAACCCACACTCCGCCGCACAACACCTTCAATGGAAACTTTCCTGGAAAGTACAGAAGAACTGGGTCATGTGAAGTTCTGAGATAAAAATGGTGAAACTTTCATTAATGAAACCGTTTTACCAACTTTTCATAAATGCCCAACATGCTAAAAATGTGTTCAAATATGTTTCTTTCAGAATTGCTTTTTTCTCTCAATATTTTTAGTTTTACTTTGGTTTTCTTTGTTTAATTCTGTTTTGTTTCGGTAATTTTTTTTCAGGGTTTTTATTTTGTTGCCAAAGCCATTTATTATTGTTGTCATGAAAAAGACAAAAACGATCTTTTGCCAGACGGTAAGGTATTCACAATAGTACTATGGTAATGATTGACAATGTTAACTTGATCAATTGAGTTTGTAGGTAATCGCGTGTTAAAATATGTTGCGATCAGAAGTTTTGTTTTGTGTTATTGTGCCATTGCTTTGTATATTTTAATTTATCACATGTTCATTTTTTGTACGTTTTTCCCCTAGTTTTGTTCTGTTTTAAAGACAAATCTGTGTAATCTTAATCCAGACTTTAAAATATTCATCATAATTCTATGGTAATGATGTAAATCGCAATGTTGAGGTCATGGCAAGCAAAGGTTTGCAGTATTTCACCTTGGAAAATAAATAAAAACGGGCTATTTTGGAAGTCGCTATTAAGTTCCATCATAAAGGTACTTAATCAAAAAGCACTAAGTGATCAAATACTGCCTATTTTGCAAAATTTCGAAATCATATTTTGTGCATTAGGTTTGTATAGATTGAGATGTGTTTCCTCACAGAGTTGCATTCCCATTAATGCCCTTTCTTGCATCTTTTATCTGCACATCTTCACTGAAGCGTTGAAGATTGGATTGACATCCCTAACGCTAAGATCACCACGCGTGCTTCTCCCTGTCAGGGTTGTGGCTTTGTGAAAATATGGGGCTTCGCCAAACCATCCCTGTATACCAAACACTGCATCTTGTGTTCTGCCTGGCCAGGCTGTGGTATTCATCGCCGTGGACATGATTTATCCCTCCACAACCTTTGTGCTTGCTTTGGCCGCCGTCCATGTGATCTCTATTAAGGACAGATTTAGCCGTCGCTCTCTCCTTGCTCTCGAGTATTAATGCGCTAGGTGACCTGTCCCGTCCCAATCCTTCCATGATGTGTTTGGCAATAATTCCCAGATGTCTGTGTAAGCCGCCAACGCCTCCCTTCGAATAATAAATGACCGCACATCAACTCACACCCCACATTAACGCGATCTCCGCGCCACTTACCAAGCTGTTGCTATAATATATGCCATATTTACAGTTTGTATTTTATGCAGCCACACATTTGGCTGATGACCAAACCTCAGTGAGTGGGACTGTTCAAGCTCATTGGATTTTAATTGGCCGTACGTGGAAGTTATGAGACAGAATAAATACATTCTACGTTTGACAGTCGCATGGTTATTTTAGCTAGCCAGTTTGCTTGGTTCTTTCGAATAGAAGTGCACTTTAACGTAATAATGTTTGGTTCTTTAATTGGGCCATAAAGTCCAATGGCTTCTTTCGATCGGCCTTATAACAAAGTGTGCAAGCCTGCAAAAGGTTGAAGTAAATAGTCTCCATAATTGGCAGTCTAATGAATGATCGTTTTTTACGTTTGTCCTAATGAGATTTTATCCCTCTCAGCCTTCTTATCCAGTTTTAAGGAGCCAGTAATATTCAACATGAGCCTCTGGTGATGAACAATTCTCAGCACTCTTTATTTAACGGGTCGTCTTGAGCTTTCTTATGATTTTGTACACTCATAATACACACAAACAAACTGTAGTTCTGCCAGGAAGCCTTAAGCACTATTTTTGTTATAACATTATGCAATCAGTTATTTACTGTGTTAATTGTAGGACTCTGTTTAACATGGTAATTTGTTACAATTAATTTAAAAACCTGTTAAAAAATAAACCGTTACATACTTATACATAGTTGACCTAAACCCAAATTTGAATCTCCGATAATTACCCTTTTCTTTTTAACAATATAAGCAACAAGGCGCATTTGATTGCATTTATTGTCTGATTCCAATCTTTTGTGTTTCAGAGGGAAGGAGCCATATATCCTAAACTGGACTTCAGTCTTAAGGAACTACAGGACCGGTTCAGTCTCCAGCTGGCAATGGAGAAGGCCACTACCATCTCTATTGACTCTGTAGAGGCCTTAAAGCCTGTCACCGACGATATGGCCAAAATGGTATGAAATCGCAACTTGTTGAGTTTTATTTAAGGTTTGATTTGACAAATCAGGATGCTACTGTTTAAGCATTTATGGATGGGTGGGGTAAGATGTGTCAGTCTGTAAGTTATGTCTAGCAAACTGCATTATTTTTGTCCCATGACCATATAATTATATACATTTATCATAATATATAGCTGTTTTTGATTAAGAGAAGCACATGAGAAAAACAATACAAAAAAATTACAATTATTTTGGCTAAAATATATGTATCCAAGTTTGTTGGCGAATCGGCATTGTATAATGTACATTTGACTGAAATTGAACTTAAAGTTAAGTATTTGTTTCCAAAATTATAGCTGTGTGGTCAATTGTGTTGGCTGTGGGATAATATGTGCCACTGGCTTAGCTAAAAATAGTAGAATAGACTAGTATAATTGTAAAAAGACTAGTATAGTATCCTTCAGATACAGTCAATAATGGTACAAAATGGTGTCACTATATTCACTTTTTTTTTTTTTAAATATACTAGTTTATGAAATATTTATTGACAAATTCAACAAAATAAGTATTTTGATATGGGATTATGTGTTCTTAAGTCTCTTAATTTAAAATAGATGAAGTTTTCACATATTCCTCAATGATTCAACTAATTCTTAACGAGTAAGTTGGACACATTTTATTCTGAATACAAATGTTTTACTGACTATAAATTCTCTTGGTCAGCATAGCTAAAAAGTGGCATAGCTTACCCCACTCTCCCCTACACCAAATTATTTATGTCTGTTTGTGGGCCAGAATTAATATTGCTATGACTAGTTTCACTGAAATAAGCACAGTGGGAATCCTCAAATATGGGAAACTACCATAAAGAGGCCTTTCAAAATCACACACACGCGTGTGGAGATTTTCCTTTCAATAGTTAGCACATATTTATTTTTTAGGATCCAGATTTACACCTAAGCTATGATATGCTATCATATTTCATAAATGCAGACATTTATGAAAGTTTCCAGCTTATGCATTAAAACTAGCCATATTCCCACAATCCAGCTTCTTTCTACTCTGGCATTTGCTTCACTGTCTGTTCCTGTCTGGTTCCCATGTGGTCCCGCAACATTTGCAATAGGGTTTAATGGAATAGAAATGCATTGTAATGTGTCTCCACCAGCCCTGAGAGAGGCTTCTTTCCATCAGAGGGTCAGCATAACTGATCTGTGTCATATCTGCCTTCTCTGTGTCGGTCTGTGGGGAAACAGAAAAGCACCTTGATAAAAAGATGACCCACTTTCAACCGGGCATCACTGACTTCCCACTAAACCCGATCTGTGTTGTGCAAAAAAACTCACTCATTTCTATGAGATTTTATTCATTTAAAGCCACAGGCTCTAAAGAAGAATGGGCTGTAATGTAAAGTCCGTAGTTGGTAGTTGTGTGATCATGAAACACGCTTTCATACTTCTCGCCTGTATGATGTCCAGATCTCCAACATTTCCATCAGAATGTATTGATTTTAATATTGGTACACACATTGAACTCTGAAATAAAATGGAAAAAATACATTTATATTTTTTAGAGAAAATTGCTAGCAATACAGAGGAAACACTGGGAGAAATCTCTCCTCCAGGCATTGAAGGAAAAGAAACAGATATTATCCAGCGACAGCCAGAGGTCCTGGAATACCTGCATATACCCATACCTGTGTATCCTGGATGATCAGGATTATGTGAACATCATGCTCCAGGTACCAACTTAATCAAACTTATAAAATATGTGAATTTGAGCAAAATTTCCATTAGGTTGATAAAAGGTCTTACTCTTGCCCACTGTAGCCATTTTAAGCTTGTTTCTCTTAACATGTGATAAGATGTACTTGGTGCACCTTTAAAGTAATTGTTCTCCACGTTTTGCTAAACTTTCTTTTGCAGAGTTTAGTCAAACTATCGCCCAGCGGTGAATCTTTGCTCTTCATGGCTGAGGAGATGGGAAGCAGAGTCCACAATCTTTACTGTATCCGGCAGAAGAGAGACAGTCAGATGATCGAGAAGCTCGAGAGTATCTACAGCTCATATGCTGAACTCCTAGCAAACGACACCAAGGTACAAGCTTTTGTTGACCAGATATGAAACCTTCAGTCTGCTTTTGTATGAAATATCCAATTGCTTTTGTTTCATTACTTCCTGTTTCATCGTAGACCAATGGCATGCTGCCACGGGAGTGTTGGTCAAGCCTTGAGATGGAGAAGTGCAGCGGCCCCTCTCTTTTGAGTGCCGATACCTCTTGGCCACTGGTCCTGATGGTGCAGCTGGGCAGCTTCCTGGTTGACCTGTTGGTTCATGAGCTCAAAGTTCAAAGCAACATCCTCAACCCCAGTCAAGAGAAGAAGCTCATTCCCGTCTTATATCACATGTACACGTTCCGAAGCAATCATAAGGTAAGAGATGGGGACCTATAGGAAGCAAGCTTGGTTTTCCTTTCATACTGAAGGCTGTTCATGGCCAGACAGCTTTCATTTGAATCCAAATGACTGTCCATTAAAGTCGTATCATGAACCATCCATTTCCACTTCGAAACCTCTCACAGACACGCATGTTTTCATGAATTATAGAATCTTTTTTCCCGTGCGAGTGATCGCGGGTCAGCAGAGGAAGACCGATTGTGCTGAAACTAATCACTTTTTTACTGTCCCCTTAATTGCCTGGTTGATTAACAGCCGGGGGATTGCAGAAAGGGGGAGGAAGAGCCGAAAAAGATCAGGAGAGAAATCTCATTCTCAAGGCTTCTGCCCTGGCTCTCGGCATGGCGGAGGCCTCCACTGTGGGCTTCAAAGACCTGAAGCTTAACTCCTGTTCCTCCACTGAGCTTGCAGATGGCCCGCGCAGCAGGGAAGAGCTCTCAGTTTAGCGTGTTTGCGGATTCTTCATGTGACGCAAATATAGTCAAGTCACTTTATTCAATCTTTTTTGAGACATTTTAAATCCAACCTTATAGTTAGGACGATCTTTTTTTTATATTTAGGTTGTTTACACGACAACGATGTAATAAAGCAGTAAAACGTTTACTTTGCTTTGCGTGTGACAACGTTGTCAAAACAATGCATGAAAAAGAAATGCTAAGCGGCAATATACTGAACGTGTAATATACATATGCATGACGGCATGTAAATTAAACGTTTTACGTTTTTAGTTGAAAACAGCTTTGTGTAAACGACCCCTTAGTTCCAGGGAAATGGCGTCACAACCAGTCTAGGTCAATTCACAAACAATTTGTTATATTTAGTGAATGAAAAACAAACAGCACAACTAATCTAGTTTGATTCTTGAGCCGATCACTGGTTCTTTTTAGAGAATCCACAACATGCAGCATGACTAGTTTCGAACTTTTCAAACTACAGCAGACTTTTCGAAACCGAATGTTTTTAGTGGCTCAAAAGCCTACAGAGATACTAATTCAACTCACAAGTGTCTCGTTTTAGTGAATCCACAACACACAGTATTAACTGACTTTTATGAACCAATTCTTTTAATGAATATTTAATAAAAAATACAAGTTGACATTTTGAATCAATCTGAAACGGCCTTGAATAAATAATAATGAATCTGTATTGAATTCCGATTCAAATTAAAAGTCTGCGAATCTTAATCAAATTGCGATACTCATCCATACTTGTTTATGCATAAACACACAATTGAACCTAATTTTATATTCTTATTTCGATATGTTGAATTGCTTGATGCTGCCATTGTTTATTTGACTATTTTGTGGCCATTCATGTACTTTCTCTTTGAGTAGAAGTTGTTTATCCAACTGTCAAAGACAGTTACGTCTGTTGTGCACCATAAACACTTTACCAGCAACACGCGTAAATCAGCTCTGATTTATTTGAGGTTGTGTTAAAGGGCTGCTGCGAGCTAGCGATGAGAGATGTTTATTAATGTAGATCTGTCACGGCATTTAAGAATTTAATTGTCCATGTTTAATGTCCCTTTTGTGACATGCCTTGAAGTTAAGTCTTGATTTTCATTTGCTCTCTTTTCAGATTGGCTTCATCAAACCACATCCTGTTGTGATACAAATGCAGAGGGTTGCGATGGAAACCAAACTTACATTTGATTCCTATGTCATGCCCATGTTGTGTCCGCCCGTGCCCTGGACATCCCCGAAGAGTGGTTCGTATCTGCTGACGCCCACCAAGCTGATGCGTGCCATCGATGGAGCCATCCAACACCAACTTCTCCTGGAGAAAAGCCAAGATGAAGATCTCCATGCTG